>CM042815.1:22340607-22896872 GCA_009982885.2 Hyles vespertilio
TCTGAATCATGAGGGTATTAATAGTCAATCACCACGCACTATATAGAAACACGCGAAAGAAAACATAAAGAGACCGCCTCCGTGGCGTAGTTACTTAGACGCTGCCTTTGAAACGAGAGATTGCGGGTTCGATCCCCGCACCGAGAGAAATGCTAGTGCGGCCCACAAATATTTCTTTCGGGTCTGGGTGTTTGTGATACCAAATAGTATCTCGTAGTTCCTTATACCCACGACACAAGACTTTATCTTAGTGTGGGGTAAGGGCTCTGTATGTGAATACACCAGTTATAGTGTAAGTATTTATTTATTTAAAATAACTTTGTAGGGTATAATGTATTAAAAGTGCTATATTTCATAAGGTCAAAAGCTTTAGCCAAATCCCGAATTTCATAACAGAACTGAAACATGCCAAAGTTGTGAATCTAACTTAACTAAACTCCAATTTAGCATCAGATACTGGCATATTTATTAATAAGGCAAGAATACGACGACTGCTGAAATATTCTAATAATGTTTATATTTCCTTTTAATTACACGCCTTAAAACGCGATTTTGTAATATAACACTGGTTGGAAAGGACCCTCCAAAAATAATTTTATTAAATAAAAAACGCGCCAATTAATTTTGCACAAATCTAGCAATATTTGTCTTTTATCCGCACCATAAATATTGTGGGGTCGTGTATATTTTTCTTTTAAGTGCGTGGTGGTGCTGTTGGTAAACGGACTAGACGCGGCTGCCAACATGTTCACGGTGGTCGCGGGTTCGAATCCCAGGGCACACCTCTGACTTTTCGGAGTCATGTGTGTATTGATAGTCAATCACCACGCACTTAAACGGTGAAGGAAAACATCGTGAGGAAACCTGCATACCATAGCGATTCATAAGAATTTCTATGGTATGTAAGTCCGCCAACCTGCACTAGGCCAGCGTGGTGGACTATATGGCCTAACCACTCTCAATCGTATTCTCGATTGTAGAGTAGGCCCGTGCCCTGCAGTGGGACGTATATGGGATACAGATACAGAACAGTATATTTTTCTAGATCATGTTTCTATTATAGTATTGATCGTCTCAGGATGGCGAGCGCAGTGGAATTCCAAAAAAATATTCGTGGTTTTGCTACTGTCCATGGGGTATCGCTTACCATCAGTCGAATGCTCATCTTGTCAATCATAGCACAACAAAAAAATACAACAAATAAAATCAGCTTGAACTTTTACCATTAAAGTTTTTGACTAGGTATAACGTAAAACTGACCAAAACCGCGAAGAGAGCGGCATGGAACACATCTGCAACACCAGCCAACTAATCAATTAATCCTTCGCTAACCGCGCTGTACGTTTTGTTCTCTCCTGAATAATGGTTTGCATTCTGACCATAGACAGTTGTGCCAAAAAATGAACTAGCAATAGGAATTTAGTGCCTGTTAGAGATGTAAAACCTTTAAATGTAACACTGCAGGCAATATCTGAAATACTTGAAGTATTGTCTTAAGTATAAAACCTTTTTATTAGAATATAGTAGATAATTGTAATATATTTTGTAACTGTGGTGGACTTTATGGCTTAACCACTCTCAATCGTACTCTCGATTTTAGAGGAGGCCCGTGCCCTGCAGTGGGACGTATAAGGGCTGATAAACGAAGATTTGTAATACATTATGTAACTGTTACCTATTTTGTTACCTTAAGCAACTACTTTAAATTGAGTTATAGCAAACACTTTGAATAAATTAATTAAAATTGTGGTATAAGAATCAAAATAAACTTCTTTAAAAAAGGGTTTAATCAATATTGCCACGAAAAAAAAAACAAAATTAAGTAATGATACAGCAACTTGAATCATTATACGCAGCTGAAGGTATAATGCAGTCCATTAAAAATGAGGCAAGACTATCAGTGTGACAGAAATAAATCTGGTGCAAAATAAGTGATCAAATCAACATCAATTAAATCAAGATTTCTCAAGCTTTTCTGCACTGCATCGCTTAAACTGTAGCCGTAATTTAATTACATCATTTGACAAACACGTTATTTCACGGTTCAAATCAAGATTTAAAACCTTACAAAATATATTCAGAAGTTGAATTTCTGTTATTTTTCAAGGGGTTATTCATCTCTGTTTGTACCAAATTTTCTGTAGTAAAATAAACGATGCACAGATGTTGTTAAAGTTCATTTTCGAGTGGAGGTCTGCACCGGTAGCCCGTAACACAAAGTGAGATTACCGTGTTGTCGTTACGATGCTCGTTTAGATACGCCGCATGAAGAATTGCACATCTACAGAGGACACGGAAACTTGTCGCAGCTATGCGGACAACACTATCTGTTTAAAATATTATCAGGCTTGTTTCACGACGTGGTGCTCGGCGACTCGCCACTTAGACCATCAAAAGGGAGGTGGTAATTAATTCAAGCTATGTTTATCAGTCCTTCTATGGAGCACTCTTAGAGTCGAGGGCTTGTATGCTTCGAATGTTATGTGCTAAGTAGATGCCTCCGTCATCAAGCTTTAATATTTAAGAAGAAATATAACAGACATGACGATAATAGTTTCAGTTATTCCCGGAATATCTTGAATATATGAGTATAATATATGTGATTATTGTGTGAATTTCTTTAATTTAAAATAAAATCTTATTTTATATAAAAAGTAGCAATTCAAGAAACGTGCTCTGTTACCGTTAAACATCAAGCAATTCTACATGGTATGCAAAGGGTTTTTACCGTTTAATACTATCAACATTTAAAAGCGTCACTACGGCACTATCGTTTTAACATGGCTATTATGTGACATCATCAGTGCTCTGTGAGATTGATGGGTCATTCAACTAACTATTCTAACGTATAGCTCTAACACTTACTTACATTCTTTCTCTCCAGCCGCAGAAAGTCTAAAGCTGAACACAGGCCTCCTCCAAAGACCTCCGCATGGATCTGTGTGGTGTATGGGAAGTGGCCTGCATCCAACGACTTCCTGCAACATTAACCAGGTCGTCCGTCTACCTTGTAGGAAGGATTTCCGACACTTCACTTGCCAGCAGTCATCGGCCAACAGTTCTTCGCGCTATGTGTTCTGCCTCTTC
This sequence comes from Hyles vespertilio, assembly GCA_009982885.2. NCBI lineage: Eukaryota > Metazoa > Arthropoda > Insecta > Lepidoptera > Sphingidae > Hyles > Hyles vespertilio. The sequence continues at coordinate 22,343,695 of CM042815.1, forward strand.
AAATTGCTAATCCTTATTAACAATTTAGGATTATTAAACTTTTCACAGAGGTTATAGACTTGCAATTTTTTTAATACTTATTTCTTCAGACTAATTATTATTGATCCTGGCAAATATGATAATATGAAAAGTTAGTTTTGCAAGTGTTATATTTTATAGAAAACTTCTCTGATTATATTCGTACACTAAATCAAATATCACATACACATCTCGCCTTATTCCTATAGGCGGGGACAGAGGTGCCACCAGGACCGCCCATGGTAGCGTAGAGTTGCTTCCAAATTGGTTAAGTTTTGTTTGAGATTACGGGTGTAAGTATTATCGTCGAAACCGATTGCCAAGCATAAGCTGAAGCCATATGAACTTAAAAATGTAATTACACTCGCACCTGGTTTAACCTACGGAATTAGACTTAAACGAAGGGTCGACGTAATCTTATAAGGAATGAAGGCAAGTTGTACAACTGCTACAATTTTAAGTTAACGTTTATTTATTGATTTATAAAATTGACAGTATAAGGCTTATTTAATGTCTGAGTATTCTCTGCCAGACAACCTTTGGGTGATGTTGATAGAAAATATTGTAGGCGCATAACAATAAAATTACGTATTAAATTGCATACTTCCAAGAGTGGGTAACATAGGTTATACCTTAATTATAAAAGGTCTTTGGACAGTGGTTCGTCCAAAATATGCACTAAACAAATGTGGACGAAGTTTGATGGATAAGTAATCTATCTATATTGGAGCTGGGTACATTAAAGTTTGTGAACTCCCACACTTTAACTGCGGCTTAAACTGGAATTTCGCTAGTAATATAGTAGCGTCATTGTACTGATGCAATTTTTTAATAGCTTGGCTCCAACCTGGCCGCCCTGGTCTGCCTTCCTGTTTAATCTAAACCTAATATAATGGAATTCCAAGATAAGGTAAGATTGTAAGGACTCATAAAAATCTATTACCGCCTTTTTCACTATCCTTAAGAAACTTGAAACATCCTCCGTGGCGCAGTCGATTAGACGCCGCCTATGAAGCGAGAGGCCGCGGGTTCGATCCCGGCACCGAAACAAATGTTTGTACTGCCCACAATATTGATTTCTGGTCTGGGCGTTGTGAGACCGGAAATTGTCACGCAGTTCCTGATAAACAACACAAGACTCGATCTTAGTGGGCGTCAAGACTATGTATATTGACTGTTGAGTGTGTAATTTACTTATTTATTATTTATTGATGAATCTACCGACGAAAATCTATATCGGCCTACACAAACCGACTGGTGGATATGGGCGTCATTTTTCTGTATTAATATTTCAATAAAATAGATTTCAAATTCAAGTTTATTAAGGCGAAAGTTCTGTAGTTGTCCATACAAATTTCTTAATCGAACCAATAAGAAAAATAGAATCTCAACAAAAACAATGGCTATTTTATCACTTTTGCAAACAGACGAATATTAATTTACTATTGATTGTATGCCTGTATTAATAGTTGGAAACATATCTGACTAAAACTTAAAAGTATGTATTATTAATGTTTGCGACAATACTGCAGTTAATTGATTGGCTTTTTGGACATTTATCAAGCGAAATAGCCTCGGTGGAATCATTTCAATCTCACACAGCTTATACATAATAGAATAATAGGAGAGCCGGTGTTAGGGGCGGGATATTGATGGTTAAAAAACAAAAATAAAAACCCCGGAAAGCTTCCGCCGCACGTTCACTCTTTGATCTTTATTATATAATAAAGTTAGTTCATTTCGCCCCGGTAATGAATATTAATGTTCTCGCTTAAGTCATAAAATAAACTTTATCTGAGGAACGCGTCGTGGCACCTCTGCCATTCGCGGCCCGAGTGATAAATTCACAAAGAATAAGCCCAACTCGGTCCGTTTTCAATTATAACCAAAATTCGTATGGTGTACTTTGTAACTTCAATAATATCATGAATTATTAAAGCAACATTAATTATACAAGAATTGTTTTGTTAACAACGTCCTGACACGACCTGAATGCCAATAGATTGATTTATCCACTGTCATGCCGTAGCTCTTTATGATATCTATCCATCCATCCATCCACCAGCCAAAGGAAGTCCACTGCTGAACACAGGCCTCCCCCAATGATTTCCACAGAGACCTGTTCGAGGCAGCCTGCATCCAGCGACGTCCCGCGACCTTTACCAGGTCGTCTGACAACTTTGTGGGTGGACGTCCTACGCTGCGCTTTCCGCTACGTGGCCTCCATTCGAGCACTTTCCGACCCCATTGGTCATCAGTCTCCGCGCTATGTGCCTGCCCATTGCCACTTCAACTTGCTAATCCGGTGGGCTATGTCGGTTATTTTAGTTCTCTTACGGATCTCCTCATTTCTGATTCGATCTATAGGGAAAACCCCGAGCATAGCCCTCTCCATAGCTCGTTGAGTGACTTTGGGCTTCCTAATAAAGCCCACAGCGAGAGGCTACATCTAGGTGCCGTATGATACCTATACGAGTATAATATTATTCCGTTCATTTATATGTTTCTGAAGTGCGTGGTAGCCTGTTGATAAACGGACCAGATTACGTCCTTTTTTTTCAATGAACGGCTAGACGATCACTCCATTCGTCCGAATGTAAGGAATACGACCGCTCATAAATATATGATAAGTATGTGTATACGAATCTCTCATGAAACAGTTGCAAAAACCAATCAACACCATGACTTATTATACAGGTATCTCAAGACTGCTACCGAAAACGAAGCGGGTGGTAGTTTTAGTGACTAAAAACACAATGCAATTAAAATTTCGCAAAGAAACGCGCCAATTATTTTTTATGATTTTTTAAACATCGTGTTTTTTGGGTGGTAAATCCATAGCTTTTGCTAAAATAATAATTTAATCTCTTTTATCCCTTAGAGTATTTATAAATAAAAGGGTATATACTATTATTTTAGGAAAAAAATTTACTTACCACTCAAATATGGCCCTAGGAAAAAATAAGAAAAAAACCTGTCGCTTTTATTTGCAACTTTTCTGTTGCATTGTGTCTGAAGTCGCTTAAACTACCACCCGGTTTCGTTTTCGGTAGCTGTCTTGATATACCCTGTATAAAGCAATGCTTGGCATTCCACTGCGCTGGCCATCCTGAGACATAAGATATTTAGTCTCATTACTTCCATTATTTACTTTGGTACAATGTTCTTCTAACCAACATGCAATGGCGGGAGAAATAGAGATATCACATATAAGAGACCTATCACCAATAAAGATCTTCAGCCACTGGAAGTCCACGGGAAGTCCATTGCTGAACTACCCCTATTGGCCCTAATGAAACCTCACATGAACCTGTTGAAAGTGGCCTGCATACGCGACCTTTAACCAGGTCGTCTAACCATCTCGTAGGTGTTCGATACATTGAAATACTATTCAAAGAATGAAGTATTTATAAATCTGGAAGAAAATCAGCCCACTTATAATCAAATGAAAATAGCGTTCCAAAAACAATATGCATAATCGAGTGGAACCCATTTTACCGCGTCGTCTAATCTTAATTCACTAGCAATATCGAGCCGTCAAACTTTAAACCCGCCGTTCTCTATATCTTATCTATCTTTGACAAGGGGTTAAAATTGCTACCATGACTATGTCGGTACTATAATACATTTCATTAACAAAAATAGACATATATATTATCTAATCTAGCTATCTATATGCACCATATCTTTGCCTCTCTATCTTTGTTAACTAAATCATAAATTGTATCAAAATATCTAATGAAATCTCTGGTTTAAGATAGATAGATTAAAGAGGCTGTAAATCGGAAAAAAAGCTAGCGAAGATATTACAGGACACCAAATCATCATCCTAGTTCAATTGAATACATGCATTCAAAAAAAGTCTACCAGTATTCACATGACTAATAACAGTACATGAGCATCGATAATTTGCTACCCTACAAATTTAGACAAATCTTCGCCCCGTAAATGTTTGTGTGAAATTTACGATAACCACAGGGATCGGATATTACAGCAATAACGCATTTACAGGGATTTACGTGGTATATCGGTTAATTTATCTGAAACAAATTGCTTTAGTTTAGACTGAAACATTCATGGACTACGTTGACTTGTGTGGGACCACTGTCTTTCAGAAATTCAACGCGAAGTGATTAAAAAATTTCCTATCGCATATCGGTCGTGTATATATCTTTTCTTGAGACTCTAAAACAATCAGGGACTAGGCCTCTCATATTAAATTTAAACGCCTTTACTATAATGACGTCTGTATACTCTCCGATCGACCTTCTGGTATTAAATTCTTCTCACGCTGCAAACATAACAATCCATGAACCATTGTCAATCTTCATTAAAGTATGGTAAATTATGTATGACAGCCTCGAAACGAGAGGTCGCGGGTTCGATCCCCGCGCCGAGACAAATGTTTGTGAAATCCACAGATATTTGTTTTGGGTGTGGTGTTTGTGAAACCGAAATGTCTCGTAGATTTTGATATCCACGACACAAGACTCGATCTTACTATGGGTTCGGAATTTTGTATGTTAATACTGTTGGGCGTATTTATTTATTTATTTTATTTATTTATTATGAAAAAACTAATCCAAAATTGATACAATCCTAATACCTCTTCCGGAAGCTGGTAAAATAATGGCAGAACTTTGTACGCTCTGTACGAAAAATATTTTATGATATTCAGTCATGTAGAGATATATACATGATACAACTTGGAGGACAATTAACTGTATGCATTACGTACTTCCAATTAGACAAATTGGTTACTAATTACTGAAGCCGGTTCACTGTTGTCAGCTAACACTTACTTAATATTAAAATCTGTCCAATACAAATAACAACTTATAATGGTATAAACGTATCAAATTGGAACATATTTGTATGAAATATTAAGTATCGTTGGCCAGTAGACTATTCCATCACCGAGCATTTGAGAATAATTCCTAATTATACTTTTGCCTAACACGATCATTACACGCTTCTGTATCAGCCCATATGCGTCCCACTGCAGGGCACGGGCCTACTCTACAATCAAGAGTACGATTGAGAGTGGTTAGGCCATATAGTCCACCACGCTGGCCTAGTGCGGGTGGCATTACACGCTTATGGTATGTTAATTATAGTATGGTCGCGGGTTCGACTGCCAGGAAACATCTCTGACTTTTCTGAGTCATGTACTTAGTCGTAGTCAATCACCACGTACTATAGCGGTGAATGAAAACATCGTAAGGAAACCTGCACACCGCTACGATTTGTAACAATTTCCATGGTATATAAAGGCCGCTAATCCGCAGTAGGCCAGCGTGGTGGACTATATGGCCTAACCACTCTTAATCGTATTCTCGACTGTAGGCGGGCCCCGTGCCCTGCAGTGAGCCGTATATGGCCTGATGCAGTACTAAGTATATAGTAAATTCAATTGCTTGACTAATAAGTGGCTACCAATAATTATAAATGGTTAGCAAATATTGAACAATTAACACCAACAAATAATATATTGACTTCAAGAAGCAGCGAGCAGTACCTACTTATATTATATTTCAAAAGTTAAAACTATACCGGGTATCTCAAGACTGTTACCGAAAACGAAGCCGGGTGGTAGTTTTAGTGACTACAAACACAATGCAATCAAAATTTCGCAAAGAAACGCGACAATTATTTTTTATGATTTTTTTAATATCGTCATTTTTGGGTGGTAAATCCATAGTTTTTGCTAAAATAATAATTTAAACTCTTTTATACCTTAGAGTATTTATAAATAAAAGGGTATAAACTATTATTTTAGGAAAAAATGTATTTACCACCCAAATATGGCCATAGGAAAAAATAACAGAAAAAAAATTGTCGCTTTTTTTTTTCAACTTTTTCTGTTGCATTGTGTCTGAAGTCGCTTAAACTGCCACCCGGCTTCGTTTTCGGTAGCAGTCTTGATATACCCTGTAGAGAGAGATATGAAACTCTCTTGACAACCCTCAAAATAGGCAATAGACATAAACCCTAAATATCGCCCCGATTGCGAATGATGGCATGCTGAACCATTTTCCAATAATGAGATTAAGTAGAAACCGAATTATGTTATTTGATTGTAATACCATTTTTTTTGAAAATACAAAGCTATCTTGCAATATCATTATTTGTAATCATTTTCTTTTTCCACACTAGAATATCTCTGTGTCTAATAAAAGTGGAAAATCAGCATGACATACAGTTTTCTGTTTTTATCCTTACGAGTAATTCGTTCCTCTAGTAATATTATTATGATTTATCCACAAATATGCCTTAAAGAGATAGACAGGTATAATAGATAACATTTCATTATATAACAACTAACTCAATAAACTTTAAAGATCATATACAGTATTTTGGCGTGCGAATGCATAGTTAACATGTTGTTGTCGAAATATTATAACAATAGAGTATTCCTTATTAAAAACCATGAAAGCTATTATGTAATCGAAACGCCGGGAAGTTTAAAAAATGCAAAAAATGAACCATGTTTACATTACAATCCGTAAAAATTGTTTTACTTTAATGTGTAAAATCTAAGAAACCATTATACAAAAATATTTTCTCATGTGTGATAATAATTTTCGACCTACCACTTTATTTTACCGTCTCATTCAAACTTTTGCCTAACTTCTACTTACGCCTAACTTATGTCTTGTGTTCTTGCTTTTGTTTGTCAAAACATAATATACTGAAAGATAAAAATGAATTATGTATTCCAATACCCACCACATAATTTTACACCTTCTTTTAAATTTGTCTGTATCCTTGTTTTTAATAAGGAATACTCTGTAAATGTCGCACCATTGCTTATCAAAATATCTCGCTGATGTGGACTGGATTGAAAAAGTACTTGTATCCGGGAGAATCCGTGCGAGCTAGTCTTATATAAAGTTGGTTCTTTTGACAGAAGTACGGCCATAACTATTAAGTCTAGGAAGCTGAAATTTGAAACAAAGTTTTATTGATAACTTAAGAAACCTGCTACGAAAGGAATTTTGGAAATATCAACTTTCAAGGAGGAAATAGGGGATAGAACTTAATTTCGATGTTTTGGTCTTTGAAGTCATGTGTACCTATCAAAATGGTAATTAGTTAATCAGCCTTTTTTGTTTTAATATTGTGTTCCATCCGTTGTTAAATTTGATATCATACTTAATTAAATATGGTGTCGTCGAGGGGGAAATAAGCTCATTAATTTCAAAAAATCTTTTTACCAAGCTTTGTGTTTTCGTGTGTTTGAACAGCATGGTTTTGGTTGGAAAAAGGGCTGTTGTGTGTATTGTAGTAAATTATTAATAGATATTTTTAGTAACTCAACACCAAAACTAAGAAATTACTTATTCCTTTATTTATCTCTATATTATACATACATTTATACACCAAAAGAAAAGCAAAAAGAAATTGTAGAGCTATATTTAAAGTAAGTACAATGGGCGGCCTTATTGCACTGGGCAATTACTTCAGGGTTTTTTTTGTCACGGTATTACGATTTTGATTGCACTTGCCATAGATACCGTAATCAACATTGGTAAATTGCAGCTCTAACTTAGTACACACTAGCAGTTATAATTAAATACATGATTGAGATGTGGCATCTCAGAAAATCATCCTATATTTTCACTTATGAAAAGTATCCTGTAGAATTCCTCGATGAATGAACTAAGTTTTTTTTTTAATTCGGTCCAGTAGGTATTTCCTGAGATGAGAGTTTTCAACGAAATAATAATCTCGTCAGCTTTATATATTAGTAAAGATAATCAATATGCATTATTGCATAAATATAGGTCGAAAACCTCAGGTATTCTGTTATGAATAATCTTCTGACACACGACGGTTTCAAATCCAGGAATCTGGTTAACGATCTAACTTCCAGCAAAGGGGCTTATACAGTAACAATCGATCAACAACAATCAGCACTCTTCGAGCGGTTTAAGACTTTATTAAAAATATGTATGTATAATATTTTCATGAATAAAAAGTGCGTGGCTTACTATTTGGAGCGAACTAGATATTATCTACCGAGATGGTAGTAATGAGTGTGAATCCCAGGCCATACTTCAGACTTTGAAATGTTGTGTGCTTCCCACGCACTTTAGAGGAGCACTTCAATTTATGTTATAATTAAATTATTTTTCCAGTCGCTGACCGCGTTGTAAAGTTTGAAATGTGAAATGTAAGTAAGAATCTGAACAGAACTTATTAAACAGCTACGAAGGCGGAGACGGTGTGACGGGCGCGGGGGGCATGGGGGACGCCAGGAGGGGGGGTGCGGAGGAGATGGCCGCGGCACGTCACTGCGGGCCAAAAGTAATCCACTTAGGATTAGTCATAAACAAGAAAGGCCATTGTCGCGACACGAGCGATCTGTTAGCGTCTAAGTGTAACTGATAAAGGGCGTCGACGGCATTGTTCGCAGAGGGCATTAGGCTTTAATCCGGTCTCGCGAGCGTCGCGCCGAGCGCGGCTCGTTAGCTTGATTGTTCGGTGTCGCCGGGCAGATGGCCGCCGTAATCCGAGCCGGCACCCGGCACTCGCTGCCCTCCACTCCTCCGCACTGCCGCGAAAATATAGCCTCTTTGTGTTTGTTGCATCTGCAGGTAAATTGTGCGCCAAAATTGGACCGTCCGTTACCTACGTTCCCGTTGTGAATGCACACGCTGCGCATTTTATTATTCATGAAAACTTATTGTTATCAGCGCACCTTTCTTCCCAACAGCCTGGCGTGTATTAATGTGCTCGAACACGTTTAGACCACGATTTAACACATTGATATTTCTTTGAGTCACCACTCGGTGGTGTTGTCAGGTCGAAAGTATTTTAGTTAGTAACTTGAAATATCGACTCAACGCTTGAGGAGTGTGTGAAAGTAAAGACGCGGGTTTGGGACCACCGCTGGTGGCTACATATACACGACTATCGTATTTGAACTATACAGGGTATATCAAGACTGCTACCGAAAACGAAGCCGGGTGGTAGTTTTAGTGACTACAAACAAAATGCAACTAAAAATTTCACAAAGAAACGCGACATCAATTTTTCGGATTTTTTAAATATCGTCATTTTTGGGTGGTAAATCCATAGTTTTTGCTAAAATAATAATTTAAACTGTTTTATACCTTAGAGTATTTATAAATAAAAGGGTGTACACTATTATTTTAGGAAAAAAATGTATTTACTACCCAAATATGGCCATAGGAAAAAAAAAAACAAAAAAAATTGTCGCTTTTTTTTTGCAAAATTTTCTGTTGCATTGTGTATGAAATCGCTTAAACTACCACCCAGCTTCGTTTTCGGTAGCAGTCTTGAATCTTGATATACCCTGTATAATATATACCTGACTTAAGTACACAAGAATGAATTAAAAATTAATATAAAAGTGTTTCCATTCGAATTATTGGTCACATATACACATACATAAATTATACACTGAATGTGTACACCTGTCGAAAACAAACTATGTATTAATGTGGTTACGACATAGTATTGAAATATTTTTTATTAAAATTAATAACCGAATGATAAAAAAAAATGGCTGCGAATTCATAACCCATAACATTTTTACTACTGTTTTTGAAACTCAAATGTTGACGGCTAGGAACATTTCCCATTACCCATAACCGATACCACACTCAAACACCGAATCCTCTCCGATGTAACACAAACACATAAATTAATGCGCCCAAACGTTCAAGCCACACCAACACACGCTCCGGAATTCGTCACCGAACACTGCTATATTTGTGTAGAAAGCTTGTGCAACGTCTACGCAAACCACTTGAGCCAACGATGACCAGTCGATGAAAACGGAGGCGAAATGATCCAGTTAGTATTAGTTAGGGAGTAGATGCTGTCATTACCATCTCATTAACATAAACAAACATTAGTCACACATCGGAAAGGCTCAGAGAGGCCGCTGTGCCAACAAACAGCGCACCCTGGCCACTTCATGCACAATTATTGTACTTAGCTATTGTCTGCACAAACACATGGTCTGTTTGTTGAACAAACGTAACGGGCCACGAACGAGATTAGCCCTTGTTTATAGTCTTACTTTACATGCACCGTGAATCATGACTCCGGAAGGTTATCAGTCCACAATTAGAGCAATGTTACTGCTCCAATGTTTTGTCTTCTATTTAACGTTGAATTGATAGTCATAAACAAATCCGTTTCCGATCACGATAACTTATCTACGCAGAAGGTAAGAAAATGATAGGAAGAAACCATTGAACGAGCCGGCGTAATTATGTCGATAGTTGAATGATTACAGTCTGTTACAGAAAAAAAAACAGCTTTTTGCCGTATTCTACTTCTACTTATATTATATAGGCAAAAGTGTGTTTGATATTTCTTCACGCACAAACGACTGGACCAATTATGTTGAAATTTTAAATGGAGGTAGTTAATACCCTTTCTGGGAAAAAGACGTGAGTTTATTATACATTATGTATGAATGTAGTTCATACCCTGGTTTAACGCATAGACTACTTTTTATCCAAAGAAATCAGTGTTCTCGTTGAATGAACAATTAATTCAAATAATAATATGTATATTTGGTTAACCTCAGAGGTATGGTTGAATTTAAATATAAAACAGTTACATGTTACGTAAAAGACTATATTTCAGATGTAGACTAGGCTCAAAAAGTATCCACACCCGGGAGTAGTCGGGTCGAGCCACTAGTTCAGTATTTCAGTTATATTTTTTTATTGCAAGAAATGGTGACACGAAAACGCCTGATAGTAACGATACAACCGCTCATGGACAGCAGCATATCCAAACACCATGTATTACAAAGCAATGCTTCTCATTCCACTTCGTTTGAGACAATAGATGTTAAGTAACAATATGTCCAGTAATAATATCGTTAAAAGATAAAAACATAAAAACGACTGTAGTCTCCTGGATCGAAATCAATTAAGCCATCAGGAGGAAGAATAAAGGAAATTTGATGCTTCGTTACAATGTAGGTAAGATACTCGCGGTGTGTTACTTAAGTACATTCGACATTGACAAGACGAATAACAATGAAATTAAAGTTCAATACCTGAAACAAAAATAATACTAATACAATTAAGCTTCACGGTAGAATAAGATACATTTATACTTGTCACTCGGTTTTCACAGTTTTGTTGTTTTTGTTTTATATTTTTTATGAAAAGGTGCTTTTACTTTAATCAAATAATAAGTAAAATTCACAATAAAACATTAATAATACATAAAACTAAATTTATTTAGGTCTACTATGTAGTTTTCATATAACTACATGGTCTAGTTATCCTAGTCCTACTAAAATTATAAAAGCGAAAGTTTGTGTGTTTGTTTCTTCTTCACGCTCAAATGGCTGGATAAATTTCGATAATATTTGATATGAAGGTAGCTGATACCTTAAATTAACGCAAATGTTACTTTGTATCCAAAAAAATATTGATCTCCTGGGATTGGAAGCAGTTCAAAGTTACTCTTTAGGGCTCAAAGAGGACAAAGAGAGCAGGAGAGGACAGAATTAAATGCCTTGAGCTATGGGATAAGATGAAATATAACGGCAAAGTTGTATAGAGGACGGCACAATCACATTGAGTATATTGATTAAGTAACTTTAAATACAAAGAAAACAGTACGGGATATATGATGTGGACTGAACACAAAAAGTATTAGCACCCAGACGAAGCCTGTATGGGCCGATAGTACAAGAATATATTCATAAATAAGTAACAACTCGTCCGTATAGTTGTGGAAGTGGTTATTATTCCGTTGAAGTGCCTGGCTTGCCGATATCAAGGAGGGAACACATTCATATTCACATTGCAACAACAGCTCATGTGTACTTAATCCTGAAGAATTTGTAAAAGAGGGCGCGAGACTTACTTTTGCTTTGAAAAATGACATTACCATATCTGAGGATGCTTAGTAGGCACTTACGATACTATTGAGATGTTATTGCTTATAAAATAACGATGTGAAACCTTCATGCCAGCCAAATCGATGCGATCTTGTCTTTTTGGTTTAAAAATAGAATTATATTGGTATTATTATGATATCGCTACTTGTATTTAGAAGGTATATGTATGTATTTAAAATAATTCTATCTATCAAATATCTTAAATTAGCCTACGAATGAAACAGGCACAAACAAGGATATTTTTGGCATACAACGACTTTATTCCCTAAATAATACTAGCCAATCGCTTTTCTCGTACCGAATCTCTGCAAGTAAACAAAAGTTTGTCAAGTCTCGTGACAAATTAAAAAATCATACCGAGATTAGTCCTGATTCCGACTGACAGAATCGTGAATGGGGATGAAATTCAATGAATAGCTCCTCGGCTCCCAGTAAAGTGGCCAATCTCTCGTAACATTACGTCACATTAAGAACCTTTTCACGCCGTTCTCTCCGACAAATTGCCTAACATAAAACTTTCTCATATTAAAACTAGATATATGCGCCTTAGTATCTACTTATTAAAACTTATGTGCTCAATTGTGGGTGAAACAATGCACGACACTAAGGGGTGGCGACGACCACTTGTCAACGCGTGCTCCCACCCCACAGGCGAGACTAAGCGTTTCTGCCAAAAGTACGTGACCTTAATGTATATCAATCCTGGCGTGATTTATACGGGGGGGATCTGTAAAATATGATATAAAATAAACATTGACAACCAAAACGATGAAATACGACGTACCGTTGTGATTTAAGGGCGCGTTTCACGAGATTTTATAGCGCTATAAAATCAGTTGGGTGTAGCGGGTCGGGCGGCCGTGTGCGACCGTGTGCCTTGTCCCGTCGGGCCGCGCACGTACTGCACAGATTTGACAAAACAGACGACGGACATTTATTTGTTCGCTAGTTTTTGCCAGTTTTATGGACTAGCGCCAAGTTTATGGTCTACGGACAACGGCCGGTGTCTGACAGAATGAAATTTGAAGTAATGCCGCGATTTGTTGTTGTCTCTCGATGCATCGATGAGTTGACTATATTCTGATTTGGCGTTTCAGTTTGTTACGAGTATATGCAGCGGGATTTTATTTTATTTTTATTTTTTACACTATCGTTCACTAATTGACGTTACATACTATCGAACATTGATTACTCCAATAAAATGAGAGGGACGAATGCAATATGTCGTCGATAATTAGTCTCCATTTGGGAACACATTAATAATTAAAATAATTCCATAATATAAGCGAAACTTGAATTGATTTCCATCCATCCATCCATCAGCTAAAGGAAGTCCACTGCTGAACATAGGCCTCCCCCAATGATTTCCACAGAGACCTGTTGGAGGCAGCCTGTGTCCAGCGACGTCCCGCGACCTTTACCAGGTCGTCGGACCATCTTGTTGGTGGACGTCCTACGCTGCGCTTTCCGCTACGAATTGATTTAGAAGCTCGTTATTACATCTCTGTCATATAGTAATCCAAAGAAGAATTAATTTTTACTTGCAAACGAGCAAATGAGTCACCTGATAGTTAATGATCGCTGCCGCTCATGAGCCTTCAAAACGTTTGGATCATAGATGTTTCCCGGCCAATCAAATCGGGAGTGTTTTTCCCCTGAAACAGTGAGACCGCTGTTGACGAGCCTGTACATAAATGTTGAGCCATGACTGACAACGTAGCTCTAGGATTTTAAAGAATTTTAATAAAAATAGCTAAATATGTGCATTTTACTAAAATAAATACAAAAATATATTAATAATATATATTCGTGGAACATCTTACGCCTTATTTGCTATACACCTTATCATCACAGCCCATATACGTCCCACTGCAGGGCACGGGCCTCCTCCACAATCGAGAGTACGATTGAGAGTGGTTAGGCCATATAGTCCACCACGCTGGCCTCGTGCGGGTTGGCACCCCACAGGCGAGACTACATTACACACACCTTATTTATAACGAATTATATTTGATAAATAAAATCCTCACAACAAGAATCAAATAACTCCGCATGTTTACTCTAAAAAGTCGGTATATGTGTTTTTTAAAATCCGTCAAACGAGTATACCATTCTTGATTACCATTCCTTTATTCGGTGTTTCCCTACGAGATCGAATCAGAAATGAGGAGATCCGTAGGAGAACCAAGGTTACCGACATAGACCATAGGATTGGCAAGTTGAAGTGGCAGTGGGCCGGGCACATAGCTCGTAGAACCGATGGCCGTTGGGGCCGAAAGGTTCTCGAGTGGAGGCCACGTACAGGCAAGCGAAGTGTCGGACGCCCGCCTACAAGGTGGACGGACGATCTGACTAAGGTCGCAGGAAGTCGCTGGATGCAGGCCGCTTCCAACAGGTCATTGTGGAGATCATTGGGGGAGGCCTATGTTCAGCAGTGGACTTCCTGTGGCTGATATGATGATTCCTTTATTGGGTGGCAATTGCCAATTGATTATAATTATAAAATTTGGATCGAAGATGCGTTCTTCTAAACTGGAAAATGATATTAGGCTACCGGCAATTTTACTTACTGGACGAAACAAGACGGTGAGGTTTTCTGCGAGACCGTGTAGTACCATTCCGGTCCAGATGGCCTATTCCGTCTTTAGTCTTTGACTACAGTAGCCAGTACCTATACATTAGTTACATAGGAAATTGTAGCCAGGTAAACTACTGGACATACTGAGACGTAACATCTTATGTCTCGAGGTGACAAGTGCAGTGAAATACCCTTGCTTTGTACTTCATGGTATTGTTTGGTTTTGCTACTGTCTATGAGCGGGTCTTACCATCAGGCGAATGGCATGTCTATATAGAAACACACTCACACTCACACTCACACACACAATTAATGTAGTAACAATTATATTTAACTGGTTTCTCAAGACACAGGCAACGCCTAATTTGAGAATCCCTGCAGTATTCTCCATAATTATATAAAATTGTTATTCAGTTCAGTTCAGTTTTAATTTTTATGTGTTATTTTAACACATAAATATTATATATTTATAAAGATTTTTCATTTTCAAGTGAAATTCTATCTTGAAAAGAAGTAAATCTTCTTACGTGTGAATATTATCTATATATTAATACGTGATGCAGAAACTTTGGACCCCTTTTTACGAAAATTGCGTGGACGCAGGAGCATAAAATTTGGCACACTTATAGTTTATGTGTAGGAGAAGTGCAGAACGCTAATATTTTTCGATAATAATGCTTATAAAGTACATTAAATAAAATAATAAAACATTACACACACTACCATGCGTTTCACACACACATACATACACAAGTATTTGTACACGCATTCATACTCTGGTGTCAAATTGTTTCTTTTCTTTTTCATTTTGTTCTTCTGACATAGACATATAAAATTTATTTGCCTCATTTAATATAAAAAAAGATTTTACTAATAATGCATAAAAAGTACATTAAATCAATAAATAAAACATTAAACAAACCAGCATGTATTTGACACACGCATTTGTACACGTATACATACTCTTTGGTCAAATTGTTTCTTTGGTTTATTATAGACATAGTTGAATGTCAATCAGAAAAAATTGTTTACTGTGGTTTTGTTGAATGTCAAACTGAAAAGATTTATTTGACTATTACTACGTGAAATACTGAGCGCTTATACAAATTGTGTAGCAGTAAGATACATTTAAATGTACACGGACTATCATTATATGCATAAAGAAAGTTCTGTAGCAGCAATCTGCAATAACAACATTCAGGTACAAAAAAAATATATCATTTGCTATTGCTGGTTCAAAGCAATTATTGTAGTTTACGATTTTAGTAATTGCATATACTTCAGGATAAATAAGTAATTTTGAGAGATACGTGCATTTAAATGTGCACGATTTATCAGAATAACAACATCATACAGGTAAAAACTTTTTCTCTTCTTGATTTGGTCGAATTTCGACCACTAGGCGACCACTAGTTTATTTAATTGTCTGTATTTATGTAGCTTGATATATTCTTCTTAGTTCACATAAAATAAATTTCTGAACGCATGCATTAATATTTGACAACCAATTTAAATGTCAACCACTTTTCATTACTGTCTCTTTAAAATCTAAAATACGCCATTAATCGTATATTGTGGATACATGTTGTCGATTCGAAACCTTTATTTAAATACGTTATTTAATTTGAGGGAAGAGTTTACCGTATCGACGGTATGAACATTAAATGTTGACAGTAACAAACCCATGAACATTTTGTATGGCAAAATGTTTTTTCCTTTATTGTATACTTTCGTCAATTTAATCGAGATAAAAACTATCTCACCCTTTAAGTTGGAACAAATAACACATATCTACAAAATTTCGTTATAATCAGTTGAGTGGTTTAGGAGCCCATCGCGTACAAACAACGTGACACGTGAATTATATATATTAAGATATATATATAGATATACTAATAAATTATTAGTAAATACTATCGCCGCCGTATATAAAATAGATTTAATAAAAACACCAAAATAATATTTATTTATTCGCACTGTTTAATTGTTCTGTTACGAAACACGTGTTCTAAATATAAAAATACTAGAATATACAACTTGAACATAGTTATCGGTTTTCATGCCACTTAGAACTAACTTCATGTTATCGCTATTGGTGTGCGCGCGCATCGTAAAAATTCACTCTCATCATTTTTCTCCATCGCGCCAAAAGAAGTATAACATCAAAAATACCTAGTTTTCAAAACGCAACAAACCGATAAATCGGCAGAGATCAGTTTGAAAAAAAAAATTACCGTAGAATTATGTTTGAAACAGTATTTAAAATTAATATTTTAATGTTAGAAAAATTAATTACGAACCATCGACCACAACAGAGCAATTCAGTTTTAATTTGTAACTTAAAAGTGATGTCTTAAGACGTTATGGTATGGTTTGTTTTATATTATTTTAGTGAATTCCACGAAACGCTTGCGTACGACTTCTTCTGTTGAATTTCATTGTAAATACTTATATTATAATATTGTGTAGCGACATGCTGATAACGAACCGGACGTGGATCCTAAACTCGAAGTTGCGGGTTCCATCCCAGAACACACAATTCACTCATTAAAATCATGTGTGAACTTATTTTTAATTACCTCGCTCTTCCTCATTCAAGGTGAAAATTATGAGAAAGACCTGTACCAAAGAAACATGAACAATAATTTATATTATAAGTACCAACAGGAAGCTCATCAACTCGCAATGGGCAAGCCTGGTTAACTTTAACTGATGCCTTTTGTGTTTCGTATTGAAGGATATTGGAATCAGAATAACTACTGGACATAATGAGACTTAATATCTTGTGTTTTAGGGTGGCGAGCGCAGTGAAAGGTCAAGCATTGCTTTGTGATTCAGGGCGTTGTTTGGTTTCGCTACTGTTCATAAGCGGTCGTATCGCTTACTATCAGAAAGAATGGTCTGATTTATTATACCACTAGCGGCCTGGCCCGGGTTCGCCTGGGTGTAACACATTTATAAGCAACATATTATTAAGCGTACTAACGGTAGATAACACATTTATAAGCAACATATTATTAAGCGTACTAACTGTTTAATATGTAAACTCAATGTGTCTGCTGTTGACTACAATTCACAACGCATTATCCATAATTATCCAGAGGGTCAGCTACCTCTAAACAAAATTGCATTAAAATCTATTCAGTAGTTATTGCGTGAAAGAGTAGACACATCCATACATACAAACTTTCGTGATTATAATACAGGCTATATCAAGACGGCTACGGAAAATGAAAACGGGTGGTAGATTTCGTGACTAGACAAAATACAACTGAAAATGCAAAAAAAAACATGTTTTTTTCCTACCTTCGTATTTGGGTGGCAAATAATAATAATAAATATAATTTTTATACGACATATTGTTTGTTTTTTTTTTATATATGATGTGTAAAAATGTAAAAAAGAATATTAAGGAAAGAAAGAGATATAATAAATAGTACATAGTTTTTTTTCCATAACTTATGCTTTCTTTAGTTGAATTGTGATTGTTTTCACCAAAACAACCAGCCGGCTTCGTTTTCGGTAGCAGTCTTGATATACCCTGTATAAATAAGGGTTTGTTATATCTGACCTAGATTACAAACGATTCTATATAACAGCAAACTGAACATAAATACTCAAAAATTATACACCATAACAAAACCCATACAATATTAAAACACACAGTTGTACGAACAATGAAGTAGTGACTGTTAAAAGAATGAGTCATAAGAGCCATTGTCTCCAAATTAGTGTTTGGATTATAAAAATTGTAATGGGATTATTGTTTAGACGGACACGCCTGGGACACATTTCAATTACCGCACGCATTGTGCGCAACTGATTTTAAAGACATCATTATGTGCTCAGCCCTACCATACATCGAGTTTTATCGATGTCGATGTATCTCGAATGTTGTTGTGTACAGTTATCGATAATTGCCTGTTCAGATTTTTTGACCGCGCTATTATTTTTGCCTATTTTACTCATGTAAACCGTACCAACGATAACACGATATGTCCTATGAACAAAATCGTATGAAAATAGATACTTTTTTAATAATGTATTTTGTACGCCTCTAACATACGACCTTATTCATAAATAGTTTTAAACCCATTATAGTTATCGAATGTTTTGTCCCTTTCGAACGACTTTCGAATTCAGTTTGAGCGAAGAACAAAAGACATTTCATACGTAATATCGTTTCTAAAATTGTTTATGAATACGAACTATACAAAACAATGTTCATTCTTGTTTTTTTACTTGAAAAATAATAAATCTATTTTCATAACAGATACGTCTCCTGCTATTACATCTATATTAAACGATACCCGATACACATACATATTAAACGATGAAAAAAAAATATTTTTTATAAACGTGTTTGTGTGCAGTCGAAATGTCAACGTCCAGATTAAAACGACGCGTATGTTGGTCGACAGAAATGGTTCATTCCAGTTGTCTCCCAGGTATAGCGGCTTTACGTGCAACTGTTGCATGGAATTTCGCTCGTACTTTGTTAACTATCCTTGATGATGTCTGTAAGTTTCGAACAAGTGTAATTCGTATTGTTCGTTTTTTAAAAGGTGCTATCAAATGTTAGTTTGGTTAACAAGGTCTGTCACCTCACACTGTAAAGATGTGCTGGGTTGTCAGTTCAGTTGTCAGGCTATCTCGAACTGGTAATCGCTACTACTCGTAAATTGTGTAAAAATATTATAATAATACAAAAATAATTTAAATATAGAGTCATTTTATTTACTTAAAGTAGTTCTATTTACTATTAATCCGTAGAATTATTATTGAATCGCAACATATCGTAACCCATTGAATCGAATGTCCAATAATACATTTTTAAGATTGAAAAAAATCGTATCAATTGTACAAATAGTGACGAAAGCCTTTAATTTATTGAACATATAATTAATACGAACTCAATCATATCGTTATCAGCAACTCTGAAAAATAGTTATTTGGGAAGTCATCAAACGCTTAATATGTTACAATTTTGCGTAATTGTATTCTGTCCATTCCGCTTGCACGAACAAATTACAGAGCCAATAGCTTCATGCTGCGATCTGCTAAGGCGTTTAACGAAGTATCTCAAGATGTTGGCATAGATCTATTCTGTAGCAAAATTGCATGTTCGAGAAATGTTTTAACCAAACGTTTTATTGATGCTCATTGCGATTAACCGGCTAATTTAAAATTAGTGTGTTTTTATTTCTTTTATTAATAATTTATATCTGTTTGGCGTAAAATTACGAGAGCATCATTATTTACTTTTGTTTAAATGTTTTTTTTATTATTATTATTTTAGTTAATATTTATTACGCTTAGTATAAGTAATATAATTTTGTAATTTCTGATAACTAACTGTAAAGATACGAGTAGTAAGACAATTAGATTTTGTAACTTTTGTAACCTATCTGCGGTAGCTCGTAATTGGCTATCTTTTGTATACAATTTGTTTAATATATGTTTGTTTGCTATTGATAGCTGTGAGCCACCCAAATAAAATAAAATAAAAAAAAAAAAAATAAAATAAAAAAGCTGAGAAAAGCGACGTTCAAGTGGGACCAATTTTCAAAGAACGTACAAGTGTTTTAAAGCCAAATTACTCAAATTGGGCCAAATACTCAACCATGTTGTTCAATAACCAACAACAATATTGGATCTGATTGTTTGTCAAGCAATGGTTCTTTAAAATACTGTTTGAACATGTCATTTTAGTCTTCTCTTATTATTATTTATTATTTAAATCTTTATTGTACAAATTAAAAAAAAAACACAGTATAAAGCAACAAATTAAAAAAAAAAGTACAAATAGCGGTCTTATCGCTTAAAGCAATGTCCTACAGACAACCACGGGATATATCTTCTCTTGTAAAATGTTGACATTAACCTAATATTAAATTGAGCGTTATTTCAACAAAGATTGTTTGTGCTATTGTATAGAATGTTGAGATTGTGTTTTGATAAACAGAACATGAACATGTGAACTCACAGATGACAATTGACCAAATGACAGACCAAATTAAAGTAATAATAACAAAACTCTGATAGGACTTTTGATTTACAAAATTAGACATAAATTTTCCATGCGTTCTCATGAGCAAGCGATGCGATCAAGGCCGAAATAGAATAGATAAAAATTGATTTAGAAAATCGAAGATGATCGTGTAAAGAATCGATCTTCTAAAAGATCTTCTAAAAGATCGATTCAGATCGGGCATCTCTAGTTCGGCCCTGCTCGATCACCAATTTTCCAATTTCATTTCAACTATTCACGTCGTGGGGCTACCGCTTCATAAACAACAATCACTGTACTTGTTCAAGTCTTTAAATGTGATATCGTCACTAACTTACAACTTATTAAGTACGCGAGTGTAATACGCATATACTCGTCCATTATTTCAACAAAATGAGCGTCATTAACTTAATCTGTTGCGTTAACTTGCACGACACAAGAAAAATGACATGGCTCACTTTATTTGATAGATGAATTAAAATGTAAAATAATCTCGGCGCCGACACGGATCCATAGTAAATTTTGTGAGGTTGTAAATATTACAGAGCGATAAAGTCATGTAAAGTTCATTAAACACACGTAAGGTATGTTATCCGCAGTGATGTATTTTCTTTTACGATCAAGGATGTTACTTCATGATCATGATGAGGGGGTTACCCAAAGTTCCGAAACGACATTCGAGTGTTCGGACATTATACTTAAAATGGTACGAATGTGCCTAGGGACTCCACAAATGTTCGCATCTTCGTAACCATAAACCAATTTCAGATTGAATGATGTGTCAGAAAATAGTACTGATTTGTACTTTAGATATCGAACATTCGAACTTCGTTTCGGAACTTTGGGTACCCCCCCCCCCCTCCTCCAATATTAATAATTGTTGATCTTTGCACACTTTTTTAAAAATCGATTCACAGGCCCTCCGCTACGTAGAAGGAAAGTTAAAAATAACTAAGTTTTTTTTCTATTTCAAGTAATTCATAAGCCCGTGGTATATTAACCTAAGATGATGACTACAAGAATGGAACAGCTTGCGAGCTACCATTTGATCGTTAT
Organism: Hyles vespertilio; assembly: GCA_009982885.2. Lineage (NCBI taxonomy): Eukaryota > Metazoa > Arthropoda > Insecta > Lepidoptera > Sphingidae > Hyles > Hyles vespertilio. The sequence continues at coordinate 22,365,262 of CM042815.1, forward strand.
ATATGTTACTGTAAAAGCTCGAACTACGGTTAATCTTAAGATTTAAGTGTAAGTCTTAGGATTTACCGACATGAGTTGGTAAATGTAAGTATTTCTGAAAATACGACGATTTTTTTTCGAGCTTTCACCATTCGAATTCAGTATATGCTAGGTTTTACCACTGTCAGCTGGTAGATGTTGGTTTTAGGAATAAATCAATGAGTAATTCCTAATTATTTACTTTAATGAACTATTAGACAAAAGAGGTACATAGTATTATAAAGGTATCATATGATAGTAATAAGTACAAACTAATACCAACTTATTTAAATTATTAAAAAAAAAACACATAACGTATATCTCTGAATATCTCAATCTCTATCATATCTATCTAACAGAATCAGTAGTTCTCTATTTGGAATTTAACAACAAAATACATACATAATTCTTACATAAGCTAGTCTTTTTTTCTTATTATTTGGTTTAGAAGTAAAAAAAAACAATCAAATGTAAGTGATTAATAGGTACCTACCTAAAAAAACATTTCACTTGTTACAACACGGATTGCTATTGTGGCATTTAGAATTACAAAGTAATCCTGATGATCTGCAGGTGCACTTTTTTGTCGAGCATTTTTTTTGACAATTACATTTTTTGAATCCTTGTCTTCCAGTTAACGACAATTTTCCGACAACTTCTCGAAGACTCACTTCTTTATCCGTAACAACTTCTTCTATCTTTATAAAATCTTCAGGGCATGCGGCGAACTGATTCGTGATGTAAAGCTGTTTTAGTATTCCCATTTTGGTACCTAGTTGGTAAAACTCATTGTCCTTTACATCTATCACAACTGCAATAATGCTTTTTGGGTCAGTTTTAGCTCTGTCAATATCAGGTACTTTCAGTCTTACATCTTGGCCCACTTCCACATTTGAATATTTATCAGCTGACATGGTTTTCATTTTTCAGCTTGGTTTTCAAGCCGATGCGCTGAGCACGTTATGACATGTTTTTTTTTTCAACATTTACCGTACTATTAATGTAAATCCTAAGATTTACCAACGGAATGGTGGTAAGAGTTCGAATCGCAAACCTTTTGGGACATTTACCATTAGGAATTGGTAGATCTTAGGTTTTACTGGAATATCTTAGGATTTACTGCAGTTCGAGCTTTTACAGTAACATAATATATTATAAATTACGTCCTTTTCTCAATATTTTTTGATATTATATTAATAAAAATCTATGTATCTGATCGATATTGTTCGTTTAACCTGTATCATTTGTGTATAAAGTTTGGCAAGACAATTCCTTTCCGCAGCTCTTTCATGCACTTTGCATTGATTTGATTGACTGTTTGGCTTTGAATTATTTAAGAAGACTTCTTGGTAAGTCCCTTGCATAAGAGGGACTCTGGCCACAGTGTGGGTAGTATCACCGATTTATTTACTTCCGACAGCAAGAAGTGGGGTATAAACTTTGTTGTTTCATAGACTCTTCGGTTTGATAACATCCTTTTATAGATATTCTGATGTGAGGAGTGCAGTGCAGCAGTATAGTGTCATACCATATTTAATAATAATAAGTTTTGAGTAGTATTGTTTTTATTTTTGGGCAGGCCTGACGCTTAGTATTTATTAATTGCAGGACAAGCTATTTTCGTCATTCAGTCTCGTCATTCATTCTACTAATAACTAGAGAGGTAGACTAAATTATTAAATGCTCAAAAGGAACAAACAAATTTAATGGTAAATACAAACACACATCCCAAATACTTTATGATTTGACATTTATTCACAATTTGACTGCAGTTCTAACTAAATCGAGATATAGGAACCCATTACTCAAACATGAGCAGTATATTTCACAACATATACAGCAATATACGTCCCACTGCAGCGCATAGGTCTTCTCCACAACCAAGAGTACGATAGAGAGAAACGATCGACCGACAAAAATTTACTTTATTATTACTAATAATAATTAATTAATTAAGATAGTGTATTCAAATTTAAATAATAATTAATGTCTATTTTACAGCCAACGAAGCGAAATATTGGCGAAAATAATATTCGTTGTAATGTAAACAAAGAATGATAATGGCGTTTACAACATTTTATTATCAACATCTGGCCGGGTAGCGTAAACTAGCTCCAAGAATTTTACCACGAAATTATTTTGTACGAAAATGTGTTTACTTTAGAAACCACTGTACGGCACGAATTTTATACTTTAATTTCGACAGTGTCCTTCTCTGAGACCTGGGGCAGAGTTGCTTACACTCACATGAACCGAAATTGAAAAACCTATTAACCTACCTTCCAATTTATCTTATAATAGTCATTTTGTTGATTTAGGTCTGTTATTTTAGTTCGACTTAGTTTTATTCTCGCCAGTCGGAACCTACGCTTGACGCTCGGTGCATGACGCTCGCTTCCGTACATTGATTGATTGCCTACCGCTGTTATATTCCGCGCTTTGCTCTTGAACTCTTTCTTTCTTTCTCTCTATGACTGTTATTTCTTCTGTGCTGTATTTAGTGTGTATGTACCTATATGTGTTATTGTGACATTATACGGTGTTGAGACTTAAAGACTGTGTCGTGATTTTTACCACCTGATCCACTCTCCACCAACTACCAACGCATCATCATACCACTAAACTGGTGACCCCGTGGAACACTTCAACTATGTCGAAGAGAGACATCGACCCGCCGCGTGTCAGCGGACAAGGTCAAAAGGACGAAGCACAAGCAGGTACCAACCAACCACCCGCACACTCGGAATTATTTAAGGTGGGCATTAGAGTACCACCCTTTTATCCCGACGAACCAGAAATATGGTTTGCCCAGCTGGAGGGACAATTTGCGTTGGGAAATATTTGTAATGACCAGACGAAATTTTATTACGTCATTGGGAATCTCGAACACCAGTATTCTAAGGAAGTCAAGGATGTAATAATTAATCCCCCAACGGTCAAAAAATACGAGAAATTGAAACAAGAGCTTATCAACCGATTGTCAGCGTCAAAAGCCAGCAAAATCAAACAATTGCTGACTCACGAAGAGCTCGGAGACAGGAAGCCCTCACAGTTCTGTAGGCATCTCAGAAGCTTGGCTGGACCTGATTTCCCAGATGATTATCTCCAAACAATCTGGATTAGTCGTTTGCCTGTAAACGTGCAGACCGTCTTGGCAGCGCACTCAACCGCATCGTTGGACGTACAAGCCGAGGTGGCGGATAAAATCATGGACATCGTCACGCCGACTCCTCAAGTCCATGCCGCAGCCGTTGCATCTACATCAAGAGAAGACATGTTGGTGAAGGAGATTGCTGAACTACGCAAGCAGATGCAAACCCTCAGTGCCAGGTTGGACAACACGGAGCGGCGCCACCGACCACGTAGTTCCGACAGACATCGCACTAGCTCCCGCGGGCCTCGAAAACGGTCAAAATCAAGCTACAGGAAGTTTCCAATTTGTTTTTACCACTCTAAATTTGGAGGTAAGGCGCACAAATGCATGGAGCCCTGTGACTACAAGCAGGAAAACTTCAGGGGCGGTCAAATAATGGCGACTGACGACTGCCCGAATACCGGTCGCCTATTTGTGACGGACAAGAGGACCAAGGTACGATTCCTGGTCGACACGGGGAGCGATTTATGTGTGTACCCGCGCTCTCTACTTCGTGAACGTCGCGCTCCAGACAACTACGAGCTCCGCGCCGCCAATGGATCACCGATAAAAACGTATGGTTTTGTTAATATCAATGTAGATTTCGGCTTGCGCCGAGATTTTCGAGATTTAATACAGTAACATATTTTCTGTAAAGGTTACGACTGGCGAGACTCGTTATCATAAAATCTTAAACGATTATCCTACAATAACGCGCCCAGCTGGCACTCTACGCACTACACAGCACAATACACAACACCACATCCGGACCACACCAGGCCCTCCGGTTGCTTGTACACCACGACGTTTGGCACCTGACAAACTAAAGATCGCCAAGCAGGAATTTCAAGCCATGTTAGTTAACGGTACAGCTAGGCCCTCCGAGAGCCCTTGGTCATCTCCGCTGCACTTAGCACCCAGCAAAAATAACGGCTGGCGTCCCTGCGGCGATTACAGAAGGCTCAACGCGCGTACTATACCGGATAGATATCCAATAAGGCATATCCAGGATTTCGCACACAGTATAGCAGGTTGCCGTGTATTTAGCACGATAGATTTGGTAAAGGCGTATAACCAAATACCTGTATATCCGGAAGACATCCCAAAAACGGCAATAACTACGCCTTTCGGGTTATTTGAATTTCCCTATATGACGTTCGGGCTTAGGAACGCCGGTCAAACGTTCCAGCGTTTTGTGGACGAAATGACCCGTGGTTTAGACTTCTGTTATTGTTACGTGGACGATTTTTTAATTTTTTCTCCGGACGAAAAATCACACGAAGAACATCTCCGTACTATATTTACACGCCTACAAGAATACGGCATGTTAATTAACACGTCCAAATGCGTTTTCGGCGCCTCAGAAGTTAAGTTTTTAGGGTATCATATATCCGAGCATGGTAGCAAACCGCTTGCATCCAAAGTGCAAGCTATTTTAGATTTCCCATTGCCTAAAGACGTTCGCCAACTTAGACGATTCCTAGGCATGATAAACTTTTATAGGCGATTCACGCCTAAAGCAGCGACAATCCAAGCCCCTTTACACACCCTTTTGACAGGCGCAGTAAAAAGCTCTCAGACAATCACTCTTGTTGGCGAGCAACTTACGGCCTTCCAGGAGTGCAAAGACAGTTTGGCTAAGGCAGCCTTATTAGCTCACCCAGACTGTCATGCTGAGTTGGCGCTAGTGACGGACGCGTCGAACACTGCTATAGGCGCGGTTTTACAACAGCGTAAAACTAGTGAGTGGCAACCATTAGCATTTTTTTCAAAAAAGCTAACCACGGCTCAGCAAAACTACTCCCCTTATGATAGGGAATTATTGGCCATTTACGAGGCCATTAAACATTTTCGGCATATGTTAGAGGCGAAACATTTTGTTGTGTATACCGACCATAAGCCGATCAGTTTTGCCTTCCACGAACGGAAGAATAACTGTTCGCCTAGGCAGTATAGGTACCTGGATTACATAGCACAATTTACCACCGACATAAGACATATATCCGGCAGCGAAAATGTCGTAGCCGACACTTTGTCTAGGGTGGAAGAGCTACAAGTTCCAGTCAGCCTCGTAACTATCGCCGAAAGCCAAGCGTCAGATCCAGAGCTTCTGCATTTTCTTAAAGAAAAATCCTCTTTACGCCTGGTGAGGACACCAATACCTGACAGCAAAGATTTTATCTATTGTGACGTCAGCACAACATCGCATAGGCCTTTTATACCCAAGTCGCTACGGAAGCAAATCTTTGATTGCCTACATTCCTTAAGCCATCCTAGCGGCAACGCGACGGCAAAACTAGTTGCCGAGCGTTTTGTTTGGCCAGGGATAAGAAAGGATTGTCGGCGCTGGGCACAAACATGCCTGTCGTGCCAACGGGCCAAAATAAGCAGACACGTTTCTGCACCCATAGGCGTATTCCCTCTTCCTCGTGGTCGTTTTAGGGACATCCACATAGACATCGTGGGGCCATTGCCGCTATCACAGGGATATCGATATTGCTTAACAGCCATCGACCGTTTTACAAGGTGGCCAGAGGTCATCCCGATAGTAAATATCACTGCTGAAACAACAGCAAAAGCTCTACTATCGGGTTGGATAGCTCGGTTTGGCTGTCCTGAGACCGTAGTCACCGACAGAGGTCGTCAATTTGAGTCCGCTCTATTCAGTTATCTTTCAAAGATAGCCGGATACGAGCATAAAAGGACGACAGCATATCACCCCGCGTGCAATGGCCTCGTGGAAAGATTCCACAGACAACTCAAGGCGTCCATAATGTGCCACGGAAATAATTGGACCGAGTCTTTACCATGGGTCCTGCTGGGAATACGAAGTGCCTATAAGGAGGATCTTCAAACGTCTTCGGCCGAATTATTATATGGCGAAACTTTGAGGCTTCCCGGCGAATTCTTTCATAGCGATGCAAACGCCACTACGGATGTAAGCAATTTCACGGCGCGATTACGTTCGATCGCTGCACAACTTCAGCCCGCGCCAGCTTCACGGCATTGTAGGGACAAAATTTTTATATTCAAGGATCTTAGAACCAGTGATTACGTGTTCCTTAGGGAAGACGCATCACGAGGTTCCTTACAGCCTCCATATACTGGACCGCATAAGGTACTTGAACGGGACGACAAAGTTTTTAAATTGTCTATAAAAGGAAAAGAGGTCACGGTCTCAATTGATCGTCTTAAGCCGGCATATTTGCTAGCCGACGAACATGACCCTTCAGACATTACCACGCGTAAAACACGCTCAGGACGAAATGTCAGGTTTCCTGATTTGTATCGCCCTTGACGGTCTCTGGAGGGGGGTGGTGTGGTCTGCCTACACACATAAACAACCTCACATTCACACATCCCACATATTCACACATACTCACACATTCGGATTCGAACCCGCGTACGCACAATCTCGCACCACTCAGCTGACGCCCGGCCGATCGTCGAGGACGGCTTCGCTACCGAGCGGAGCCCCCCTCGCCGGCGGCCCGAGGCGGAGATGCCCGAGCCACGATAGCCCCCCGCGCCGCGCAGACACTGCGCGTGCGACGGCCAACGGCCGGCGCGGCTCGCCAGTCGGAACCTACGCTTGACGCTCGGTGCATGACGCTCGCTTCCGTACATTGATTGACTGCCTACCGCTGTTATATTCCGCGCTTTGCTCTTGAACTCTTTCTTTCTTTCTCTCTATGACTGTTATTTCTTCTGTGCTGTATTTAGTGTGTATGTACCTATATGTGTTATTGTGACATTATACGGTGTTGAGACTTAAAGACTGTGTCGTGATTTTTACCACCTGATCCACTCTCCACCAACTACCAACGCATCATCATACCACTAAACAAGCTTCTATGCCTTGTTGTACAGATTGATACCTAAAAATCACTTTGACACTTGACACTATCCATAACATTTGGTTGGCAAAAAAATTCGCCTGATGGTAAGCGATACAACCACTCATTTAGCGGCGGGACATACCCAAACGGCCTCTCACATATAAAACCGTTTGACGATTGTAATTATTATTTTATATTTTCTATTTCCTAAATAGGCATATTTCTATTCAATAAGTTAGCTGCGGCACCATATTCAGAACTTTCAAACAGTGCGTTAGAGACCTACTAGAACTCGTAGCCGTCCTGATAGTGGTCCCAAAAGTGTTTTCTAAAATAACGTACTACTCCTTCAGAAATATTATTTAGGAGATCTATATGATCTCCATGCACACTTACCAAAAACTTTACTACTCCGTGCGTTAGGCAACTCAGAAAAGCGTTCAGATGTAGCAATTACAGTGAAAGAAAAACAATTTAGAGAAGTAAACTAAGCGGACAAGAAACTTACACAAATCAAATAAAAATCTGCGATCCCAAAACTGTTACAATTTACATAACTAATTCAGATCTATTTGGATAGGATTTCTTGTTGGAAAATTGTTAAAGATTTTTTAAGTATAACAATGCGAGAGGATTTGAAAGAGCAATTTGTAAGAATTGGCAATGAATCCTATTAATACCAGTGGACACGACCCACAATAATTAGAAGTTGTTTAGACTTCTTCTCCCAAACTATTTTTTTTTAATTTCCAGCCCATCTATTGTCTCTAGCCTTGCTTAATGACTGTTCGCTATTATAAGTAACCTTAACAAAAAAATATATGAAAGTAAATATAAATCAAATTACAAATATCATTCATTTGGTATTATTCCGACTGTACATTAATAATATTTCGTATAGTTTCTAAAAATGTCAATATTATAAGCTATACATTTAGCTGATGCTGTTTCGAAGATGCTAAATGTTCCTTTTTATATTATTACAACCAGGTTTAAAAGAGTGTTCAACGCCCTTGTTACTGGTCTCTCATATTTGTGAGGCCGCCTGGGTAGATACCACAGCAATGTATATTTCCTCCGTCAAACAGCAGTCTAAATGCACTGTTGTGTTTCGGTTTGAAGGGTATTGTCGCCAGAGTAACTTCTGGACTTATTGAGACTTAACACCTTATTTCTCAGGATGGCGAGCGCAGTGGAATACTAAGCATTGCTTTGTAATTCAAGGTGCTGTTTGGTTTTGCTACTGTTCATGAGCATTCGTTTCGCTTACCATCAGGCGAATGGCATGAAAATCTCGCCATTCGCAGCAATAAAAAAAAAACAACTTAAGTCGCATGTTCCTTTCAAAGTATTAAGAAGGCAAATTAAAACGTACTTTGAAAACTTTTTAACATATAATGCTCTACAACAAGCCATTAACGTAACGGATCATGTTCCGGTTGACGTATGCCAGTAATGTTATTCATTTGTTGGCCTTATGAAAGGCGAATTACGCGTCCGAGATTAAATTACACTCCGTGATAATCTGTATTGGCAGTAGCGTGGCGATGTACACGGTTACATCAGACGCTGCATTCCCATCAATGTATTTCGTAATGATTCCGTTGTTATTTAGTACAAATATATTTTTATCAAAAACAAAACTTAATTTAAAAAAACAAGTCTCGCAACTGAGTTTTTTTTACTGGTAAGAAGTTGTAAGATGCATGTAGTTATTTTTCGCGCTTCAAGTCGGTTATTTTTCTTTTATTAACATAAATAACTATTAAGTACCCTAACAATATCTTAGTGACCATATCAATATTAAAATATTTTATGTTATAAATAACATAGTCAGACTTGCCTATCACACTAAACAATACCGGGTATCTCAAGACTGCTACCGAAAACGAAGCCGGGTGGTAGTTTTAGTGGCTACAAACACAATGCAATTAAAAATTTCGCATAGAAATGCGACAATTATTTTTTATGATTTTTTAAATATCGTCATTTTTGGGTGGTAAATCCATAGTTTTTGCTAAAATAATAATTTAAACTCTTTTATACCTTAGAGTATTTATAAATAAAAGGGTATACACTATTATTTTAGGAAAAAATGTATTTACCACCCAAATATGGCCATAGGAAAAAAATAACAAAAAAAAAATTGTCACTTTTTTTTGCAACTTTTTCTGTTGCATTGTGTCTGAAGTCATTTAGACTACCACCCGGCTTCGTTTTCGGTAGCAGTCTTGATATACCCTGTATTATTTGTCCCGACCGCAATGTCTGTTTCTCCCGACAAACAACAGTGTAAATGCACTGTCGTGTTTCCGGTTAAAGAATATTGTAGCCAGAGTAACTACTGGACATATTGAGACTTAACATATTATGTCTCAGGATGGCGAGCGCAGTGGAATGCCAAGCATTGGTTTGTAATTCAAGGTGTTGTTTGGTTTTGCTACTGTTCATGAGCTATTATATCGCTTACCATCAGGCGAACGGGATTCTCACATACTCAAAGCAATACAAAAAAAGGAATATATGTATAACTTGCTAGTTGCGAGATACATTGTGTTTTCATGAGGACTGCCTTAATAGAACCATACTTAATTTTGAGCATATACCAGTATCAAAGGCCTACTAACTACTAACCTAGTAACCACTCTAAATAAATGCCACTTTGCTCCGGTCATTGTGCCTAATGTTCTTTCGGTCATTCCAAGTAACTGCGATCAGGTTGCCAGAATTCTCACAAAGCAGAGCATTGAAGTCAATAGTTGCTGTGAATAGCAGACCACAAGGCTGCGTGTTACCCCCAGCCTGTTACATCTGAATATCACTGAACTGTTAATAAGTAATAGTATTCATTGTTACGCAAATGACCGGACTGGGATGCCTTATAATGCCTTATAAATTTTAATGAAGTCAATGTATCAAAATTGTATCTGAAGTGGATTATTTGCTGGATTGAGTGATAAATTGAAGACGACTTGAATTGGTCAAATTTAATCCCCATTAGACCCAAGTATACAGAGTTAAGCCAAAAGAGTCTTCGTCTTCGGATTTGTTAACACCCCCTTATTATTCTCCCGTGTTCATCCTACGAGTGGCGTTCAGTACAACAACTGGAAAGTAAAGCTAAATCAGCTGCTAAAAATATCAAGGTATCAGAGCAAGGCAATAGTTTACAAGTTTTACCAACACTTCGACTTCAGGTATATTACGAAGCACAGATATCACAAGAATATTACTCTCGCAGGACCAGCTTCTTCAATTTAACCGTATTCAACGTAGTGCAGCTTAAATTATTAATAACCGTGCTATTTCCGGCATAATCGATTCACTGGCACTGCGAAGACATGTTTCGGCTCTTTACAACATATATAGGCTTCATCAGGACTTCCCAAACTGTGCGTTGCTATGCCTTGGGGAGCCGCCACATTGTCCTAGGGGCGTCATGTGTCGATGCATCGCTCCTTTTAGCAGAGGAAGAAGAAATGAAATAAAAAAGAATAAAATTGTCCAGTGACTCCAGCCTAAGGCTTCAAAACGAGGACAACTTGTCTGAATTTTGAAACTCAGTATCTCATGAATATCGTGTCAATTGTACTACAGCATTAAAGGTTTATAACCATTCGGCCTTCGTACTTTTGGGAAACAGATATTTCTGCAGTTATAGTTTAGCTATGCTCAGAAAAGCAAGCACATCCTTCTCATTAAATATGAAATAAATATAATAAAATAAATTAAATTGGTTTATTGATCATGTAGACAATTAAATAGTTCTTATGACAAATCAATACAATACAAGGTACTTATTCTATATTTACAAAATAATTCTTTATATAAATTAAATTTATTTCGATTTTATTTATTACTTATAACTACTTAAAGTAAATAAAATACTATTCCAGGTAAAAACATTGTTTACGTTAATCCATATTTTAGTGGACTATGAGTCTTACTAAAAGTAAAATACCAATATTAAAATATCTATTTTTTAATCTCACGCGGTGTTTTTTTTTACGCTATAAAATGCGGAGTGTGCCGAGGAATCATTTGGATTAATACAAGTCGCCCTGTCCTATCACAATACGCGCCCGAAGTTGGGATTCGTTCTCCACCACCATCCTTAACTGTTACCATCATCGGGGATCAACTGGTCTTCCTCGAGATCTCTACTACCTAGGGACATTCAATAATTAAGCCTACACTTTCCCTATAGGCTGGCAACGCACAGACTATACTCCTGACGCCATAGGTGATTATAGTCTGCTATAAATACTTGCCATTTACCTAAAAAATTAGGATACAGGCATGACTAAGAAAGGACAGAGGTGTTAAAACTGTGTCCACCGTTTTGACAGTTTATATCCAGTCCCTGATCCAGCCACTGCGCACTTTCACGTTTTTATGGTTAAAAAAATCAATAGAAAACTTTTCCACCTTGTCACTAGAGAGAGTGAACATTATTGAATTCGCTTTACTTATTTTGATAATGAGTTATATTTGTGTTTATTAATACCAACCGTCCTATCTACGTTGAAAATATAATTAATGAGCCCGACGAAAATAGAATTAGAGCTTTGAAAAATTATTGTATTGTTCTAATTTTACGAATTATAGCCGATAAACATGGACGTTTATAGAAGTTAAATTGTTTCCGCTACCTAATTTATCTACCTACTCTTGAAGCGAAGGGCTCGACATTGTTATTTATGAGTAATATTTATTTGGCATGGACATTGAGTGTATATTTAGACAGTTCGTTCCACATTCATAAAGTCACGCCTGTCTCCACGAAGATGTGGTGCAGATGCCATTAGTGCCATAGGCATATAACCTATCTATTATGCACAATAATCTGATTTACATTTTACTCCTTACAGGATCTTGAAATAACTCCACAGTAACTTTACAAGTGCCAACATTTGATATGTAATATAAAAGTATTAGAGGTCAGGCCAATCGCATCATCGTACAACAGAAGAAAATATATTTTCAAGGCGCAAAAGGACTACATATTCTCTGTTCTCTGTTACCATTCCCGTCTGTCATAACCCATCCAATCCCTTCTTTCTCTTTTTCTCTTCAATCCTAACCCTCTCGGCTCTGTAAAGAATATTATAATCGAAAAAGGTAATACAAGACAGAAAGCCTTTTCCAAATAGATTTTCCTCATTTCGGAATAGACTTTCACAAAACTGACTCTTAATAGTCGAAGACCTAATTATAATGAATTTTTCACAAAATCCTTTCTTAATGAACTTCTAAATTTTATTAACTGCTAGTTATATCGAAATTCAAATCTATAGGTCATAATATAGTTCTAGAAATGTAATATGGGTAAATATCCTTTATGAGACTAAAATGTACATGAACCGTAGCCGTGAGACTCAATACCAGGTCGACAATTCACTTTGTGTGCGGTTGTCGATTTGCGTGGGGAATATTCTGTGGTGAGGATTAATTTTATAATGATCGTGAAATACCATTCTAAATGTTGTTCTCGATGTACCTATTACCTATATACACTCGCTACATCCAATAACCATTACAACGCATTCGTACAATAACCAACATAACTTCATTATTAATCAGCGAAACACATTTGAACAATAATATCACAAACGAACGCGCAACAGTATATATATTTTTGTGTGTTTCCATTTTATATATTAAATTATACAGTAAACGCAAAATATTCAATATAAGGTCGGCTGGCGCAGCAGTGGTAGGCTAAATTAACATATTATAGCCTGTACCTACTACCTATACGTGTCTACAACGCACGTTTGTAAACAAGATTATACCTTGAGGGTAGCTCGTCGCGAGTTATGAAACACCCCGACCTCCCGAGCTGCGGCTGTTCCGCGGAAATATAACCATGAACGTTTACAGCGCGCTGATAAAATAATCACGAAGAATAAACTTGAGATAACTACATGAATGGGAGCATGGGAACGACGACGCGGCACGCCGCGCCGGCCTCCTATAAAACATCGCTCTCACAATTCGCCATGTTTGTTTTTGTTGATGTGTTTCAATACTGAGTATGTTGAATTTAATAATTTTGTACTAATTATAGAGTACAGATGTTTGTAGCTAAACAGCCGGAGGGAATGTGATGATTTTTCCCTTTAGATTTGAATATGAAATGTGAAGTCTAGTTAAGTTATTTGCCAGAAAATCTGGTGAGCGCGTAGACGTGCATTTTTTTATATTCCTTTTTGTAATAAAAGGATAAACTTATAAGCTAATGTAGAGTCCTAAAAACTGTCCACCTATGGTTATTTGTGTTAATTTTTCTTTTGGTAATTTAAATAATAATAAAAAATAGTTTAACTACAGGGTCAATTTTATTATTTATTTATATGTTAGAGCAAGTTGGTTAAATAAAGCCTTTTTAATTTCCATTAAAAAATTAATAAACCGTCAATGTTAACATTAATTCTGATCTGAATCCAAGAAACAACTTCAAAAGCGTAATATCTGCCATCTCACGCAGTGTCGGAATCCTGAACAAGATGCAACGGTTTGTGACGCCTCATCAACTTTGCCGTTTACACGAAGCGCAGTTATGTCCAAGTTGATGGAAGGTCTGTCATATGTGAGAGGCCGCTTGGGTAGGTATCACTGCAATGTCTATTTCTTCCGCTAGACAACAATTGTTCCGATTTTAAAGACCCACTATACGTCTCAGGATTTGGAGGCATATTATAATACCAAGAATTAATGGTGTTGTTTGGTTGTCCATGATGTCCTGCGGATATATCGCTTAACAACAGGCGAATTACATATTCATCTCAACATTCATCGTAATAAAACATTAACAAAATTCCCGCCTTCAGCAGGTCCCTACGAAAATTCTAGGAAAAGGCTTATGTTCAGCAATGGACAGCCTGAGGCTGAGGAATATAGTGATAATACATGATTATTTATCTATAAGCATTGGATTAACTTCTACATGTCGAGCCGATTGAAAAGAATCATTTTTCCATACGTATCCGATCAACATCAAGATTCCGCACGAGGTCACTCACTGGGTCCGAATGGCGGCGAATAAATGGCGGCGTCCTATTAATTTCTACTGCTGACCTGACATTTTCGACACCCTACATGCTACACGCGATATCTCATTCATCACTCCACGCAATAAGTAGCACACTTAAATGTTTTAAACGCGTTTCATTTGCAGCTAATTTTCTATGAAAAGGTGAAATGCCTCAAAGGTAGTAAAAATGTCTTTATATAATTGGTGTTGTTACATAACTGTGGAGCTGATTATATGACCACACAAATAAGCTTCGATGTAGTGATAAATCGCTAGTGCGTGGTGATTGACTATCGACAGACATAATATGCCTCGGAAAGTCAGAAGTGTCCCCTGGGATGTGAGCCGCGACCACCGTGAACATATTGGCCATCGTGTCTGGCCCGTTTACTAACAGGACACCACGCATTATATCATATAATATATAATTATTATATTATTATATTTATTATAAAGTACGTCATTTGTTGCGTTATTATTGTTTCTGGCTGCAATTGAGGTAACCGTGTATGTTATCGAAGTACAAAACTGACATTGTTTTAAATTGGATAACGATGTCTAGCTTGGAAATTAGCTATAAAAATGTATCGAAGAAAGTTTAGCCGTCGATGGAATTTATGGATTAAATTTAAAAAAATCTTTTATATTTTTGTCACCCTCTTCACCTGATTTTCTGTGGCTGAATTATTATAATATTATATCAGCTACAGACAATCCGTGGCGCAGTTAGTAAGACACCGGCTGTGAAACGAGATGTCACGAGTTCGATCTCCACATCGAGACAAATGGTTGTGTACACCACAAGAATTTGTTTCGAGTCTGGGTGTTGTTGAGACCCGAAAAGTCTCCCGTGGTTTTTGATGTCCACGACTCAACACTCGATCTTATTATGTGTGTTGGGTGTTATCTTAGGATCGGGAGTATGTACGTGTGTTGGGTGTATTTATTTATTTATTGTGGTATAAGGCGAAGTAATTTAAACCTTAAAATAATAATTATGAGGTACTTTACACAAGTATTTTTTTTAGTCTGGAAGATGTTCTTCAGTGTTGGTATAAAAGTTGTCCATATCTCGATAAGATTCTTCTTGATAATACATATTATAATGTATGTTGGAAGCTTGCACTCGTTTCACATACAAACAGCTAATATGAATAAAATTATTTATATTTGTATATTATATTACTTATATAATATAAGCATACGTGTCAGTGTACACGGACAAAATCAGGCTACTATCTTTTCTCTTTTGGTTATTTTTTAATTATCCTTCACTTTGCAAACTTACCAAATGACATTGTAATAAATAGCAAAAATCCCACCGGATTGACCAAAATGTTTACAGTTTCCCTATCAGCATCAACCCTCGTTTTATTAAAAACAACATCAGGGGGAGTATTTTCAACACCGCCCAACTTTTGGGTTGATTATAAACGTACAAAAGATTTATCTGCGATGTGCGTAATTATTTTGCACGTATTATTTTTATGGAGAAATTTTTAGCAAATATTATGATTGGAACGTTGAGCTTTATTGAGGTGGACATCAGGAAATAAATCATAAATCATGCATACACAATCATAATATGCGAAGAGGACAATTCTAATATGATTAGCAGTCCTACGCGGATGCAGATTCAATATTTGGTCAATTTTCTATCACCTATGTTCATCAAGGATACAGTAGTATTAAAAGTGAAATAATTTTCCAAATTAGTCCAGTGGTTTCAGAGCTTATTTAGTGCAAATAAACAATCAAATCTAATCCTCTTTATAATATTAGTATAAATATGGTAAGACAGTTCTAGTCAATTTTAATAACTAGATTTGGACCGCGGCTTCAACCGCTTGCTTAAGATAACTGAGGGATAGTACTATTTCTGCATAATAGATCTTCGTCTAAGATATCAAAGTCAAATTTTTTTTTCATTCAGGCATTAAATTTCAATTATTTGTATAGTTCGCTTCAGTGAAATACCGCATTAGATTGAAATATTGTTCACGTAAGGCGCCTTGTGACTATGCATTTAACACCTGGCAGAAAGCATTTCCGCGATATCAATACCCTTATCTATACTAGGGGGATGGTTATTTAAATGGCACCTATAATATAGCCTATGTCTAACTTCGAGCCAAGAAATTCTAATCTGATGACGCTAAGCCGCTAGTCAATTGTGTTTTTAATATTACAAGAACAAAGGCTTGGAAATAATATATTGATGCTTGTTAATAAAATAATATTAAAAATACTAATAAAAAACACTTTATTAATAATACATTTTCATAACATAGTTATAAATAACACAAAAGAAACAAATAACACTGAAAATTGCTTAGGTTTCAAAATATATCTGGTATACCTTCTAAAAATATCTACCATCCTTTCATCTGCTAGAAATGTATAATTTACGCTATAATTACTTCCATAATTCGAAAGTCGAGGACAAGGCGGTAAAACGAGAATAGGCAAAGGGAAGCGCTTTCGATTTCCCATTGGTTCAAACATTTGCACAGTCCGCAAGAATTGCTCTCAAAATCGAGTTTCGGTAACAATAACGTCAAATACTTCAGATCCGGGATCCGTAATCCTAACGCGAAGTGCGATAACACGAGTACCTCTCCTTCGGATAATTTAAGTAAATACTCAGTGATTCTATGTATTTCAACTTTCGTTTTCTTTTCGTCGTTCTATACTCTGATATGAATAATATCTAAGAATCCACAATTTTCCAGGATTAAATTGAGACAAACATTCTAGGAATCCAATGGTTTTCCGTCGTAACCGAACTTGCAAACTCGATCCATCATAATACATAATATGTAAAATTTACAATTTCGCGTTGTTGCGGCATTCTTTTAACTTAAATCCACATGCAAACGATTTACACGTAAAATTTGTATTTCTTATTTATTCTATAACTGCACATAAAAAGGAATACTTAAAGATATTGCAAAATTAACAAAAAAATCAGATGGCAGTCTCATAGCTCTAGGCGATTTCTTACAGACAACTTTTGGATGGATATAACAAAAGGAATACAAGAGTCTGCCTAGATAGCGACCACCGTACATGAAGCTGAAAAGCCCAAAATATCCAAATGGTCCAAATCTTAATTGTTCATTAAACAAGACAGCAAAATTATCGCCTTACAAACTCTTACCAAGTTTCCAAATCCATTGATTTGTCCTTCACGCTGCGTGAATATGCAAAAGTTTCGATGTTCACAATAGAGTATTTGACTATGATCGATGTTTGTTAATATTTTGCGTACAAAGATAAATACAGGGCATATCAAGACTGCTACCGAAAACGAAACCGGGTGGTAGTTAAAGCGACTTCAGACAGAATTAGAAAAAAAATAAACAACTAACAATAACATGATAAAAAAAATTACTGACAACAAGCCCCCACCAATAGATATTTTAAATAAATAAATATTTTTTTGTCGCTGGGATCTACGCTCTATTTACATACATACACTCCTGTTACATAAAAGCCAGTGAATAAAATGTTAGAGGTGGCATGTAAAAAATGCTCAAAAAGATGTTGTTGATTTTTATGTTATAACAGCACAAAAAAGTATTTGTAATATAGGCCTTTATTACAAACTTAATCTGTCAAACGATTCCATTGCGAATCACAATGTATTCATTGAAAAATATACTCCTGTTCCATCAGGTTAGCTGTACAAAACATATCATAAATTCAGTTTAAGCGATGTTTTTTTCAATTTACGATTACCGTTGGCTTCGATCGTGAAATGTTTCTTTCTGCTCGATCTGAACTATCATCGGCTAAAAAGGTTTACGTGACTTGATTTCTTTATATTTCATAATGGCTTAGACTGGCTAAACACTACTTTACAATAGTACGTAGGATTTTTAAGCAAACTTTTATTTTGGCAAGAAATGCGTAGGATATAAAAATTGTAACGTATAAAATAATCCGGCGTATTAGAACAAACGACTATGAGCTGCTTTAGTACTGAAATTGCCCTGTTTATGTTTAATTCCAAGAAATCATTATATTTTTTGTTATGTTATAACTGTTGATTTTTTTTAAAGTTCTAGGCCCCTAATAGCTTATCAGTAGACCTATTTAAGTCGTTTTTGGGAGTCGAAACTATAGTCGCTGTTATTAGTAATACTCGTAAGGGGCATTTCTTTAACTAAAGTCTGCGTCTTGCTGCGCATGAATTCGCCGTAGCGTTTTTATTTAATTTGTTAATTAATTGTATTTATTGTATTACAAACAAAAAGAACATAACAATATAAAGAAATAACATCAGGAAATAATGTCCTGTTCTAATTATACTAACCGTCACCTTCCTCATGTTGATGTTCCTTATTAAAATAACCATCTAAAGAAATATAGTGTATACATCTCGGACAGCTACAGGAAGTCTACACCTGAATTCAGGACTCTTCAAAAAAATTACAACGATCTACTGAAGCGACCTGCATCAAACTACTTTCTGCAATTTCAGTCGTAAAGAGAAATGAATATGCGAAGTTGTGTTGCCGGTACGCGGCTTCCACTCAAGAACTTTCCAAACTCAAGACCCATTAGTTCAAATTAAAGAAATAAATAATTCTACGATAGTAACCAAGAATGCTAGAGTTCGCAACAGAAACGAGCAACGTATATACAAACGAAAGAATATTTATATAATAACCTTCATATTTGGAGATTACGTGTAGGAAAATATGGACAATATTTGTATCTATTGGTAATTGTCACACCCGTAACAGACCGATGGAAGGTAGCAGGTACAAATGCGTACTTAAGTTGAGTAAATGCGTCGATATTTTAGAAAATATACCCTCATATTTCCCCACCGTTATGTGGCCAAACAATTGTATGTTTGCTTTATGTTAATATTTATGCTGTGGTTGTATAAAATGATTTTTGTACAAGTGAAGAGTTATTTTTAGTAGCTTTTTAATGAGATTTTATTGCAATAGTGCTACTCACTGATAAATCATCCATATTGTCATTATAATTAGTTGTATCTTAAGTTATCATCATAATGTTGAAAAAGGTGAAATCCTACGTTATATAATTTATTACAAAGTACAGATGAGGTTTTAAAGAATAAGAAAAAATGAAAATTCATCAAAATCTCTGAGGTACCACCACATTATATCAACAACAGAGCGAAAAAGGAATAAAGGAGAATATGCCTCTGCTATTCGACTGCTGAAAATACCCTGCCCACATTTTTATATATTATACATCCTTTCAGCAACTAAACAAAAGCTTAATTAAACTTGAAGTTCATTAAACTATCCAAAAATCCAACCAATATTCTCCCAACCATTGTACTAAAAGAAAGAAAGAAAGAGACATTTATTCGTTACAAGCCAAGAAATACAGCTTTAAGTTCTACATGCAATATACATATAACAGTGCTTGTTAACGAAACGGCTCAGGCTCAGCATGTGCTGGTATAAACCAACGCTGGTCTTCCGCAAGGCCGGTAAATGATGTCACAAACGCCAAATACATAATACGTATAAGAAATATTTACAAATTAAACAAAACAAACTTATAGCAATATTAGCCCAGATGTGGGTACATATAAATATCTCGCGTCCCGCTGACGAGTGCACGGGTTAGTCTGTGGAGTGCACACTGAAAAAAAGGCTCCCAGGCATCTGAGCACTATTAAACGGTGACCAAGTTTAACAACAACTTTATACAACTACAAGACGTTACAATTACAGTTTTGGAACAGGACATATACAAAGGTATGAGTACTAAGTTTAACAATTAGAATTCATGTTAAGAGAAGCGCTAGGTAAAACATCTCGCGTTAAAACTATATAGGTACAATGTACAGACTAAATCTGCATGGCAAGATGCTGCACAGACAACCAGACCCTTACAACCACAGGAAATATATAAAATAAATTAATTAAATTGTAGGTAAGTACATTAACTATAATGGAAATTGCATTCTTATAATATTAAAAGTTGACAAGTAAGTAAATTAAAATATTAGTATAGCCTATGTCAAATAATGATAATCACAACAAGTAATACATTCTTCTCAGCGGGAATATTTACGTAATATAATATTTAAAGTGTACGTATATACATTCACAAAACCAATGTCACTAAAAGGTCAAAAATGATACACTTATTACTAAAATAATACCCACCCACGAGCGTAATACCAAAAACCCAAATGAGTATTTAGATAAGAAAAACAATATGCAATAATCAAACCATTACATAATACACAAGAAATTTTTGTTAACAATAAGTTTAACCCCAACTTCAATAAGCATGCAGGACAATGCAAATAATTATGCTAACAACAGGCTCTATTGAACCCGTATCAAGTGTTCTTATTAGATGTGATTGTATTACAGATACTGCGTTCTCTACGGAGACAAGAACAGTACCGAAGCTAGTTCCATAACGATTTTTATCGAACATTCTATGCCAAAGCCAGTTAAGTGAGCGACTGTTATGAATATTGAGAAGATGTCAAACGACCGTAATCCTCCGTCTAAATTGAAATCAGAAGCTGTCCCACTTAAACATTAATTGTTACGTTAACTGAAACGTTTAGGCAACCCTACAGCCACTTTCATTTTAATATAAATTATATTCGAAATAGCCTTTAAATGAATTAAAAGCTGTATTATGAAAGAAAATATTTCACGGTGTTTTTAATGACTAAGATTCACTTAAACTACTTTAAAATAAAACTTCTAATCACACGGAAATTTTATATGATATCAGTGATAATATTGTCTTATAATTAAAGTCTCCACCTACGTTATAAGCCAACCAAATGCATTAGGTTATGAATTCAAGCGTTCTTTATTAAAAAGAAGTTATGTTAAACATAGAGGAATTGCAATCGCTGGCTGAATATTGATGACAGGGCTTTACTCTAACCAATCTGTGTTCTATGCATAAGTAATGAAGAAAATATAGAACCTAGATTCAAGCTCACGATAAATATTGACGTGGAGCTCCTACGCCCTCTATTGTCAAACATATTGAGTATATTACACTGAGTAAAAATTACTACAATATCTAAAGAAGGAGATATGACGAAATATTTTGTCATTGGATGGTATGTGATTACATGAGACAAATGATACACAGTAATAATAGATCTCATTAATGTTTATGCGATAAATAATATGTCTGATACATTAACGGTCCATGAAATTGGGGAAGTAATTAATCTGACGATATATTCCTTTATTGTTTCACTTTTGGAGGAGAAGACGTGGGCAAGGAAATTATCAACAACACTGGAAAAAAAATATATTTTAAGGTTGGAAAATCAACCTGCATACAGTCATTGCTTAGCGTGGGACTGTTTTACAAGACAGGATGCTACGGTCCATTACGATGACTTATAAGACGTTACGTGGGTTCAATAGTGTTTTAAATTCAAATCATAATAGAGATATATCATTTTCATCACGCCATTCAATGCAATAATTTATATACTTTATATATATACTTTAGTCAGCAACGGAAAAAACGATAAACTGTATTTTTAAGGTAGTATACTTGTCGGCTAGGGGCATAGTATGAAGTAGGTACAATGTGGAAAAATTCTCGTGGCAGATAAATTTTATTGCGGGTGACACGTTTTTTTTTTTATTGCCGTGAATGGCGTGAAGAGCAAGCCGTTCGCCTGATGGTAAGCGATACAACCGCTCATAAACAGTAGCAACATTCCACTGCGCTCGCCATCCTGAGACATAAGATGTTAAGTCTCAATATGTCCAGTAGTTGCTCTGGCTACAATGTCCTTCAATCCGAAACACAACAGTGCATTTAAGCAGTGTTGTTTCACGGGAGAAATAGACATTGCGGTGGTACCTACCCAGATGGCCTCTCACATATGAGAGACCTACCACCAGTACAGTACAACGACACGTGCAGTACAATTAGAAATGTATGTATTTATAAAAATAAAATATAATATAATTACAGATTGTAAAATGATGGGTTATTTCTTAATTAATGCGCAGCCCGGTTTAGGTTAAGATAATCCTATCAACCTATAACTATAGAAATATATTGTTCCATAGAAGATGCATGGTTAATTATCTTCCTTTCATATTTTTCATATTATCAATAACTAAGGAGTTATTGTATAATAATACATTTGCATCCATACGATAAAAATATCATGTCCTTTAACACTAATGGTAATCACACTGAGTGCTAAAGTTATAGATTTTTACATTTCAAAGATAATAATATTTCCATATCAATTATCTTAGCACCATACTCTTGACGTCTTGCATTAATAACGATTCTATTTCCTTTATACAAAGTGAAACAATAAATATTGTATTATGGAATGCAAATTATTTCTACATACTTTATTTAAAGCTTACATAGGTAAACAAGAAATTATGATGCTCATGATAGGTGTAATGTGTTTTTCATTCAATATGTCCGGAAAACGAGCAGGGTTAAGGTAAGTTATCAATGCTACCCATGATTGTCTACAACGCTTGGATTATAGATTAATAATTATGTATGTAGGTATTATATATTTATATGTATGTATGTATAGACGTATTTAAGTAGTATATTATATTCATTTTTGTTTGTATTTGTTCATTTTTATTATTATTTTTATCTCTCAATTGGTCTTCTTTTACTTTTAAAACTTGTCTAACCCTGTTTCTCTACCTCCATTCTCTTCAGTCAATCCAAAGGGTGTCTGGAAGATATCGAAAACCGCAAATTGTACTGTAAATATAGGTAAATATTATTTGTTGTGTATTTTTTTCATTTTGTATTTTAGATGTGTCTCTAGCCTATCAAATCGAAAGAGGATCGGGAAGGAAGAAAGATTTAAAGAAGAAAGGGGTATGACAATCTCGCTCAACGAACGAAACTGCGACAACAAATCTGTCACTTCACGTCGATCTCCTGTGAGATAATGGTACCGTGTCGGACAAGACTGCCCATTCATGCTAAGTCTTGATTGTCAACAGTGTGGCTCTACCACTGCCAAAAGTTTAAGCAAACTTACTTCTGGAATTGAAATAATGTTAATTTAATACATAAATAAATCAATATTGTTTACTTTCTTACATGAAGAAATGAAATAACCGAAGGTAACACTTAAGCCTGTTAATTAAATGGCTCATAAGGCTTAGTATCGAACCATAAACTATTATCTAGTGTCCATTCCATTGAGCCTAGACTATCAGCCTATTGGCTGGAGTACTCACCTAAAAAGCACGTATTAGTGGAAATAATGAGTGCTCAAGTGCGCAGCTGAGCTCTTGGAAAGTGTCGTTGAAATACTGAATTTATATTCTGCCATCGAAAAAAATGACACTTTGTGCGCTCGGGGAATGAAGTTACAAAGTATTCATTTTATTGTTTAGAAAATTCATTCCTAAGCTAATACGTTTTAGCTGCTAATGGAAGAGTACGATAGTTGCCTTGATCTTCTTAGAACAATGGTTCTTTGGCTTCTAATGCTTGTAGACTGATGGTACCCGCCTTGATAATTACATACAATACATTTCGAACATAAGAGTTTATAAGAATCAATATTTTTTCGTTTAAAGTTCTCGTTTGGAGATAAAGTTAAGGTGTTTAATTAGTCAAATAAGAATTGGTCCAATTTGACTATTGTCAATATTTTGTATTTTTTTCTGTACAAACACAAATACCATTTCTATTGACATAGTTTAATATTAGCTAATAACATGAGGTAAATATTGGTGAGGTAAAAATTCAAGAGTGGGGATATCTTAGCGTTTCTTACTCTGTAATGCGTGTTAGGCCTAGTGACGTCATTATTTTTGCATTGCATCTCTTTTCTTTTACTCCCACTAGAAGATTTAAAAATATTTTTAACTTGTTTAATTCTTAATGGATTGACAAAATTCTTTGCGTTGTACATTTTGGATACGGTTAACTTTTGATAAATACATATGGAATAAAATATCCCAGTATTTTGGTTTTAACATTTGTATTAGTGATTTGCATGCGACAATGGATATTCTTTAACTCTTTTTTTGAGATTATCTTGTCATTAGTTGGAACACTGAAAAAGAGTTAGTTGGTATTATCAAATATACTCACAGCAATAACACAATCTAAAATTTCACATTCCTTTCTAATCATTAACTTGCTGACCAATAATTCAGAGCAATGTAATAAGCTTTATAATAGAAGCAATTAAGGCGACATTCAGTGAAAATTTTACGCTGAAAACGACGCTTTGATTCCAACGGACGCCATATTGTTAGTTATAACTTTATTGATGTCCTTTGAATTGGAACCATTACAGAATAACGAGCATGATGTTACGTAGCATTCTACGATTACTAAAATAACCTCAGGAAAATTTTATATTACGTTTGTTTTATTCTTTTTTAATGATAAATTCAAAGAACTTTATTACAGCTGGTTGACTCTGACAGATTTCCACTAAAAGACAAATGAGCGCAATTTAAGGTGTTTCCTTGGGTATTCCTTTAAATTATATTTTACAATTTTTTTAACAGCCTCCGTGATGCTGGTAGCTAGACGCCGGCTATGAAACGAGAGGCCGCGGGTTCGTTCCTCGCACCGAAACAAATATTTGTGTGAACCACAGGTATTTGTTTCGGGTCTGGGTGTTTGTGAGATCGAAGTCTCTCGTAATTCCTAACAACCACGACACAAAACTCGATCTTAGTGTAAGGTCAGGACTATGTAAGTGACTGTATTCCTTTATTAATTTTTCATTCGGAACATGCCGTTTGGAGCAAAGTATGTGCTAATATATATATATATATATATATATATATATATATATATATATATTTGTCGGAGAACCGACAACCGTTGGGGTAGTCGTGTTCTCGAGTGGAGACCGCGCCTCGGCAAGCGTAGTGTAGGACGCCCTCCTACGAGGTGGAGTGATGATATCCGAAAGATGGCTGGTAGCGGTTTGAGACGTTGGGCTGAAGATCGAGCCCAGTGGCGTGCCATAGGAGAGACCTATGTCCAGCAGTGGACGCGAATAGGCTGATGATGATGATGATGACGTGCTAAAAGCATAATATACTTTCTACCAAATATATAATTAAACCCTAACTTCAACATACTAATACGTTCAAATAACAGGAACTTATTACATTAAAACCAAAGTTGGATGACCCAAAACTTGTCAATGTTCAAATTTTAAAAAGTTGCTCCCCACATTAAAAGACATGTTGATTTCCAAATTTTGCGTGGAGTAGTCACGACCCGCCAATAACTTTAAAATCACTATTTAAAAATCCGGCGGGTGGTGGGACGTCAAAAGTTTTTTAAGGGTGGGGCATCCTCCTAGTCCTGACTATACACCGTATCCCGGAGCGCTGTAAAACCAATCCCTGGCTTACAACTGGAGCGGATTGAAAAAAAGTTTGCTGATTAAATTTTCCGATTTTGCTTCTAATCGAACCGGTATCTATAGGTTGTATCAGAATATTTTATTCAAACACGGAATCCCTGCGGCATATATTCATATTGAAAATTCGTTCCGTGTTTTTACACGGACAGAATGTGCGTCCCTACAATGAAGCGTCAAAAATGCGAATCTATCTTTTGAAATGTTTTTATTACTTTTCATATTTTATTCTATTGAAAAAAGTCGATTCGTTTCACAGAAAATAACAATTCTTTTGTGAAGAGAAATTGTTTTGTTGGTCATGCAGCCAATTAAATTCATCATTGTTAAGAGCGTTTACACCTTGCGCGCAAAGTCAACGATAGGTATTTCTTCGTTAATTTCACGCACACATAAGCGACCAAAGCTGTGTGCGTAGAGCTGCTGCGTCGGCTCGCTATACAGTCAGCGCAACCAACTTTGATCCGTGCGCTTCAAAATTCTAATATTGAATTGAAATGTAACTTAAGATTTATATATTGGTAATATTATATCATAAAAATATTTTATTTGCATTATAAGTAGACAAATATTACTGTGCAAGCAATGAACAATACAAATTTAGATACTAATCATATTTTCGTTATTATTACATTGTTAAGTTGCATTCAAATCAGTGTTCAATCAGTAGACACTACGGACGTTTATTAATCATTTCGTGTTCGAACACATGAAAAGAGTTAGGGGCCTTACAACCCCTTACAATTACGAAATATATTTAATTTTATATTACAATACATAACATAATTTAGCCTCGGAATTACATCCCATTATACAGGGTATATCAAGACTGCTACCGAAAACGAAGCCGGGTGGTAGTTTAAGCGACTTCAGACCCAATGCAACAGAAAAAATTGCAAAAAAAAAAGCAACAAATTTTTTTTGGTAATTTTTTCCTATGACCATATTTGGGGGGTAAATAATTTTTTTTGCTAAAATAATAGTGTATAGCCTTTTATTTATAAATAATTTAAGGTATAAAAGAGTTTAAATTATTATTTTAGCAAAAACTATGGATTTACCACCCAAAAATGTCAATATTTAAAAAATCATAAAAAATAATTGTCGCGTTTCTTTGCGAAATTTTTGTTGCATTGTGTTTGTAGTCACTAAAACTACCACCCGGCTTCGTTTTCGGTAGCAGTCTTGAGATACCCAGTATTATCTGAAACATAATTTATACTCACTACAAAATCATTGTAGGTAATAAAAAGAAAAAATATGTTTTACTACCAAAGTACTAAGATGTGGCAATCGCAGTCCGCGCGTGGCTATTTTTACGACGCACGGCAAAAATCGACTGCAGCCAGGCCGGAGCGACGAGCGATACGTCCTCTCTCTAGAAGGCCTTGCGGCGGTCTGATTTGAGGCACGTCGGACAGCGTGTTTAATAGTGGTTTTTAAAATATATGTAGAAAACATGAAAACTAATTTTATTGTAATATAAAAATGGCAATTTATTGATAAGATGTTCTTCTATTGTAATATGCAATTGCTATAAAAATTATGTACGATAAGTTGGTGAAAAAAAATATGTTCTTGACCAGAGTTTCTGAATAATTTCGCATTGTTTAATTTTTTATTTTTCAGGAACTAAACATAAAAAGATTATTTTTCTCAGCAAAATCTCTCCATAAGGGTCTTATTGTCGGATAATATTTTTATTTTCATCTTATATTTAGTGATTTCGGATATCTTAAGCTTCTAAATTGCCACTTAAAGCCTAAATAACGAAACTAGTGTTCAGTTATCCTTATAGTACTCACAAATTATCCATCAATCTATAATGTTTTCCACCAAAATCCCTAGATGACAAAATTAGTACTAATTATTTTTCCTTGAAATTGTTTATTGGTGGCTATTAACTCATTTGAAAAGTCCTGTTTTTTAGCCAAAAAGCGCGCAAAGGGTATAAACGCTCTTAACTATGAGCATTCGGAAATGATAATTTGTAAAGGACTTATTTGCCTGTAAAATTACTGACTATGATTGATGACGATGACTGCCCCGCTAGCGTATTTATACAATGGTACGCTTTCAAAGCCGTCTTAGGTTCGAATCCCGGGTCGTGCAAAGTGGTTTTTTATTTTTGTATTTATTATCAGCCTGGAGTAAAGAATTTGTGCCCGATATGCCGATAGACTCGCTGCACATCACATCACATATATCACATCGTGTGACGGAACATACAAGACGAAATGTGGGTGTCCTCTGCCTACCTTCTTCTGGAAAAATAGGCGTGAGTTTATGCATTTATGATTGATGAAATCACGGTAGTTTTGTAATTCCCAAATGTATAGAAAACAGCGGTCCCGCGAAATATAAAAAAAATACGTTTATTTATGTTCATAATTAACACCGTACTAAATATTGTAAATTTAAACATTATTTCATCGAATCAACAAAATACATCGAATTCGTTGTTTTGTGAGTGTAATTCAAGAAAATATTGAAAACAGCACACACGCGGTGACGTGTTAACTCATCCGCTGATCGCGGGACGCTGACGCCGGCTGGATCATAATGACACTTCTCCCAGTTAGATCTTCTTGTTCAACGATCTTTATTACATTATTTTACAGTTTATAAATAACTATTTGTATCTACTTCCTGCCGGCGATAGCGGCCAGGTCTGCGATGCAGCGGTCGAGTGCCTGCTGCTCTTGGTCGAGGGTGATGGCCTTGTCACGTTGATCCTGACTTAATAATATTATATAAATATTAGTAATATTACTATATAAATTGAATTATTCGTACATCTGAAGCCCCAACGTTACGTTCTTATCGTTTATCCATCCCATGGTTGTCTGGCAGAGATTGCTTCAAGCAATAAGACCGCCACTTGTGCTTTTTTTTTCATTTTGTTTTGTAATTTTTATGTATATATAAATTACAAAACAACAAAAATTATTTTATGGTGTACAATAAAGTGTTAAATAAATAAATAAATAAATAAATCCTGTCCAAACAAGGAGTATTACTTGCGTTCAAGTCACGAGTTTTACTTCCTGATACGGGCATTCCCAACTTATCGCAATTTTCACCAATCTCGCGCAAAATATATAGTCCAAACTTATTGTCAGTCGAAAAAGATTTCCTAATGTGGTTTCTCAAATTTGGACTTCATATTTACTAACTAGAAAGTATAAATACAAATAGAGGTGATGTTATTCCTTTATGTGGTAGGATTATGCACACTTAACTTAACAATATTTTAAATTCATTTAGAATTCACAATCGGTTTTATATAAATAACGTGTAGGCACCTAAACATTTTTTTCGAGTATTTGTATACCTACTTAATATTTAAACTTTGGTTATAACTAATTAACTCAGATGATCTTCATTTAATCAGATATGAATAAAATAAATATCTATTAATATAATGTAATCATGCAATTAGGTAAATTGGGCCCACACACATAATGGCTTACAATAGCACATGTTAATATTTTATACAGTCATCCCACAATTGAATATGCTGTAATGTGTGGACGTAGGCACGGCACTTAGCTTTATTAGCTGGCTAACTCATTTAAAAGTTTAATTAAAGCAGTCCTAAGATAATATTGTACGAAGTGTGCACGTTATAATTGCGTATGAAGCGGAGCTTTTAATCATGTTCAAAAGATGGACAAATTCCATTAACGTATGGCTGTACATACCAACAATAGCTGATGAAAATTTTAATCACAACTCACAGTTTAATGTATTATTTTTACGCACCATGATTGTTTTTTTTTATAAGCAATAAAAAGGACAACAAGGAACAGGAACATTCACACATGGCTGCATATTATACTAAATAAGTGATGATTGCCCAAAACTTCGACCCCGCGGTTACTATATTATACGACGCTTTTACGCAGTCTATACGGAAAGAAAATGTCTGCCCATATGACACCATTACAGAAGACAGCCTGCTGTAATGGAAATTTGCATACGCACCTTAAAATTTTATTCATAAGGAGAAAATTGTTTCACATATAAGGGCGCGGGTGCGCTGGTTTGTGAGCGCCGGCGCGTGCTACGCACTCGAGCAAAAATATCGAATTATTGCCGAGCATTACGAATTAGGGCACATTACCGACCGAGGAGTGCAAACGATTATCAACGAGTTTGCTCATTCACCTTCCTAGGACTTTTTCTTATCAAATCGACTGTGGTTCAAGAATTACAATATCTCTCAAAGCAGATTCGATGGATACGATTTTATTCAACGCTAAATGATAATTGTTAGTATAATTAAATGACGTAGGAACGGAGATGCAAATAAACAATGCCGCTTAGACATATCATATACAAACTTTCAGTACAAAAATATATTTTATTACACAAACATTTTAAATAAAAATGTCTATAATATGTAAGTCCGCCAGCCGCACTAGGCAAGCGTGGTAGACTATCGTGGTCAATTGTAGAGGAGGCTCGTGCCCTGCAGTGGGCCGTATATGGGCTGATACATACCATCTCCCAATTAATACTGTCCTAAAGAATTTTCTTGAGAAAATCTTTGACACGACGCAATCGAAAATTTATAATTAGTGGAGAAAGGTGACAATGCTAATTCACCCTTACGACGGTTTTATTGTAGTGTCGAAGATTTAATGCGACGATAATTAATTAATGTAGAACCATTTGATTAATCAAACCACACTTCTCTCCATGTGCTGTGTTTTGTCATGTTATCAAGGCATAATTATGTTGTTTAACGATGTATGAACATGTAGGCAATTATTACACAGAACTATTATAATTTTAACGCAATGCTAGTAAGCAGTGAATAGATGGATAATTAATTGAGACGCTATTAATTCACAAAAGTTGCAGTTACCATAAACTTCTAATGAAAATACCTAAGTAAAGAAAATGTATCCCATATAGGTAGGCAGAAACTGTAGTTCACCACTTTGCTTGATCCTGACATATCACATTCGCTCCATCTGCTTTTATACCTCTTCATGCATTCTAGTTAATTCAGAGTACCTTTGACTTCAAATGTTTGCATTGATTATATTTTTGATGAGATTTGGCAGCGTTAAAATTTATGTGAACTTCGTGTAAAGTTATGAGAATTGCAGACAGCTACAGTTTATATACACTTACACTCATACTTTCTTGGCTGTTTATATTTAGATTTTAGATTTTGTCACATTATCTTGTCACGTTAATTTAACTCTC
This sequence comes from Hyles vespertilio, assembly GCA_009982885.2. Lineage (NCBI taxonomy): Eukaryota > Metazoa > Arthropoda > Insecta > Lepidoptera > Sphingidae > Hyles > Hyles vespertilio. The sequence continues at coordinate 22,395,900 of CM042815.1, forward strand.
ACTTTTGTGAAACCTATGAAAGCTAATGTTATAAGGAGGGCCTAATAACTGCGACACAGTTACAACTACTGCAGTTATTATGGCAACATTTTTGTTGTTACATTTTTTGTTGGTTCAGAAATAAAATTATTTTTTTTTTAAACTTATTGATAAATGAACTTTCATAGAGCCACATGCTAATACTACATCGAGTCCATATGGCCTAACCCCTGTCAATTGCAGAGAAGGGGGAAGGGAAGAAGCCCGTCTTCTGCAATGGGACATACATATATGGGCTTATACAATGCCGGCTCAGTTTGAAACATTTTTTTTGTGATGCGTCTCAAGCGTGGTTGCTTTTTTGGTATGATTGTTTTTAAAAATCGTTTCTGTGTTTAAATGTATACCATTATTCAAAATCAACCAGATTTTAAAAAAAAAAACTTTTATGTTTTTATTAGTAATCCGATTTTTAATTGATTATTTTTGTTTTTTATTATTTTATAATTTGATGTCGGGTTTCGAGCGCTGGGCAATTAATTAAAATTTTCATCACTTCATGATATTTAATTAGATTGGAATGATACTTCGAACAATATTCAAACAATATATCTTCTTTGTTGATATAATAATCTAAAACTACTATGATAATTAGTGAATCGAAAAATGTTGATAATATATTATTTTGGTCACATTTCTGGCTATAGTAAAGCATCCATCCATCAGCCAAAGGAAGTCCACTGCTGAACATAGGCCTCCCCCAATGATTTCCGCAGAGATTTGCTGGATGCAGGCTGCCTTCAACAGGTCTCTGTGGAAATAGTAAAGCATAGTAAAGTTGATTGGGGACAATTTGAAAAATTACCACTTCGTGAATTATATTCGTACGGGAACTTCAAACGTAGAGTCTGCCAAACTTCGGTTAATGTATATAATTTAATAATTACTTTGGTGTACGAAATGCCTACACATTATTACGACAGTGGTTTTAATTTATGTTGTTGATTACCACAACATCTCCACAACCCAATGTATGTGGAACAAAACAACAAAATTAATGAAATCGAAGTAACCGACGTAAAATTTCACTACAGCTATAGTTTATACCAGTCATAACGACAAACCACACGATATTGTTATATTTTCTACGCTTCAATAAGTAAAATCTTTATTGTAACAAAATATAAGCGAGTTCTCTTAAAAATGAGCTGACACCAGCGTCCCAACAACGATAGATTAATATAAAATACAGCAACCAACAACACCCAATGCATCTAAACCAAAACATAAGATTACTAGTTAGAAAAAAGTGAAGTCATGAAAACGTCCAAATATATCAACTACTTGTACCCGATTCAATTGCTAGAATTACACTTGGAAGTCATTTGTTTAATTACAATTAAATATAAAAAATAAAACAGTTGCTATTCAGAAAAATAAAGGCCTTAACTTATACTCAGTTTAAGACCTAATCCGAAACTGGCAATTTTAAATTCCAAAATTCGGAAATCGTTCAATATGGTCAAAACATTTGATAGATAAAAGAGATTTTAAAAAATTACATGTAAACTTGTATGTAAATAAGTCAAAGCTAACCATTTCCTCTATCACTTCCAAGAAACATCTTAAGGCCCGTTCACGCCCTGAAAGTTTCCTGCCTGTTGCACACAATATAGACAAAGCAGTAATCGGCTTGTACTGTGAACCAGAAGTTCCTAGAGGGCAATACGAATTTAAACAACTGCAACACATGCTTTAATGGAGAACTGCGTTCGTCTTGCAACTTGATTATTGTTGGTTATATGTCGGCCCGTTCACACCCTTGCCTGTTGCACAATATAGACAAAGCAGTAATCGGCATTTTTTGTGAACAATGTGTTCTGGTTCCTTAGGCCTCAATCACACTGGCGTTTTAGAAACGTTGGCGTTTCTCCGACGTCACCGCAACATCGACGCTGCGCTGACGCGACGTTGACGACGCGGTTGTCTGGTGGCAAGCGTTTACGCTGCAACCTCGTTAAGGAATATATAAATACAAGAATATACAAATATGATGATTTCAATTTTTTACATAATTTTAGCCGAAGGAGCAAAGCCAAAGTGAAGTCAAAATCTTGTCGGAGTTAACATCGCGTCATCGCCACGGCGACGCTGCGCAAACGTTGAGGGAAAGTCAACACTCGTAAGTCGTAACACGCCACCTGGATATGGTCCTAAAGGGCTAGTTTAATCTAAAACAACTATAACACTGTTTCAATGGAGAATTGCGTTAATGTTGCAACCTGATTACAGTTTTATTGCGTCTTTTAATTTGACAACATTACTGTGTTGAACATGAATAAAAATAATTATGGAGTTTACAAATTTTGAAAGAAGAAGAAAGAAACTCATTTATTAGTCACAATAAGATGACGCACACACTCGTTTTACATAAATTTATATATCTAACATACAATGAACAAGAAAATAAAAAAAGGAGGTTTGTACGTCACATAAATGTGACACGTAGGTGACCACTCAGCTTATTGTTGCACTGCGACACGAGCCACAGCGCAACGCTGGTTTTCAGTGGTCACCTTGAGTGACATTCGAACGCCAGCCAACATACTAACATAAATTAAAACATGTTTTATAATTAAAGCTTAAAAATAATAATAATAATAAAAAAAAAGCAAGTCATAATAAGGAACAAAACAAAGGAAACAAGTAAAATAAAAAACCTACTACACAAATAGTACAACACCTACAAAGAAAATGCAAAAATACATATATATGTATATATATATATATATATATATATATATATATATATATATATATATATGCATATATATATACACATACATACACATATACATACATATACATATACACACATACACATACATACATTACACACATATACCCATTATAGTTTATACAATTATAACAATTATGATCTCAAGTATCTAAATAACAAGCCACTGCACAATGCTCGGTCCCGCTTCCACTCGCTAAACATATCATAATAAAATAGAATAGAATCATAAAATCATTTTGTTTGATTCTTATTGTTTTATTGGGACGTTTAAAGTATATTTATTGGTATAAAATGTTTTCGCTATTGGCTGAAACATTTACTTGCAATTATTGAAAAGAGATATTGGCAAAGCGAAGTCACTGAATTCTTCGTATAATAAAATGTATATTCTACAGGTTTTGTGTAATTAAAGTAAGTTTTTGAGCAAATAAACAATGTTTTTACTTCAGTTTCATATTTTGGATAGTTATATATTTGCTATCAGCCCATATACGTCCCATTGCAGGGCACAGGCCTACTCTACAATCGAGAATACGATTGAGAGTGGTTAGGCCATATAGTCCACCACGCTGGCCTAGTGCGGGTTGGCGGACTTACATACCATAGAAGTTCTTATAAATCGCTATGGTATGCAGGTTTCCTCACGATGTTTTCCTTCACCGTTTTAGTGCGTGCTGATTGATTATCAATACACACATGACTCCGAAAAGTCAGAGGTGTGCCCGGGGATTTGAACCCGCGACCACCGTGAACATGTAGGCAGCCGCGTTTAGTCCGTTTACCAACAGGCCACTACGCACATCACAGTAACAGTTATATATATTTTTTGGAATTTAATTTTACCGGTAAGCTTTTGTTCATCAGTCAACATTTTCATTGTCCACTAGTTTCGAAAACAAAAAATCAAACGGTGATACACGGCACGGCAAATCAGTTCGCAGCCGTCTATGTGTTCTGTCTCAATATCTACAGACCTAAATAACGTTTATATTCTTGTAAATATTCCATTGCTTCTTTCATACATTGTATCACTACTCACGGCCCATTTATCATAAGATAAATAAGGTTCACAAGTCTAATTCCTTGAGTTGCGAAGTGACTAAAACAGCTAGTAATAAAATGCGCAGTTTTTAATAGTTTTTGACATTATGATTTCATTAGTCTGGAGCGTAGAGTCTATGCGCTGCTGAAGTCTCAAAAGATTATTTTCAGAACAAAATCAAATCCATGAAAAATCTCTGTTTCTTGACAGGAAATAAATGGTGTTCTTATCTTTAAATATTCTCATTATTAAAACTTAATATTTGATTGTATATGATTTCATGGCTCATATTTGGTAGAGTTCACCAGTGTGAACTTTGTAATTCTGCGTATATTTGACAGTGTAACGAGAAACATAGATTTTTTGAAAAACTCTCAGTGTAAAAACTATTTTTTCCTGAACTTTTTTATCGCCGGCAGAGGATTATATTGCAGGCAGAGGAAATAATTTATTGCAGGCAGAGGAGTCTGTGGCCCGCCTGATGGTATGCGGTGAATTCTACTGCAATGATGGGTGGTGCGATGGTGAAATGGCGACGGTGGAATCTTGAACAAATAGTCAGACCATTCCCCGTGGAATAGACGATAGAATACAGAGACCCAATTCTCAAAGTCTCACGGATCCGAAGATCATCGTCCAATCGACAAGCTCGTCACTGTTTTAATAGGATTCTATGATTCCAGATATGCATTTTTTTATATGACAGAATTCGAATCTCTACCAAATTAAGGGCTAAATATCCCTAATAGACTTTACAGCAAATTCATCAACCAATACGAATAATTTACTACTTACAGATACTTTTTCATCGGTCTCTTTTCCATTTATTTTTTCATATGAACATCTAAGGGCGTATTCAAAGGAAGGTTTGAACGGCACACCTGAAGAAGCTATTGATCGCTCGACTACCGTATATAATCTTCGACGAAGGACACCAAGAAACTTTTTGACGGCGGGAGACTGAACAGACCTGCCTACAGTTAATTAGGTTCGGCGAGTTGGTTGTAGCTGCCTTTTTAGGGGGAAATATTGAATAAGATATAGCATCAAACAAACATACATACATACATACATAAACTCACGCCTTTTTCCAAAAGTGGTGGGCAGAGGTGCTACCAGAACGCCCACGTTTCGCTTTGTATAAATCATCCCACGATATGATAGGGAACGATCCTGTCGCCATATCCGGCAAAATAGCTTCGAGCTGATAATTAATAGAAAAATCTAATCTCACTGCCCGACTCGGGATGTGAACCCGAGATCTCAGCTTTGCAATCATACCGTAGTACAACTGCACCACCGAGGCAGTAAAAATAAATAACAGTTCAAAATAATAATACATTAATTTCCTACCTATTACAGCAGGAAAGGACCAAGGAAAGTTGTCATACCACAGAAGAATGTTTCAGTTGGAAATTATACCAGTAACGAATATTACTACATATTTATTGTTAAAAAGTTTGCATAATCTTCCCTTTCTTTTAGTTAACTGTGGTTATGATCAAGAATTTTAAAAACTGACCATAAATTAATTAATTAAAACAAATCTTGAATATAAACAAAAAGGTGACTTTAAAACTTTCAGAAATGTAAATTCAAACGCGACACATTAATTAATAAAAGTTTTAGTGTTGGTGTCGGCATAAAGGGTCGATACGTGTTGTTTTAAACAAGTAATGAATTTTTAATATATGACAACGTGAGGGCTTGGTTTTGTGTGCTTGTTTGCAGACAATCGCGGTGAAGACAGGTTGCGGTTAAGCCGGACGCGTTTGGCTTTGAATACCGATGACGCTGCTCCACCAGTCGTTTCAATCTGTACTCTATGCATAAGTAATGTGAAAAGTATGGAGATACCGCCCCGATGCGGTACACGCTTCTCTAAAATATCGCTGTATATTTTTATGGTAACGACTTCAGTTATTTGTTCTTAGTACCGAATGTGGCCTGCCACTGTAATCTCCGTAGTGTACTCAGTGTTTTACACAAATATTTACTGAATTCTTCGTTTGAAAATATTTTTTGTGCCACGCGTTATATCGTGTACTAAAGGTTCAGATGCTCAATTAATTACATTTCTTTTATTAATAAACACTGTTTATTTATTTATTAAGCTTCATATACTTAAGTAAGGCGGACTTAATGCCAGTGGCATTATCTCACAGTCGACCTTTAAGTGATGCAAAGATGAACAGAAGTGGGTGTACGAAACTTAAATCAAAGATGTTGATGGAATATATAAGACCCAACTCACATATGTGTATTTTTTCAACAAATTATTGAAGAAATAAAATGATAAAATATTTTCTAAGTCTCAAAGGCAAATACGAAAACTACTCAAGCCATTGAACTGAGTTACTCATACAACATCGAACTGCTTAAGTTATTTTTTTTCTTAGATTTGGATTGAGACTGCTGTTTTATCATTCGTTTGTTCTATTTCACTGCACTTGTTATACAGGGTGATATGATAAAGGACATAAGTATATTTTGTTTCCAAATCATCTAGCCGAAATTTAAAATGATGAATATACCACCAGTGTTTCGCTTTTTGTCCCAATTCGCATATCATTTTATACATATACATATAATAGGTACTTGCCTTCGGGCCCGGCTTCGCCCGGGTGCAGATAGTTTTTGAGTACCTTCACATATTCGCGTATCTACTAACTATATTTCCCGTCCCGTTATATCCCGTTCTGTCCCTTCTCCGTTCAGTCTGATAAACAAAAGCATTTAATCCTGTCCTCTCCTATACCATGCCAACTAATCAAGTTTGAGAGTCGAAAATATATTTATTTAGTGTCCTGACTCAACCCACAGAAACACTACAATTTTCGGGAAAAAAAGTAGCCTATGTGTTGGTCCAGGGTGTCAGCTATCACTATACCAAATTTCTATACCAAGTTTTTGCGTGAAAGAGTAACAAACATCAATACATCCATACTCACAAACTTTTTCTTTATAATATTAGTAAGGATATATTGGTACTCGTGAGCACATTAAAGGCTTTACTGTATTACTATCGTGTCCATTTTGCTGGGCTGGTAAATTAAAAAAGTCTGTTACATCTGCTTGCTGGGTTTTGGAAGAAAAACTTGCATTAATAATCAGTTCCAAGAAATTCAAATCTTTCTCTCATATTAAAAAATTGTTGCCGGTGGCACAAAGTGTAGTTATTATTCATGCTGTCGGTTGGTTTTGGCTTTGATGTAAAGTAAAATAGTTCATTTCTCGGACATATATGGAGTAGAATGATTATTGCACATTTTGTGCATGAACTCGAAACTCCATTGAAGGCTTTAATTTCAATTCACAACCAATGACAGCGTAACTGAATATAGTTCTTTAATGAGAATCAGTAACTTAATACTAAAGTGTCAATATTAACTTTCCTTTGTTTAAACTTGGATAATGTATGGCCTTATATATATATATATATATATATGTATATATATATATATATATTATATTATGTCTCCAATGTCTCCTGGCATTTTTACCTGATTTAATGGTTGTCTGGAAGAGATCGCTTTTAGTGATAAGGCCGGCGATTGTTTCACCAAATGTTCTTCTGTCTCATATTTTTATTTTATGTTTTGTGGTGCAATAATAAAGAGTTTTTATTATTATTATATTATATATATACATATATTATTGTATAAATTTGTAATAACTAATATAACTAAACTAAAACACCTCATAAATTTGGAATTATCACTTCATCTAACGTACAAAATTCAGAATCCTTTGTTCCATTTTATTTTATTCTAACCCTTTGTTTTATTTGAATTTGCGTTGTATGTATATTTAATGTGTAAATGTAAATTATTAATAAGATGTTGAAACACCGCGTCTATCCCGGTTTCGCCCGAGTGGAATTAATTTTTCATTTCCCTTCACTCCACGGAAATCTACTTCAATGTGATTACTGTAGTTTTAAATAAAACTTCATTGTGCTATTATAGGAAGATAGAATTAGGCGGAAAAAGAGGTTTGCTATTTAGTTTTTTCACCAACCCTATTTCTCCGATCCATTCATTTAACAGCTAAACGAAGCGCCAATTACATTATAAATTCTACTAGACCCTCCAATTATGATTAGTTGCGGTGTGAGCAGTTTATTATTATATATGTTTTTTACAAACCCCTTTCATACGTTAATGGCAAGAATTAGGAATGTACAATAGCTTATATCCTTCCACAAAGACCAATTTATTAGTATGATATACAGGGTATATCTAGACTGCTACCGAAAACGAAGCCGGGTGATAGTTTTAGTGACTTCAGACACAATACAACTAAATTTTGTGCAAAAATTGTTGACTATTTATTTTTTTCTTTCGTCGTATTAGGATTGTAAATACATAGATTTTTCTTAAATAATTGTGTACACCCTTTTATTTTTAAAGACGCTATGGTACACAAGGCTATAAATTATTTTTTTAGCAAAAACTGTGGATTTACCATCCAAACCCGACGAAATTTAAAAAATAATTTTAAAAAATTGTCGCGTTTCTTAGCGAAATCTTTAGTCACATTGTGTTTGTAGTCACTAAAACTACCACCCGGCTTCGTTTTCGATAGCAGTGTTGATATACCCGGTATTTCAGTAATATGTATTCAGTAAAGATGGACTCATAGAAAAATTACTTCTGCGTTAATAATATTAGTACGTATTGCAAAAATGCATGAGATGGTAAGATTCATGCATACATACACAAAGTCACACTTTTTTCTCCGAGTGACACAGGTGCTACCAAGACATCCATGTTTCGCTTATGTGTTTCGTTCCACGATGTGACAGGGGGCGAGCCCATCGCTATATTAAGATAATATACCTAGACTCCGAGCTAGATCTTAATAAACCTTAAGGTAAGACATTACCCTATAATCGGATCAGTTTAATACTCCACGCGAGGCTCGAATACGTGCAAAGCCGGTAACAAAAGCTAGTCGCTGAATAAATAGGTAGCGACTAGCGAGGGCGCGCATCCATCACGGCGAGTCGCAGCGCGGCGCGGCAGTAAGACATTTCCACATAAACGAGTTACGTCGTGGATTATGGCATGTAAATAAACGAGCGGTTGGCGTGGCTAGTGTCTATTCCGACATGGCCAATAACTACGCGATTATCCTATTTGGGCCCGCCAACAGCGAACAGGCGTGACTTGGAATATTTTTATACAACTTTGACGGCAGTAAGTAGTCCTACGATAGCTATATTAGTTCGACGAAGATCGGCTGAAATTTTTATCGCTTCATGAATCACAATAAATTACCGAATAAATTTGGAATACACTGCTCATGTTACCTGCTTGTAGCTTGTTATGTGCACAATTTGGACGTAGACATTTTCCGCGTGAGTGCCTCAATTTAGCATTGAAGAAAATATTTTTACTGACAAGTATATTATTACTTCACCGGATGAGGAAAACATCATGATGAAATATATATAGCATAGATTTAAAAAATCCGCCAATCTTCAATAGTCTAGCGTAGTAGCCTATGACTTTCTTAATCACCTGTAGATCAGTCTTCAGCAGAGGACGTAGCTGATGATATGAAGTATATTTTTTATATATTTAACTAAATAGCCTATTATATAACTCGTTTTTTACACCTATTATATAAAAAATAATTCAGGTCAGTATTTAAATAAACGATTTCAACAAATATTTATTTTTCCTACGTACATAGAGAGATTAACGTAGACTTTAAATAATATTACAATGGCTGCAAGCCCTATTGATTATAAATAAATAAACAAAATATATGCAAAGAACGGAATAATGTGTCAATACACATTATTCCGTTCTTACTTACTTATATATACATTTAGTTCTGAAGTTGTTAGTTAAGAAAAAGAGTGCGCTTGGCAAGCCGAATACATAGAAAGAACAACGCGAAAGAAAGACACAAATCAATTCAAATTACTTATCCGACAATTCAGTTATCCGCCACGACTTAATGTTGTCCTCGAAGCACATTACCAACTTTTTCCCATCTTTTATTTGAAGTGACGAGAATTCAAAATTAAGAAGAAAAACATAAATATTCAGTAAGACTATATAAATAAACGAAGTTTCGGCCATTTATTCTGATACACCGGGACTCTGTGCACAGACTGGAAAAGTTAGGCGGAAAGGGGATTTCCTAATGCGATTTTAATTCGCTCTTCCCGCAACCAAGAAGGTAATTTCAATAAAAGCGAAGTCGTGGATATCCAGCCAGTAGATAAATGGAAAAAACGACGTATAAATTCTTTTTCTGCGTCGCTAATAACCAACCGAAGTGCACTTCGATGTCGTACTTCAACCCTCTAATTATGTACAAGTGCTAAGAAAAGTATAGTTGTTTATGATCTCAATTATAGATACCGTAAGCATTTAATCAATGCTCATATATTTAGCTTTGCGGATTATGAAGCGTTAATATTATCTTTATTGCGGAATAAAGTCTTGTCTAAAACTCGACACAAAAAGGTGCGATAATTTTGATTATTGTTAAGCCACTTTTAAACCGAGAGTTTCTTCCGAGAATCGTTTGCCAATATCGCATCACCACACATTATCGTGTTGGGTGCAGTTATTTATTTATTTATTTCAGTCATGTGCGTATTGTTTGTCAGTTACCACGTGGTTTTGTAATTAACTGGTTTTATGGTAATAGCCTACAAACAATAAATAGAGCCCTTCTACCTACACTGAGCAAATGTGATGAACTATGGCCTAAGTCCTCACAATCGAACGCTTGATTGCAGAAGAATCTTGTTCTTAGAATTATTATGGGCTGATTTATTATCATAATTATTCATATTCACCACCACAATAAACTAAAAATTTTATTTTACACCTAAAATTTAACTTCAAATTATAATCTACGCTTTTATAGACCCGGCTGTGTCTTCTAACGGTTATCATTTAGTGATACATAAAAATGGCTTTTCGTGTCAATGTTTTTCAGAACCAGAAAATTTTTTCAACGCAGATCAAAAAAAAAGTTTTGTTAAGAATACGCTCAACATTTTTGAATAAGTTAAATGAAATTCAACTCAACAATATTTCTTCACATCACATAAAATATTTATTTCAATTAATTTCACGAATCATACAAGGACTATTACAAAAAAATATTACTATAAAAGGTCTTTACCTCAAACAAATACTAATTTGTCAACAAACGAGTTTGTGGGATAATTAAATATTACTTCTACTTCTAGCATCGTTCTCCTCAATTCTGAGGGTATTGACCTCCTTTCACCAACTACCTAATAAAATATTAATTTAAGTCCTTGCCTATCATAGCCTCTCTAAAGATAAAGGGGTTAGATTAGTATTTTAGGAAAAACTATATAATTACTAATCAAATAGGAAGATGGAAAAAAGTACAAAAAAATCAACAATTGCATTGTGTTTGAAGTCACTAAAACTACTAACTAGATCCGTTTCAGGTCGCAATTTTAGCACACCCTGTATAAGTAACGTCACTATAGGCATTTAAGCTGTGTTCCTGAACTTTGAAAATATTTAACCAAGAGAAAATGTGGATGGTCTCTTGACCTTTAGCAATCAAAAATCACTTACACGAAACAGTCTGTCACTTTACTGCAATTTCTGTTATAATACCACTGCAGTGTAGTCGGCACATTCATAATTACAAGCTAGCTACATCTAAGCAACCACTCCCTTATTCCATTCAATAATTAGAACTACAACGCGTGACCCAGTACACCTCTTAAATGTTGATTATATTCCGAAAATACGAACCCAGCACACAGTTGTTTAAAAATATCGCTTTTACAAGAACTATTACATGGCATAATTGCATGATAATAACTTTCATACGCTTTTAATAGACGATATTGTAGAAATAGAGCTCCGAAGCGATTACAGCGCTGTTGGCCGGTGTAATTTGTTTGTATATGCCAACGGGTCGTGTAGGTGCTATCTGCCCTAATTGAGTAAGGTAGTGCATAGTAGATTCCATTAAATAATGTTGTTCTTTTTCTTCCCCGCTCTGTCGACGCCGCGTCGCGTTGCTTTAAACAGCAAGAAATACAGAGTTCATTCTGAGATGGTACGAGGGTAGTAATACATTTATTTGATAATGTATTACTTTTTAAAACGCATAAATAAGTAGTATATACGTCCAACAGTTACATGTATTAGTCCTGAATCGGAACAAAATATGGTGGAATTGCTTTTTTTTTTATTGCAGAGAATGGCGAGACGAGCATGCCGTTCCCCTGATGGTAAGCGATGCCACCGCTCATGAACAGTAACAAAACCAAACAACACCTTGAATTACAAAGCAATGCTTGGCATTCAACTGCGCTTGCCATCCTGAGACATAAAATGTTAAGTCTCAATATGTCCAGTAATTACTCTGGCTACAATGTCCTTCAATCCGAAACACAACAGTGCATTTAAACTGCTGTTTGAGGGGAGAAATAGACATTGCGGTGGTACCCACCCAGGCAGCCTCTCACATAATGTTTCTTTTAAAAAAAAATCTTTCTTTCTCTTCTTTCTTTCTATATATAAATAAATATTATTTAACAAATAAATTTATACTGCACCGTGTATAATTCCAATGAATCCTAGGAGTGATGCTATTAAGTGCATATTAAATACTAATATTACAAATATAAATCATAAAGATTCCATATACTAAATATTAAGCTAATACATAAAATTAATACTAGTTGTTCCTATACACGCAATCCCTTATTTATGTTCGTCTTTTTGATGGAGTTTCACATTGAAGCGACAAAGTTCGGTGAAAATAAAACCGAGCGCCGCTCTTAAGCCATTCAAAAACATCACAGGCCACCTCTACGTTTGTCACCTTTCAGTGGCCCTGCCGCTCGGCTGTATAAACTAACAGATTTGTCGGTTTGTTGCTTGTCTCACCATTCAAAGCATTATTAAAAACCAGATAACGTTTCAAATAGAGGATTATGCTCAATAACTATGTGTAAAAATTTTATGTTATGTAAACTCCGCCAACCCGCACTAGGCCAGCGAGGTGGACTATACGACCTGAACCATCCAACTCGATCTGATCAATTTGCTCTCGATTGTAAGGGAGCTGTCAATTTTGATGAAGACTTGATAACTTCGCTAATTCCAGCCCATATTTATGTTGTCCGAACCTTCATTTAGACCTTCTTATACCGCTTGTTCTTATAAATACTTAAAAAATACTTACAGCATGAGTTTATGACATAGTGCAAAATGGTTCGGCCGAAATAAAATGACTATGTTACTTGTAAGAAAATAAACTATTGGTACTGACTAAAAAATACATACCATTGATTTAATTTGAAGAATAAAATAACTTTTGAAGTTGTAGCATTCGTAAATATAATTATATAACTATAGGTTATTAACTTTTACCCGCGGCGTCGTTCGCGTGATTAACTTACGGAAAACAGATTTCTCAATTTCATATAATGATAATCCATGGTGTAGTTAAAAAAACAAGACGTTATAAACAACTACAAAACACGCCAAAGTAATATTATCAAGGACTCGTATGCAAAAGAACATTTAAGACTTCGAACCTAAGTAAAATGTTAGGACATTCAGCATTTTACAATAAAAATATATGTATGCATGGTACACTCCAAAATGCCAAAATTTCAGCTATGGAACTTTACTGCTGATAAGGAATAGAATTTTGGTGTAAGTAATACTAACCCTTATAATTAGTGTCAATCAACTCACCGCAGTTACTAAAACCTTTACTGAAACTTTAGATTGTGAATTTGTTACTTCAAATATCAGAACTTATCAATTATTATTTTTTAACTTTAAATATGTATGAAAACGTAGACAAATTGATACTTAGATAGCCATACACCTATATATTTCTAATGGTGTAGGACCAACAAACTACCAATCGCTGGACTCGATAATTTGTGATCATCGCGTAACAACTTCCAGAGCCAGTGTTAGGGTAGGGCGCGGTTGGGCGACGGCCCTAGGGTCCTACTCTGTAAATCCGAAACGAAGTTCAAAACTTCGGACGATCGAAGTTTATATACGATGCGAATGTACCTACTCTGTAAAAGTTTGTATAACGTACATCGTAACCATAAGGCTATGGTTACGACCATAAGTCAATAATGATCATAAGTATATGTAGGTACATTCGTATCGTATATAAACTTCGATCGTCCGAAGTTTCGAACTTCGTTTCGGATTTACAATGTAGGGCCCCTAGGGCGCCAGTGTGGAAGGGCGTCGAATGCCGGTAATTACTGTAACCTATCGTGTATTATCTATGATATACCACCATTGGATTTGGATAGTACTTATTGGGCGCCGTGGATTTGCTGTCTCGCCTAGGGCGTTGCTAATCCTATATCCGGTACTGACAACTCCCGCAACCTTATAATATGAATCATGTCGAATCATACATCATCTATACTCCATCGGTTTAGGTACTTAACTAAATGTAAACAAACCATAAAAAAGGTTATTTAACATTGCCATTTCTCATTTCTAAATTAATGAAAACAAAAAATGTTTACGTAAATATAAAACTACATTGAAAGTTCAAATTTATTATAATGATTATAATTATGAATGTGTGAGCTTGGAAACAATTAAATTATGTAAGATCATAATTAAATTATCTAAATTAAATTACCTAATTTTACATAATGCAATCTGTCTATAAAAAAGACCCAAACAGTCAGGCATCCAAAACATTTTCATAAAAGTTACAAGAAATATTATGCTACAAAATCTAGAAGTACAACTTTACCGTAATGCGACCATTTAAATGAAAGATAATGCGTTAGGTCGGATAACTAAGCATCATCATATGTTATCTATGGCAGCCAATTATTATTCATTGCGTTGATGTACTAACTGTTTTCGTGAAGTGGTGAAATGTTTGGAAGTGTTCATCGTTGTTCTTTACTCTGTTTTAGTTATTATTTGTTATAAACTGCTGTTAATTGTTGTTAATACTGGTTACTTGGTTGACTAAGAAAATATTCGTAAATTGGACATTGCAATAAAATGTTGAACAACCATGCGTCACGTGTTCTGGTTTGTTTACATTTAGTTAAGTACCTAAACCGATGGAGTATACACTATCACAGCTGTGTTTTGTGAATAGAGTACATTTGTAATCATGATTTACGCGGACATCATAGTTATTTCCAGTTGTATAATTACAGGAAAGTTAAAATTAGTTCAAAAGTCGTAACATACGTGCAAATAAAAATGATGTATTTATAGCATTTTCCAGTTTGAAATTGGTTAAATTTTCACGACTAAGCCTGCAATAAATAAATAATATGTGTATGGACATACCCCTGGTAAGCAGCATCATGAGTAGCAGGAGAACCCTGGTGTGTGTGTACAGGAAAGCCATGCTTCGCGCGCCGGGACTCTTCAAGGGACCAGGAACTCACTAACCGCCACGTATACTCGCTACCATCATCGCCAATTAGCTGTAAACAATACATTTTAACATTTAAATCCTATCAATAACCATTGCAGTCGATCAAATATACATTACATTATACGTAATGGCCTAAAAACGGCAAGAGAAATAAGAGCACAAATGAGCGTGTGCTCTTATTTGATTTTAGTACAAGCCATAATAAATCTTAATTTAAATGAATAAAAAAAAGCGCGTAGTAAAAATAATCAGCCGTTAAACTGTTAATACTCAAAAAAAATCCGTATTTATTATATTTTTTCATAGCAAGTCAGATGTTTAGAATACTTTATGGAACTCGTCGCCAACTGAAAAAAAAATCCATAAGCAAATAGTTTTATTTCAATGTGTACAGTCAGCAACATAAGTCGCTACACATTCACGAGATTTGGAATTGTCTATCATTCAAAATAATAAGTATTTTCAATATCGTATAACACTTCTCGGCATAGATGACTTTACTTGGTTATATTTTACGATTACAGAGTAGTACGTACAAGTTTTAATTCATAAAAAGGTTATCAAAAAATGTGAAGTGTTCAGCAACTTATGTTGCTGACTGTACAGTACGCGTAAAAACGTGGCAGATAATTTGTATACTTTATAGGTTTAATTTTAACACATATATGAAATGACGGTGACTGAATTATCGACCAAGATGCGTGACTTTTTTTAAGGTAATAAATGGAATGAAGAGCATGCCATACCCTTGATGGTAAGCGGTACGACTGCTCAGGAACAAAGCAATATATTCCACTGCGCTCGCATTGCTGAGACATAAGTATGTTCAGCCTCATTATGTCCATCAAACCGGAACCACTTGTGCATTTAAAATACTGTTTGGCAGGAGAAATAGACATTGCGGTGGTACCTACCCAGCCTCATACATATGAGAGATCTACCAACAGTACTAAACAGCAGTACCTAAATACTATTAAATTCATGTTTTAATGCCTCCGGAGTTGTTCGGAGTGCTACTAAGTGTGTTTTTATTCTGCTACAAAGTGTACTGCTCTTTATTTTGTTTAGATCTACTCAATGTATTCGTGCTTAAATTAGATTCAAAGCCATTATTCAAGAGGTAGAAGGCATCCTCATACAACGGAGAGCATATTGTGTTGCATTCATGTACAATGAGTAACACAATTAAATGTAGACCCAAAAGTGTGTTCAGAATAACCTGGTTTTACGGGTGGTACGTTCTCGTATGTGAGAGGCCGCCTAGGTAGGTATCACCGCAATGTATATTTCTCCCACCAAACAGCAGTGTGAATGCACTGTTGTGTTTCGGTTTGAAGAAAATTGTAGCTAGAGTAATTAGTGAACATATTGAGACTTAACATCTTATGTCTCAGCGTAGTGAAATTCCAAACTTCTTGTTCGTTTTTATATCAATTATATTCAATTATCATCTTATCATATGAACAGTGGCCATGGCCTAACCACTCTCAATCGTTTTCTCGATTGTAGAGTAGGCCCATGCCCTGCAGTGGCACGTATATGGGCTGATACAGATACAGACAGATACATATGAACAGTGTTAACGGCCCTAAAGAACTTTATATCCTTAAAATAATCTTAAATTTCATTTGATTTAATTGTTTAATTAAAAAAAAAATACAGTCCTAAATTGGTGAGAATAAAAAATAATACGTATGAAAAAAGTCTTCAAACTGGACAACAAAGTATTTTACTGTCTAATACTAAAATGGTAATTAAACGAAAGCATTAAACTCGCTTAAAATATTATTTCAAGTCCGTCGGAGAAATATTCAACGTTAAGATTTATTACGCAATTCGATTGACAAATTACACAATTAATTAAACAAAAATCTACCTCTACAATATTTTGCGGGCAATCAGCGAAATTATTTTGGTAATAAGTAGACAGTTACAGTCATTGAAGCGACGCGCAACATGGGAGTGCGACTTCGTACATGAAGAATATTGAAAACAATTATTTTGATTCTAGCGCCACGCTCTGGTGAGAACGAGAAATTATCGTGTAAGTAGTTCAAATGGAATTATTAAATGGCGGTAGAGTGCCACTAAACCAAGAAATGTTTTTACTGATATTATAAACTTTTCTTGATATTAAAAACAATTTCAAATTGATGGTGGTTAAAATTACAAGAGATTACGAAAGATAAACATTTTGAAATATTGACATAGCAAATATGAAATTTCGCGCATTTGGATGTGATGGCGAAATCACGACGAAAATAAAAAGTTGAGTAGCGCATCTATCTCTGTATATAATACTAATCTATGCGCAGTAACCAACATAGCGTTTGCCTCACTAACACTTCCGAGCTCCAATTGCACCCAATCTGTTGTTATGCTTTGTCCACCCGGATCATAGTGTATGCACATTGACCCGTCAAACACTCAAACCGCTATTAACTTTCGCATAAAACTTTTATTTGTCAAATTTGTGAAAACTAACAGTAGTTGCGAAAAAAATACCGTATTGTTAGATTTTTATTTATTTAAAATTTTGTTACTTCATTTCACAGTATGAATTTTTTGATTCCGACAATCGCGGCGCGTAGACCCAACCATGCAACATATTTTTTGTTAATAAGGTTACGTCGTACATATTATTGAGCCTCAATTTAATGTAAAACCTAAAAGATATACACTTTTATTGTTTAAATCGTTATAACTTAATACTATTATAACTATCGTATATGTAAGTGGAGTATTTTATTAATATCTGCTTCCGCAATCTGTATCTGTATCTGTATCAGCCCATATACGTCCCACTGCAGGGCACGGGCCTACTCTACAATCGAGAGTACGATTGGGAGTGGCTTCCGCAATACATTGACCGAAAATGAAAACTATATAAATAAATAGTTTTGATTAAATATTTACAAGAAATCGTGCGCGGATTTTTGAAGTTTTGTCTTATTCATCATAATATTAGTCCGTCCATGTCTACTGCTGGCCATAGGCCTCTCCTATGGCACGCCACTGGGCTCGATCTTCAGCTCAGCATCTCTAATCGCTACCGACGAATAACGTCACTCCGTCTAATTGAAGGGCGTCCTACACTACACTTTCTGAGGCGTGGTCACTATTTGAGAGCACATCTACCCTAACAGTTGTCGGTTCTCCGACAATTAATGTGATCGACCCTACCCACCCACTTTAACTGGCTAACCCGTGGGCGATGTCCATCACCTTGGTTCTCTGTCGGATAACCTCATTTCTGATTCTCTGCTACGAGAGACACCAAGATACTACTGGACATATTGAGACTTAACATCTTATGTTTCAGAGTAGCGAATGCAGTAAAGTGTCAAGCATTGTTTTGTAATTCAAGGTGTTGTTTGGTTTTGCTACTGTTCATGACCGGTCGTATCACTTACCATTGGGCCGAAAGGCTGCTGGTCTTGCCAACCATTGCAATAAAAAAAATAGCCCGCTCCATAGTATTAGCCTAAGTGTCTTGGCATCAAACGGCTTTAAAAAAATAAAGATCGTCTACGTGAGTAACAATTACTTATTTCAACTGTCACCGAAATCGGGATTTCGCCTAAACCAAGGAACATTTTAAGCGGTCGCTTTGTGTATCCGGCCTATGTGTCCAATGTCCCGCCCGCTTGTGGCGACTTTCGTGCAACAGTTCAATCCGAATTTGCCCCAGGCTTAACAGTTATGTCTCCACTAGTGCAGCAGTCACGATTGTTTAATTAGACTGCATGATGTAGACAATCTTCTCATTTATTGCCGCAGGCGACGCTCCAATTGCCTCAACAATGCATTTGTTTGTTTCTAGGATTTAATTTGTCGCTTCATTGCTGCCGACGTACGTCGTCTTGGTAGGTTAAAAAGGTTCAGTAAATACCAGTACCGAGATCGTATATATAATTAAAAATAATGAAAATTAAATTAATTATTTGTTATCATTAATAGAACCGTACACGTATTGCTCTCTCCACAACCTCGGCTTCTTACATCGTAGCGTAAGTAGACTGGTATAATTATTTTACCTCGAATGGTAAGAGATAATTGCATGCTGCTACTTTGTAATGTTTCTCAACGTGATGGTACTTACCACCGGTTTGTAGTTACTTTAAAGCCTGTATAAAGTGAATAATTTCGTATTTAATACACAAATTAACACTTACAAATTAAGGCCATTGGTAAATAATGTATAAAAGGAACAAAACACATACGCATTATGGGATTATAAAAGAAGCATTATTAAGATCTAAGACAGAAAGTAATGGGCTTAAAAAATGGCAATAGCTTAATTGTGTAAAACTAATTGTGTGTTGGCACAGCCCGCCGGCACAACCCGGCGACCAATAAGAAGAAAATCATATCGGCGACTAAGTGCACGTGTTGCTCGCCGCCAAAACATTTCTACAAAGCAAGCAACATGCACTGAGCTCGTCTTAAAAAAAATCATAAACATTTTCCTCATAATGTCGAGTCCAAGATTTTTCAACTGGCAATGGGTGAAATCACCGGTCTATGTCGTCAACAAAAAATTGCCGACATTTAATGAGTAGAGCGCTTTTGTCAGAACACGATAATCTACGGCGTCGCGAAAAACCCCCCTGTAAATATCGCTTTAATGTTAATATTGTAAAAAAAATCCTAACTGTTAAACATCGAAACCGCAATAAAAAAGTTAGCAAATCGTGTACTTCACACATTAACTCTTAATGGCTAAAGATATTCTCGGCGAATTAAGGTAACTCCTTGCGCATAAATCCTGAATTATTATCTACCTTTGAACCAAGTCACCAAGTCGAGCGAAAGAAACACGGAAGCCGGCACGGCGCGGCGAGCATCGGCCCAAATTAAATTCGGCACGCGCCAAATTCATTATTATTTCACAAGTGATATCGGGGCTACTTTTTTTGCAGAATAATCGTGTTTTACCAAACGATTTAATTTAAATTCAGATCAAATTTCATAATGGGGTTTATTGTGGAATGACATTGATTGTTATTATGCTGGTACCTATGGAGTGCCGTGTAGCGTTTTGAGCCTTCGTCTTTTCTTGGATACCTATAAAAATTTAAACAAATCTGTAAATAAAAGATATCTGTGCGGTCAACTGGAGAGGTCAGTAGTGGTCCGTTTGGAAGGAAATTAAGACACATCTGGCCTTAGGTTATACGATAAACACATGTAATAAACAGCATCATTTCATAATTAAGGCGTATTCCGGCATAATATTTATATAGCCCAGCTCGAATAGCCCGACTTAGTATCACGATATCACCACACCTTTTGACCTCGTTTGGGTGTCTTCTTGAGCACTGGAAGTGGAAATCAAAACTAACTCTCTTCTGCCTAGTGACCGTTATTTTTTTTAAATAATAACTAGCCTACAGCAATAGCCGACTCGCGAACTATGTAAGCAAAAAACAGCGTAAATCCATTGCTCCATAACTGCGTACAAAATACAAGTCATCGACAAAAGGACAAGTCACGCTTTTTTTAATGTACCTGTTACACATTTTGAAATATGCGGCATTGTGTTAGCAATTTGCAGGCGACACAATATAAGGTATATATTTTATATTTACAAGAACCTTTCCAGATTCTTTCGACCACTCTTTCTAAAAGAGCAATAGGCCAACATGTTTATAATTGCAGCCGAAATGTTTAATAAGCCTCGCTCATTTGTAAAGACGTATTCATGAAAAAATGTTTTATTATTCTTGAGTACATAACTTCTGGAATGTCTTTTCAACTTTCATCATGTCATTAATGTAAAATAGACAATTGTAAACTGTAGTAATCACTTTTACATACATACATAAACTGATGCCGGTTTCCCAGAAGGCGTAGGTAGAAGG
Organism: Hyles vespertilio; assembly: GCA_009982885.2. Taxonomy (NCBI): domain Eukaryota; kingdom Metazoa; phylum Arthropoda; class Insecta; order Lepidoptera; family Sphingidae; genus Hyles; species Hyles vespertilio. The sequence goes on from CM042815.1 coordinate 22,417,009, forward strand.
GTAGGCAGAGGGCTGGTAGCACCCACGTTTCTTTGCCTTTTCAGTTTCATCCCACGATATGGTAGGGGCTATCGCCATATCGGGCACCTGATACACCACACAAAACTCGATCTTAGTGTGGGGTCTGGCCTATGTATATGACTGTTGTATTTATTTATTATTTATTTACAGGAGTAGTACGTATACATGCTCTCTCGGCCGCTGTTGGCGGGACGCTGACGCCGGCCTGTGGCCACTATCAATATGGCAGATCTCCCAGGTAAGCCCTTCTTACATAAAAACTTCCGAAATATCAAATAATAGTATTCTGTACTCACGTCGAAAACAAATGTTGCGATTGAAAACACATGGCAATTACGAAACGCGATTTTCTTTTGACAGAAATATTGTTCCAAAGTGAAATCTTTTATATGCTTCGAAAGTTAAAAGCCTCACCGCCAAGAGTATCGAAGATCTTGGAACATAGGAAGAAAAAATCTTAATAGATTACAAATTACGGATGGTGGTATTATCGCTCTAAATGATTTATAAATAACCTTGGGATATACCATAAGAAAAGGAAAAGAAGAAAAACTGTTGTTTTTATTTTTAATATATAGTAAATTCCAAAACTGTTTTCAAGGAAGAAATGTCGATAAAGTTCCTATGATTTTTCATTAAAAGTCTCGGCGTAAAGCAAATACAAACAGTTGAATATTTTTTCCATATCGTAAGTGAGTTCATATGTATAGTATTTGCGGTTCTCTCGACATTCTTTGTTCTTTTTAATATCCAAAGTTTGCGGTAAATATACTCGAGACATCGTGAAAGACGAGCGTTCCCATCCGTACTATCAATAACAATATCCCAGCTTGGAATTTCATTTTGGTTTTATCAACACGCGAAATACTTTATAGTGTTTGCTACACTATGGGTTTTGCCGATAGGGTGGCCACCATGAGTATGTAGGAAGCCGCGTCAGGGGCCCTACTATATTCATCCGAACGAACGAACAAACGAAGTTCGAAACTTCGGACAAACGAAGTTTTTTATACGATACGAATGTACCTACATAAAACTTATGGTCGTTATTGATTTATGGTCGTAACCATAGACTTATAGTTACGGTGTACGTTATACAAATTCGAACTTTTACAGAATAGATACATTCGTATCGTATAAAAAACTTCGTTTGTCCGAAGTTTCGAACTTCGTTCGTTCGTTCGTTTATTTGGATGTATTTATGATGACAGAAATGAACAAAAGTTGAAAAATAAATGATTCTACCACCGAGAATGCATGTCTGCGTTTCTGCCAACACATTAAAATGATACAAAAAGCAATTAAAACATAATCTATACACATCTTTAGAGTAGACGCAAATTACTCGCATAATAAGAAAAACATACAGACAATAAGAAAAACGAGTTTTCTGCTACTCTTTACACATTACTTTTCAGCCATGTTGCAGAACGATTTGGTTTATAATTTACAGCCCGCTGACTGCATGATGAGAACCTATTTAAGCAAAAGCATTTAGTAAACAATGCTGGCTTAGTGCGTTTGCCAGATTTCATATCCCATCGATTATTTCGCTGACCGTTCAAGCAAATACTAATTAACACGTATGAATGAAAAGTTAATAGTGTAGGTAATTGTCCTTATGAAACCGCGTGCTCCGGTTTGACAAGCCAATATAATGGAACTATCAATCTCAAACTACATACACAAAAATAAGACTGAGAATTCAAAACTATGTAAACCATACTTATTTAAATATAGAAGAGGCTTTTAATAACATGCTCATGGCTATTAATTATAATAATTCCTAAAAGAAGTAACTCATGTCTTAACCTACAATTTTAATCTACATAATCCATCAGTAATTTAAAGGGATAAACATACATTACGTTGTTAAAACACGAAATATCATAAACCTTGACCTCACACAATTGGAAAATACTACGTTCATAATCGATAACCACGTTGCTCAACACAATTTCCATTTGGTTAATTCTCGTGTTAAATCCACGTCTAGCGAGGGGGAAGCAATATGATTCGATGAAATTATTTGTCATCGATTATAATCAGCGTCATACACATTTGTTGGTGTGCATTCAGTCATTGCAGTTGGCAGGGATTATAACCCATTATCCTATACCAGTAAGCACTTTCTCCATTCAATCTGCTAGATAAGTATAATAGAGTCTTCCTTCGAGTCTTAGGTGTTAGATTTGGTGTGTATGACCCGCAGCTTTGTCTCATTCTGATTATAATCAGCAGTGTTTAAATACTAATCACTGTTTTGTTTCAGTTTAAAGGACAACATGGACAGCGATTAATGGACATTTTGAGACTTAATACCTCAATTTAGACTTAAGGCTTTATCATCATTAGAAATACCGTGACCGATATGTATAATAAATGCTGCAATAAATTAAGAGATTTTTATTAAACGCCTCGAGACTCAGCCCTTATTAGATAGTAGGACGGAGAACACAACGAGAAACGTGGATGTTATGTTTGCAACTTTACCTACCCCTTCTGGGAAGAAGGCGTGAGTTTATGTATGTATTTATCAGACGAGTAAACTGATCGATGATCATAGATCTGTTCCCGGTTTCTGCATTCCTTGAGAATGAAAAGTGAGAGAAATAAAAGGAAGGCTTCTGATATCACTGACCATATTGACCATTGCAGCAAATCTACTATGTCTTATAATAAGTTTTCTGTTTTTTATTCCGGCTGCAATCAATTGTGCAGGTCCCTACGGAAAAATCGAAACTTTTATTACTTCTCCTTATTGCCAAAAAATTAAACGTTTGGACTCCTCACAGGAAACTTGAACGAATTATCGCACTTACTTGGTGATCATTGCATACAGGACGAAAGTGCGACAACCTTCGAAACTGTGATGACAACTTTATCGTAGTGCCGTGTAATCAAGATAGTTTTGCATCGTGTCTCTTCAAAACGATCTGACATCCTTCCAATCGCAATTTAGGAAGACGTTTGCTTACGTAACGCATTTCTCTTTGACTGTAAATGTTAAGTTTACAATATTTATGTATTTATCGATATGTTGATATGTAGAGCCAATTTGTTTGAGTTTCACATTGGATTTTAGTTTTGATTTTTTGCTTAATCAATTTGATATTGGTGGAAGTGGATAGGAATTATGGGAAGCCGTATCTTGTTAGTTCTTCTATAGAACTGGTTTCCCAATGCATGCTTAAGGTGTTAGAGGTACAACGTATACCGGCTACATCCTATAAATCAGGTTAGGTTATTATTAAATTTCTTCATTGGTTTCCCACTTTCAAAACACGAGAATACACTCGTAAGCATTGCTTGGTTTGCTTCACTTAAGTAAATAATTTAAAATAAGTTTTAAATAGATTACTAGGTGTATTTACGTAGAAATATATTAATTATTTCGCCTCAAAACTAGTGAATGTATGAGATATGATTATATTTAATTTAATCATTTATATGAACGTAGTATTGATAAATAAAATGTATTTATTTTAACTATTGACGAATTCCTTATTTTATCAAATTAATTGTGACCCTTTCTGTCCAAAAAAATATTAAAAGAGTTGCAACGAAATCCACCGTACTTTAACAAAACCTTAAAAAACATTTTATAACAACCGACCCCGGGTTAAGTTTATAATACTTCTCAACGTATATTTAATTGCCTCTAAAAATTAAGTTCCTATATAACAATCTTAAGTTCGCGAGACCAACCCCATGCAGCTGCTATACGGGCAAAGTTAAATAATGTATTCGTATGTGCGCTTAATTGGTGTTTTTTGAAACATTAATCAAGTGGTTGTGTCGGGGGAGAATTTTTATGTCGCGCAGGAGGCGGGCGATAGTAGTGACAGATGACGCGCGGCCGCGGGTCGCCACACGAGATGCATTCATCAGCGGAGGATTTGAGCACTTCCAAACTGGCCGACGTCACGTACTCTGAAGAGGATCGAGTTTGGCCCGCGCCCCCTCCCAACGTGCCGGATTACCGTTTCAAAAACGCTATCTCGTGTTGTTCTCGCGATCGATATGCAAATTCTTGATCCATGATGTGTGGTATGTTTTGCAGTACTGATTTGTTTTTTTTTCTAGAAGAAATATATTAGTTAGTTTGGTCCTGTGGGTAAACCTGGAATAACTTTGGACTATAGTACCTATCTATAAACACGAGAAGACAAAATTGTATGCTTTTCGTTATAAGACAGAATGAGACGGGGCAGAAAAGGATATAACGGGACGGGAAGGGACGGGAAAAGCAACGGCGGGCACATTGAGTTTAAATATAATAAATATAAATAATAATTATTCGTTATTCGTAGTAATAGCGAAATAAAGTGGTGTTGATGTGTACTAGACTCAAAAAGAATCTGCGTCCGGACCAATCCGTGGCCGAACGGCTAGTATATTATACAAAGTAGTTGCACCCAGGCAAAACCGAGCCGGGTCTCTAGATTTTTTATAATGCTTAGTCTTAGACCATTTGATCCTAGTTAGAAAACTTTTAGGTATTAGCGGAATAAACGAACTACCTGTTGTTTTTTTTAAGTTACTCCCCCCATATTACCCTTATTTATAAACACACAAAATACAAAAATAAAGCGTACTGCATTTATATTTATCGATGCAGTAACCAAAACCACAATATGCTTTCAATTAACAATTTTGTAATGGATACCAATAAAATATAATTCACATAGCAATTTGAATTGATATTTATTTAGCACGCGATGTTGGAAAGTATTCATTAATAACAAAATTCGATATAGTTTTTTTGCATTCTGGAACTAATCTACACAAACGTTATAAATATTGCATGTTCGTAATTGAATATTTTACAGATTACCGTATTTTCAATTAAATATATTCCGCACCTAACAAAGAGTAGGTACAAATGTATTGAATATTATTACTTTAATATTATATTCATAAATATAACATAATAAAGTATTTTATTTTAAACCAAATTCATCTCTTTAACATGACTTACATTTATAGTTTTCACAATAATGGAAAGCAAGCAAATAAACAAAATAGACTATCATTAAACGCAGATACACAAGTGCGTGGTGGCCTGTTGGTAAACGGACTAGGGGCCCTACTATATAAATCCGAAACGAAGTTCGAAACTTCGTGACGTTTTTCGTTTCGAAACCTACTCTGTAACATGAAATTCGAATCTTCGGATCGAAGAATGAATTATTCCAATATATCGGCAATACGAACATTTACAGAGTAGGTACATTCGTATCGTCACAAACTTCGTTCGTCCGAAGTTTCGAACTTCATTTCGGATGAATATAGTAAATAAAAATGTAAATGTTCGGATTGCCGATATATTCGAATCATTCATTCTTCGATCCGAAGATTCGCATTTCGTGTTACAGAGTAGGTTTCGAAACGAAAAACGTCACGAAGATTCGAATTTCGGATTTATATAGTAGGGCCCTAGACGCGGCTGCCAACATGTTCACGGTGGTCGCGGGTTCAAATCCCAGGGCACACCTCTGACTTTTCGGAGTCATGTGTGTATTGACAGTCAATCACCACGCACTAAAACGGTGAAGGAAAACATCGTGAGGAAACCTGCAAACCATAGCGATTTATAAGAATTTCTATGGTATGTAAGTCCGCCAACCCGCACTAGGCCAGCGTGGTGGACTATATGGCCTAACCACTCTCAATCGTACTTTCGATTGTAGAGTAGGCCCGTGCCCTGCAGTGGGACGTATATGGGCTGATACAATACAAAAAAATACACAAAAAAAAGCGTAGTTCAAAGCAAATAATCTGGTCTCTGAATTTTGTCGCAATGACTGACTTTTGCGCCATATAATTCACCAGACGTAGAACATTTGTATCTCTATTTTTTACTGTATTGTATGTATGTGTCCGGGTGCAGATACAATTTTCAAAATGGTGAACAAAATGTTCAATTCTGACAATTAATTTAGAATATCGGAGCAAACGACCCCTCAGTTATCGAATTTGTAACCAATCGGCCTACGAAAAATGAATAAAATTCCTTCGCATTTGCTAGATTTTTAATATTGCTTCCCTCCTATGTATCATACCATAGTGATATATAGCCTATATTACTCCTTGAGAAATGACCTATCCAACGCAATAATAATTTTTCCATTCAAACCAGTAGTTAACAAACAAACGAACTCTTCAGCTTCATATATTATATATATAACTAAGTTTATCTTTTAACAATATAAAAATGCGTCCGTATTTATCAATTACTCTTCAAACTCGGTTGCCTGGAAGAAATCGCATTTAGCGATAAGACCACCGATTCTTAGCGATTTACGTATCACTATAAACTAAAACTAAAATGTTTCATGAATTATTAATCTCCTGTTTGTACTACGTGGTGCTATAAATAAAGAGTTTATTATTATTTCCAACTAGAAGAATAATTTACTCGTGTACACGGCAATGGTCATTAATAAATCACGATAAGCAGTTCAAATTGATCACAATCGTTCTAAATAAATAATTGGTACGCACAAACATATTAATTAACCCGTTCTGGCCATTCTCAAAGATCATCACATACCTTATTCTCTCGTAATCTCGTTGCAAAATAAATAAACGTTAGTTAGATTTCTCTGGATATTTTTACTATAGATCTACGAGTGTTTTAAGTTTTTTTTCACACGGTTTATTTTCACAGGTCGGTAGAAGCGCTGAATATATTTTCTAGAAGTGGTAGTCAGACAGAGAAGTCTCTTGTAGTTTTAGATACTCAAATACAAGACTCGATCTTTATGTGGGTTCAGGACTATGTATGGAACTGTAATTATATAAAAATCTCAGGTAGGTATGCCAGGTCGACCAAAGTGATATTGGCGTTTTCTATTCATTACATCAGGAATTATTGCCTGTAATGGCAATAGGCTCGCCACCTATCTTGTGACGGAAAATGCAAGGCCAAACGTACGTGTCCCGGTTGCACCTCTGCCTACCACTTCTGGGAAAACAGCATGAGTTGATCTTTTTAAATATTTAATTTAATAAAGAATAAAATAACGCATGCTGGTCATCCTACGCTGCATATTTACTGGTGGTAGGTCTCTCATATGTGAGAGGCCATCTGGGTAAGTACCACCGCAATGTCTATTTCTCCCGTGAAACAACACTGCATAAATGCACTGTTGTGTTTGTTGACATTGTAGCCAGAGTGTGTCCTGAGACATAAGATGTTAAGTCTCAATATGTCCAGTAGTTGGACAAATTGAGACTTAACATCTTGTGTCTCAGGATGGCGAGCGCAGTGGAATGTTGCTACTGTTTATGAGCGGTCGTATCGCTTACCATCAGGCGAACGGCTTGCTCGTCTCGTCATTCATTGCAATAAAAAAAAATAATCGTAAAGGAAATAATAAATTCCACGTTTTAAATTTTTAAAGATTCATTTCAGCGATGTTTTCCTACTATGACCTAGATATGGTGAAGTACCGCAATTAATTTTTACCGGGCGTCACGTGCGTGATATTCACACCAAAACATTTTTGATCAAGAATAAATACCAGCTTTTAAAATGGTACATATCAATCCAGTACATCATATTGAACCTACTATATGTTAAGTATATTAAGGTCACTGACTGTAAAACAGCGGTATTGCCAAGGATCAACAAACATTACTTTCGCTCTGTTATTCTTACGCCCGAATACTGGAACGCCATTCAAATAATAAGTTGCTCTTAACAGCGCACGGCCCACTTAGCCAGTACATTCAATCGGGATTAACGTAGTTAAGCGCAAGTTATATTTAAGTTGCGTTCCAGTATTTAGGCGTTAAGCACTTAACGTAGTTTTCAATGACTGTTAGTATGAGCTGACACAAAAACGTTATTTATAGGCGTCAAAAAACACTAATCAGCTATTTAATTAATTCACTTTAAAATGGGCTTCTTTAAGCTAATTTTGAGCAGAATTATGGCGGATGTCTCTCAGCTGGACGTTTTATATTAGTATCAAGTTAATAAAATCACTTCTTGTGTGAAGTGGCAATATTAGTTAAAATATGTAGACAATATCATAATGAATAGCAAGATTTAATGAACGTTTTATTTCTTCTTAACATTACGTTACATTTATGCGGTTGATTAGCGGTTTCATATGAATAAGGGGGTTACACTTAAGGCGCTTTTGAGCACGAATGTCACAAGGCAATTCTGTTATTAACAGACTAAAAGATGCATTAGTGCCATATATCAGTAGCGAAGAGTTAATAAAAGGAGATTTCTATAAGTATGCCTTTTATTAAAAAAATCATAAAAAGTAACCAAACGAGACTTGAAAAAAGCATACGAAATTACATTGGAGATCTTTAACGTGGCTGATTATAAAATTAAGGGACATAGGATTCCCTTTTTTTTAAAAAACCTCCCTTCGTCATATATGGTAATAAACTAAGAATTACAGTTAATCTAAATCATTCGAGTTAATCTAAATCATTCACCAAACTTGTCCCAGAATTAAATAAAGACAATTTTTTTCAAGTGTTTTCTATCACACTTCTCGGTGCCGACATGTCCTGTATTTCCAAAAAGACTTACAGTATTCCATTGTAATTAAAATATTTTTATTTGCTATACGTTTTGTTATTTTGATCTATACTTCTAACTGTAACCGTCGTTGGTATCACAGAATAAAACCATGAATTGATATCGAATATACTTCGTCTAATGTCGAGTTATTTAAATGTCGAAATGATCACTATATGAACATTTTAAGCGGACTAGGACTCGACATAATCGACCGTAAGCTCCGCAGCAACATAGGCCTCTCTCAAATACGTATTCCCATAGCGACTTATTGGCAGCGATATATCTAGGTGCAAATCCAAAGAACCCACGTGTACAATATCTCTTTAAAATAATCAAATGTAGCTCAACATCTAACTATACTGCATCAGCCCATATACGTCCACTACAGTAGACGAGCCTCCTTTACAAACGAAAGTTCGATTGAGAGGGGTTAGATCATATAGTCCACAACGCTGGCCCAGTAGGGATTGGCAGGCTTTACGTACCAAAGAAATTCTGTGAAATCAAGTTTCTCCACAAAATTTTCCTTTACCGTTATAGTGTATAGTAATTGACATCAATACACACATTACTCCGAAAAGTCAGAGGTGTGCCCCGGGATACGAACCCGCGACCACCGTGAACATACTGGCAAACACGTTTGGTCCGTTTACCAACAGGCCACTACGTATTTCAAAAATAATAATATATCTATTAAATAATAACATGCTCAAATACTCCGGGATAGGGGTTTGAACCTGCGACCACCATGAAGTACATGGTGGTACAGGTTCAAAGGCATGAACATGTCAGCAGCCGCGTATGGTCCGTTTACCAATTAACCACCACGCACTACAATATCTATCACGGCTTAATATATTACAAACAAATTATAAAAGTAACATAAACAAAACTGAGCACTTCATTAATATCTTGAACTTTCATGCTATTATTAAGTGAAGCCATGACAGTCTAGATGTCTAGATTTACGACTGAACTAGTTTATTGATCGGTGTTTAACAACTATACGCCAAGTGACTAATATTAGGCGATAAAAATCCATGCATTCTATCAGATTCACAGAAAATAATGATAGCTCACCGCCCACACGGCCATTTCCATTTTCCACTTTAATACATCAAAGTAGCACAATAAATCTTTTGTAATACGCGTAGAAATTATTTTCTTAACGAGGGATATTTTACGATCGTATAAGCATATACAACTATTTATTTAACGGTTTAACATTGCATACTTACTGTTGAGAATAAAGGAAATTATCCAGATGTGAATGAGTCTTTGTGCCCCTTACCCAAGCACGTTAAAATAAACAGCGGCCAAGGCAACTAAATTATTAGTCCTTGGTGCGCACTTTGAGTTTGGGTGGTCGAATATAAAAAAATATTGTTAGTAACGGTGTGGCCAGATGTAAAAATCGAAGATATTTTTATACATAACCTTCAGAAGGCCACACTGCACTAACTTCATAATAAGAGACCAGTGCCGTCGAAATACAAAACCGACTGATGACGGATGAGAATCTTTATAAATAAATAATACACTATTTTTTTTTAACTACATCATAAGAACATATTTTTTACTTAATACTTCCTGGTCACACAGAAATCAAGAATAAAACAACATAACAAAATTAACATATTACCTTAGTTTTACAATCAATATGCTGTTTGAACAATATTATATTAAAAGTATAAATACATTCTTTTTTAAAATTACCTATGCAGCGGTGATAAAAAGCAGCTGAAACTAAAGGTCAATGACATGCGCGGCGGTATGAAGCTTTGCGTGTTTTACATTACGGGCAAAGAAATACCAATATCAAATTATAAAATGATACCTGTAATGTATATGAATATTTTATTGTTTCGGCTTGAGTCGCTTCCTCCTTAAATCCTGTCCTATGAACTATCCGTATCCGTATTACTTGCAGCGTACCATATAAAAAAACAGGTTAGGTATGTACATAATTATGTTATACTTTTTTATTTTGAAGGTGCGAAGTGTATGCGGATCATTCACACCTTAGAGCCAAAGTCTGACCATCAAGGAAATGCGATATGGTTCCTGCCTTGCAGATTAAGATTACCCAGCAGACCGTCCTTCATAACACTGGGACTAACAATTCGTGGAAATCTGAAATGGAATCTGTCAAGGTATAACGTTAATAAAACTAGGCAGTCAGTAATTGACTACTATAGCTTTCACCGTATATTGAGGCGCAAGTCCATTGTTATACTAGAGAGGCGTCAATATACACCGAATATTGCTGAAGAACAAAACGTAATCGAACAGGGTAATAAGCCGATTCACGGTGGAACTTATCTGCAGCAGCCATAATATCTTTTGACTTTTCTTGACTCAGTATTATTAAAATAATAAAAAGATAAACCTGTATTATGATTTCTTAATTACAATTTACACCTCATTTATAACGAAATACGGAAACTGGGCATTAACCTTTCGTACCACGGTCAAAAATCTACACATTAGACGATAAACGCGGCATATGAGTTACGTTTTTATAATCAACTGGATGCGTATAATTTAAAAATAAATAATAATAACATCAGTGCGGCGAGCGGTGGCAGTCGGCCGGCGCAGCGATGCGGTTCCAAGTGTAAACATTGCATCCGCGTACGTGGACTTCCGACCCGGCAACACCGAATATTACACACTCGTTCAGTTGGAACTATTCTCATAATAACACATCTATTAATAATCAATGAAGCTACAATGAACATTGTAATATCACGCACTAGTAGAAAAAACTAGATTATCTTGGAGTGATGTCGGTAAGGCGCCGACTACAAAATGGGAGAACGCGGGTTGGACCTAATCAAGTCATATTTGTGACATCAAAAAGTTTGGTTTCAGGTAAGAAAAGTGTTTAATAAGACTTGAATATGTAAGTTAGGTGTATTTATTTGTCTTCTAAATACGGCCCACAATACGGACTATAGGAAAACGAAACGACTTATTGTTAATACTGGTTTCATTATCCAATGAAAGCGACCGAAAATCTGATAATACTTTCCTCTACTCTTTTTTTCTTACGCCTTCTATCGCCACTAATTAGTAAAATTCCTAGAGTGCTTTGGAAATAAATTTATAGGCAGCGGTTATCACTTTTCATAGAGCACTCTTTTAAACTATGAATATGTATATTTAAGATCTCAGATTTTTCAAATAAAAAAATACTTGTTATATTGTTTTAAAATATCTGAAAACAGACTAAACAATAAAATATGTATGTATGTATAAACATACTTTAATAAAACAGTCAATAGTAGTAGAAGAACAAAGAAGTGTTATGAGTGACAGAGTTACGCTGTTTGTTGTCTTTCATGGCTTTGTATAAATGGGCAGGCTCGGCCGAGTGGATACTGTAATAGTCACTATTTACGGTTAATATGTGTAACATTGTAGTAGAATACAATTATTAATATTTATCGGCTCGTTTGCTATACACCACGTCTTCACCCCCGTTCCGTCCTCCACGTCTATGATCTATCTCCTTCTATATCTATCTCACTCACCCTTGGTTCGCGTAGTGTATAGTTCGAGACGACAGATGCTAAGAGTATGAATTTATCAATACACTACAGATACCACGATCTCATAGGAGATTGACATTAAGCGACAGCTATCACATTTCGTTCAATGAGATCGCCGGATCTCCAATACCCCTTCCCTCTTTCAATCCTTTTTCCTTCCGTCCTTTCCCGATTTGATAGGCCGGTAGCATATCTATAATTCAAGTGTTTATGGGCGACATGGTAATCACTTACCATTAGATGAGATGTTTGCTCGTTTGCCGGGACTTTAAATAAATTAATAAATTAACTATTACCGAACATTTTGACACCATAAAAAATAGGGCCTCGAAATGTACACAATAAACTTGTATTTGCTTTTTCGAAATTTAGGTAGAAGTGGAAAGCCTATTTCACCGACAACTATACGAAATTTTATAAATTATTAGGTAACTCAACACCTGGCAAATTAACTAGATAAGCAAATATAAATAAACATATAAAGTGAACGTTGCAATGTCTCCTAAATTCCCGTAGTGTTTTGTCAATGGGTAACTGTGAGTCAATATTGTAATATAAAGGTTACTTACATGAGTAAGTACCGCAAGTCACGACCAAAACTAAAGCTATTACATGGCATTAAACAAACTGGGGTACTAAAGGTAATAGCCAAGGTAGTAAAGTAATAATTTGACGAGAACCCGCTTCGAGCTGAACAAATAACGGCAATGTAAAACACTGGGCATGTTCCACCAGTCGAGTAGTAAAGCACTTATTCACTACGTTAGTCATAACACCAAAGCCGGTCGAATTTAATGTCACCATTTACGGAAAATAGAAAGGTACAAAACAAAGGCAAAATCTGCCAAATAAGTCAACACTATGCTAAATACAGAACAATAGATGACGCAGGATTTATTTGGATATAAAACACGACGTGGAAATTACACGGTTATGTACTAAGTTTAAAGGTAAAGTATCTACTCAGCCTATTTCAAATTTGGCCGGTTCTGAATTATGAATGTACAAAACTTTGGTTCTGATATTCAATTTAAAGGTAACGAACAAACTCAATTCATCTTCATTAAGCGGTTCTCTGTGGTTACCTAATCTGTTTAAAAATCTTAGAGGATTTTGTAATTACTCACAGCCATTTTAATCTGGACAATGTTTCATGGCGCTTATACCTAAAGTATTTAGCGGGTTACAACTAAACTTCGAATTATATAAGAAATGTAACATTTTACTCAAACACTGTTTATCTTTCAGTATAAAATATACTAACCACAGAATATAAATGTACTATAACTTTTTCTTTATGCCTATTTTTAGCAATGGCCCCGAGGCCAGTGATGTATGAATAGCAGAGACTTATTTTTATAAATGAGAATTGTTTACTTGATACGAGTCAATTTTGTTAGGGACTTAGGTAATTCCTAAGTCTAACATAAAACTCCTTCAATAAAAGAGAAAAAGAAAAAAACTAGTTTTTATTTTATTATTGCATTAAATGGCGAGACGAGCAAGCCGTTCGCCTGATGGTAAGCGATACGACCGCTCATGAACAGTAGCAATATTCCACTGCGCTCGCCATCCTGAGACATAAGATGTTAATTCTCAATATGTCCAGTAGTTGCTCTGGCTACAATGTCCTTCAATCCGAAACACAACAGTGCATTTAAGCAGTGTTGTTTCACGGGAGAAATAGAAATTGCGGTGGTACCTACCCAGATGGCCTCTCACATATAAGAGACCTACTACCAGTTTATTCATGACAGCATACATCACAATGTCGAACAGAACACATGAAACATTAAAACTATTCAATACAATAAGGCTCACCTCATACTTATGACTATGGTAAGTTATTATTATATCAATTTGATTAATCAATTTGATTATATGAATCATTTCTTGATCAAAGCCAAGTCAGTACACGCTTTTGCTAAAACTTACTTATTTGCTTTGGATGGAACATATTTTAGTAATTAATATAATTGAGCGCAATAGGGCCATAGTTATCATTACCCTCATCAGTATAAAATAATTATGTGATCCAAAAGTATTTGTTTTGAATGTGGTTTCGGAAAGTTGGAAGTATCTCGTAGTTTCTGATCCCCTCGATCGTCGTGATTAAATTTGTGTTTACTCTCCTAGTCTTTCTTAGACACAACTTTAGAATAACTTGGCTCTTCCTTTATCTCCAGCTACATGCAGGGAATTTAGGTTAATCTTGATACTTGAGTGCCGTTTTTACAAATACCATATTGTACTGCTAAAAATAATAACGCATAAATAATTAAATGAACCAAAACAAACACAAGGACATCTAGGATGTTGACGTCAAAACTATTACAGTGGATCAGATGGTGAAACGTATTCCCGACACTCCCACTATTACTAATAGTTGCATTATCTTACAATCTTTTGCATATTTTAATAACACTTCTTTGTTCTTCTACTACTATTGATTGTTTTATTAAAGTATGTTTATACATACATACATATTTTATTGTTTAGTCTGTTTTCAGATATTTTAATACATAGTATATTTTTGAATTAAATAATAACTAATCTGATCCTGAGCGATCATAAAGGATCACTGACTGTTAAATAAAATCAATTTAATTCCAATTCTTAACGTAATTAGGAGAAATGTTTGGAAATTGAATCATTAAATTAAAGATCGATAAGTACACAAAAGGCTTAGACGCAAAGTTATTGGTTAATGAAACCCTCAGTACGGCGGTCTTTGATGTCGGCGCCGCGTTTATGTGGACGTTGGAACGCGCATCTATGCACGAAAACAAACAGACACACGAGCCGCGTGCAGTGAGAGGATTTACTGGCGTCTTTATTTACTAACACCAAATATATATTTATGCATGCCTGGTGGCCTTTTGATAACGGGCCTGACGCAGCTGCTAACATGTTTACAGTGGCCACGGGTTCAAATCCCAGGGCACACCTCTGACATTTTAGAGTCATGTGTGTATTGATAGTCAATCACCACCCACTATAACGGTGTATCATACCATAGCGCTTCAGAAGATTTCTATGGTAAGTAAAAGTTAAAAGCCTCTGTGGCGCAGTTGGTTAGAAGCCGGCTGTGAAATAAGAGGCCGCGGGTTCAATATACGCACCGAAACAAATATTTGTGTAAACCACAGGTATTTGTTTCGGGTCTGGGTGTTTGTGAGACCGAAAAGTTTCCCGTAGTTCCTGATACCCACTACAGAAGACTCGATCTTAGTGTGCGGTCACGACTATGTATGTGACTGTCGCATGTATTTATTTATTATTTTATTTATTTACTCTCGATTGTATACGAGGCACAAGCCCTGCAGTAGGACGCATTATATGGACTGATACAGATACATAAAAGAATATTAATAACACATATTCCACCACTCCAAATTAAAACCAATTTTCCAATTATAGTGTTATTTTTTTTACTGTATTGCAAACTAGCATATGACGTGCCTTATTGTAAGCGATGAGTGTCAAAGATATTTGAGACTCACGAACGAAAAAGAGACGGGACACGTCAAAAAGCAGTCGTTTTACGTAGGATTTCTGTACATTGAAACATAAATTGGATCGAAAGATGTAATGAAATCTCTTGTAAAGATACATAGCAGAGCAGTAGTAGTAGCTAGGGCACAGTTGGGTTCCAGGGCACCAACGCTGAAAGGATTCCGAATGCCTGGATTTACTGTAACCTGTAATATATTATCTATGATTTACTATATTTCGTTTGGATTTGGATAGTACTTATACGGCGCCGTAGAAGTCTCACCCAGGGCGTCGGTAATGCTATAACCGCTATCGTAATAGTCTAATCACTGCGGTCGAGCCAACACGCTCCATTCCTACTTCAGCCCAAGCAAACTACAATATATTTTCTTAATCAGCCATTTACGTCCCACTGCAGGACACGAGCCTCGTGTACGTACAATCGATAGTACGATTGAGAGTGGTTAGGCAGTATAGTCCACACTGGCCTAATGCGGGTTGTATATCTCTTTACCACGTTAAAAAAAACGGTTAACTTGGAATAAGGCAGAGGCTACAGAACCATAATACGCAGTTTCAAACGATAAAAATATCCGTGTACAAAAGCCTTTTTGTGATATACTATTAAAAATTCCAAAATCCAATACCTACTTGATTACACCGAATAAAAACTATATGCGTTGCTTTCATATGGTAATATGAATAAAAATGAAATTAGATGTAACTCTATTCACTGGACAAAGTTACGTTGCATGCTTGAAATAACACCTACGCTACACGAAAAACAAACGTAAATTACACGGCTGTTGAATTTTTTATAGTACAACATTTTTCGACAGTCTCCGTGGCACAATTGATTCGCCGACTATCAAACTTAAGGCTGCTGGTTCGATCTCCGCACCGAGACAAATGTTAATTAGATCCACAGGTATTTTCTCCGGGTGTGTGTGTTAGTGAGCGTAAAACCTCTCGTAGTTTCTAATATTCATGGCATAAGGTAATATCCTAAAACTAGCTTTGTGGGAGCCAGCAATAAGAAATGAACTACAATACACATTAGATGGACTATACGGCCTAACACCTCTCAATCGTACTTTGGGTTGTAGGGTGGTTGTAGGGCCCATGCCCTGCAGTGGGACTTACATGGGCTGATACAAAAAAATACATGTGCGCTCCTTCATTTTCTAATACCAATTAGTGATACGTTCTGTTTTTTCAAATATATACCAGCATTTTCTAGGGATTCTACGCTCGTGTTTATGATCTAATCCAATATTTGTATTTTTTTTTTAATGAATAGTCGGTCTACTATACCAAATGTCTAAAGTTGTACGTAGATACGAAATTCGAATGATCCATTACTCAAATCTGCGTATAAAGAAAAAACTACAAACTTTATAAGCTGATATTAATAACTTCAGACTCTAATCAAATATTTTAATTTAAAAAGTTTTAGCACTAAACTCAAGCCCCACATTGTAGATGTCATATTTGACTGACTTTATGTAGTTTATAAAAAACCTAACTTGATGAACGTACATCAAAGTAAAGTATGTATCAACTATCATAAAAAATAAAACGAAGGAAAATAGTTCTGACAATCTCCGTGGCGCAGTCGGTTAGACACCGCCTGTGAAACGAGAGGCCGCTGGTTCGATCGCCTCACTGAGAGAAATGTTTGTACGGCCCACAAGTATTTCTTTCGGGTCTGGGTGTTTGTGAGACCAAGTCTCTCGTAGTTCCTGATACCCACAATACTCGATCTTAGTGTGGGGTCAGGACTATGTATCTGACTGTTGGGTATTATTTATTTAAAAAAAATAGCTCGTTTAGGCAATCAGTCAAGATAACACTCGTTGAGCTACGAAGCCGAAAGGTTGTCCCAATGTACTTGCAGGATTACATACTTTATTTATTATTATTTATATCCTTTATTATAAACTATTTTAATAATAGAACATTATGTTACACTGTAGTAAAAAAGGCGGTCGTATCACTCGAAGCAATATCTTACCGACTACCTTAGGATGGACAATCATAATCATAATCATCATCATCATCATCATATCAGCCACAGGAAGTCCACTGCTGAACATAGGCCTCCCCCAAGGATCTCCACAATGATCTGGTGGATGCGGCCTGCATCCAGCGACTTCCTGCAACCTTAGCCAGATCGTCCGTCCACCTTGTAGGCGGCCGTCCGACATTTCGCTTGCCTGTACGTGGCCTCCACTCAAGAACCTTTCGGCCCCAACGGCCATCGGTTCTACGAGCCATGTGCCCGGCCCACTGCCACTTAAACTTGCTAATCCTATGGGCTATGTCGGTAACCTTTCTAGGATGGACAATTTAAACTTTTTTGAAAAATTTAAACAAATTTAAAGTGTTGAAGTCTCCAAATATACTGTACATACTAAAAAGGCATAGTCATTTCATATCAACGTATTTAAATTGTAGTCCAGTAGTGTGCAGCGTGCACGACTTTAAAATTAAACCGCGGTTTAGTTTGTAGTGCATAGTGACACTGTTCATAGTAATATTTCTGAGGAATTTCATATGGCGGGCTGTGGCAAAGAAATGCAATGAAAGCGGCCACCACGCGCTAAAAACTGTCAAAAATATACACGACGGGTCGGCAATAAGCGCACCATTTGAAACGTTGCGTCCACGTTCCACGAATAACATTACATCTCGCTGTTGTACACGGAGTGTTTGAGCCAAGTAATTATTTAATATATAATTATTTTTGAAATACGTGGTGGCCTGTTGGCAAGCGGACCAAACGGGTTCACGGTGGTCGCGGGTTCGAATCCCAGGGCACACCTCTGAATTTTTGGAGCGATTTGTGTATTGATAAAATCAATCACCAGACACTATAACGGTGAAGGAAAACATCGTGAGGGAACCTGCATAACATATCGATATGCATGAATTTTTATGGTATGTAAAGCTCGCCAACCCGCAATAGGCCAGTGTGGTGGCCTAACCATTTTCAATCATGCTCTCGATTGTAGAGAAGACCCGTGCCCTGCAGTGGGACGTTATTCGCCCTTAGTGGGCTAATACAGAATTATTATTTTTAGTGCCAGACGCCCACATAATATGTGTACGGACGACCTGGTAAAGGTTGCCTAAAGTCGTTAAATACAGGCCGCTTCCAACAGGTCGATGTGGAGATCCTTGGACCATATTCAGTAATAGACTTTCTGGGACTGTTGCTTTTTTTTACTTTTATATTCCAAACACATCTTCTTTCCTACTGTAGAAAGAGATTTAAAGAGAGAAACAGAAAAAGAGAAACCTTTGCCATTAAAAAGTTCAAAATTTACAGCCTATCTCGTACGATTCGGTCATAATCTACCACAGTTTATTCACGAACATCTTTGTTAAAAGTAGACATTGGTGTTTTTTTATTCTTGAAAAAGGTTAAACTTTGGTTTTTGAGAACAAAGAAGGCTGACGTTTGATTGCAGTCAATCACTCTAAATTAAAGCTCTCGGAAATAAATAAATCCAAACATTAACACGGGTCGCATGCTCCACACGTCACACAAAGATTCGAATCCGCAAATATACCGCATACACATGTGTAGCCTTTTTTATTCTTTTGCAGTGAATTTTTGGTATCGTGTGATTATTCGGGCAATACTATCGGAAAAAATGTGATACTAGATATCAATGCGACATTTTTAATTTCATGCAATATGTATGATGTATTTATTTATAACTTGATTTCAAGTATAAACATAACTCCCATATATGTTATGGGAAATCAAACATTCAATAAGGCCATCATGTGCGACACTCATAAATAGACAATACCTATGGCTTGGAATTACAGTCAAATACTATTATGGACATGTAAAGCTAATTCGATGAATTCCGTAATATAATTTCCAACAATTTATCAACTGATTTATAATCTGATATTTTTCACGCCATTTTACACGAAAAACACGGTTGTTGCGTGACGTTCAATCATTACAGATTTAGGCACTTTCCACATGCCTGCAAACATACTCCCTATAAAACGAACATGACGCAAATCCACGCATCAAAGATTTTCTCGTACGCGATATTAACCCGGTGGCGGAGTCTAGCTAGCATATTATCTAATGAAATAAAATTTGTGTGCAGACAGGGCGCATTAATATTAATAAATAATAGGGTGACGGTTCGCACGGTAGTACGTAAATCCGGAACGCTGTGAGCCGTCACAATAGTAATATATTAGGACAAATGTTATTACAAGCTCGACTCGTTATGTTATTTTCGTCCCCCTGACTTACGGATTCAAGGCAAACAGACGGTTTAGGGCGACCGCAGAGCGGGCGGCCGGCGCACGCGTGTCCGCGCCGACAAACCCGCCGCGTCGCGTCGCCGCCGTCGCGTACCCTTCCCGCTTTCCGAGTGCTTGTTCCGCTCGGCGTTGTGTCCTAACCATCGCCTCTCTATCATGAAAATGCGCTTTTACACGGTTGGTTTTTTATTATATTATAATTTATTAGTTAACGTAGGTACGTGTCAAAACGATTTCAATAAGTTTGATACACAATTATCATAGCAATTGAACAAACACAGTCACCAAACTATTTCAATCAAAATAATAATTTTCAATTTGAACTTATAACTCCAAAATGATGACATCTATTAGGCGCAGTGGGTTGTTAAAGTATAAGTTAAATCCAGAACATATTTAACAATAAACGATATTTATACTTGGATCATAAATAAGCTTCAAGTTAACGACGCATAAAGGAGAAATAATAAAAATAGAAAGTGGTAAATAAAGATATGCAATGGTAATGGTCTCTTACGGCTCAATACACATTCGATGCACTACACCTAACTCTGAAGGTTAGACTAGGGTTGTCTACGACACTTCAGCTTCGTAGTCCATCGCCCTACCAACTCCCAAGAACAACTGACCAGATGCCATTATAATTTATTTACTTGTAAAAGCAGTAAGGCCACGCTGATGACAGTCATAACTCACCTTACTCATGAATAGGCAGGCTCACCCAGGGCGATACCACAGTCTCAAAGGACATCAACGTAAAGCAACAGCTTACCTGTAGAGTTTCGTTCGGTGAGCGAGATTACTGGACGCCCCAGACCCCCTCCCTGTTTCCATTCTTTTTTCATACAAATTACAACCCCCTCACTATTTGATGTTATAACTGACGAAAATAGAAACCGCAATATTTTAAATTAATTTTCCAAGACCTGCATTGAGAGGAGCTTCATATGAAATGAAGTACCATGAACACTATTAAGTATACCATAAAAGAGGTCTCATGGAATTGGCCACTAAATAGCAAGAAATAAAGCGTCTGTTCCGACAATACTGTGCTTGCTCTTTGTTACACTTCCGCAGAATATAGTTTTAGCAGTAAGCTGAACTTTACTTTTCCATGCCCCATGTTAATAAATTTTAATAGAAATAAAAAAGTTCCTATACAATTTAAATATTAGCTACTTTTTCTATCCAACTTACGCAATAAGACAAAGAAATGGTGATAATTTTAGCAGTCTAGGTATCATCGTGAGAACTTAAGAATACATGTTCCACTGTGGCGGCATAAGTTCTCATGCTATATTTTTTTTTAATGTATAGTTTGTCTACGATATTTTTGTGTCCGAATGCGTTGATGTCATGCTGTTGTCAAAATAATAGTTTTTCTCATTCATATTGGATATGTCTATATTATTAGATTACGAGTATAAATGCTTGTTGCTTATATTATGAAAACATATCTCAAAACAATTAATAGTAACATAAAAAAATAAAATAAGTTTCGAATTTCGCCATACGCCAATAGAATTTAAACAGGCGATACTTGCCCAATCCCATGACCAATCATTTATCATATCGCTATCCAGATAGCGATAGCTATTTTTTACTCGTCTAAAGCAACTACAAAAGTTTAATCAATAAGAGTCATATTTTAGAGCATAATATTTAAATTAAATCTATACGATGGACAATCTCGAAAGTCTGTAAGTGACTTGAATGTGACTCTTACTCTCAATATTCTAAGTCTATTTTATCCTCATTTGGTAATCCAAATTACCAAATGAGGATAATACGTAAGTTTTAAACTCTCTTAGTATCTTTGATACGAGTATATAATAATATGTACCATGTATATTGTTTTATCACATACGGTGCAAGTTGTGACCGCCTTCAAATGTTGTTACTCTTAAATTAATTCTGTATATCTTTATTAGTCTAAGTCACATTGTAACAACCACTGGCTGTCCTAAATAAATAAAATAAAATAAAATTGATATTTTATGACACAGAATGTATTTCAAACGATTTGATGTCAGGTGAAGGCACGGCTGACGGGATGTTCAGCGCAAGTCCTTTTTACAGCTTTAACAACTGTCTGAGAACACACTACCTAAGCCGGTGGGTAATACCTACTAAGTTGGATAAGGTAGGACGTAAGTTTATCTAAAATAATACTTTTAGGGAATAAAGTGCCCAAATTCGGGAATATGCCATATTTACAGCATCAAATATTTAATATAGAAAGAAAGAGAAAGAAAGAAATATTTATTGCTAGCACAAAACAAAAAATAAATAACGAAAAATAAAAAAACTAAAACAACACAAAGAAAAATATAACACCCAACTGTCACATACATAGTGACCTGACTCTACACGAAGATAGAGTCTTATGTCGCGGGTATCTGGAACGAGAGACTTTTGGGTCTCACAAACAGAAACCCGAAAGAAATATTTGAGGGCCGCACAAACATTTCTTCGGTGCGGGGATCGAGCCCGCGGCCTCTCGTTTTACCACGGAGGCTGTCAATATGAATACTAGTGTTTGAGTTTTTAAGATTGCCGGTGAAAATCCCATTTAGATATACTGATAACGCAAAATAATCATGTAAATTTGTATGTTGTTAATGAATTGTAATTATTCGTAGCATATGGCCTGGGACAAAATTTACTTACAAAAACAAAAAAAAATTGTTTAGATTTAGGTTTTACTAATAGTATCTAAATACATTTATAAATTAAATATTTGATAAAAATGCATGTTACAGTCTGAGCGCCTCGAAATGCTTGCAAGAACGGCCAAAAATATTTACAATTCTGAACGTTCCAAGCAGATGTCGGCATTATAAAGTCTGGTTCACAATATAAGAAAATAACAATGTTTCGTAGAATCTCTCTCTGACTCTCTCTTCAGCTATAGAAAGGCCACTGTTGAATATAGGCCTGCCCCAAGGATATCCACATCGATATTATTTATAAATTCTTCTCCTAAGATATCATTTATAAAATCTAATAGCTCTTTGAATTTTAAAAGGCAATGTCTGTTTCAGTCCATTTACGTCCCACTGAAGAGTATGGGGCTCCTCTACAATCGAGAGTACGATTGTGAGTGCTTAGGCCATATAGTCCACCACGCTGGCCTAGTGCGGGTTGCAAGAAGCAATGTATAAATGTTTAACTTATGCCAAGCACGTGCCACCGCTGCATATTATTCGATTGGGGCTCGGGGTATAGTCGTCAATGCTAGTCCAGAGCAAGTTGGTTAACTGGTTAATTTTATTAGACTATCGACCGTACTAATGTCAGTCACGTCAGTGTCAAAAGTTATATTTATTGTTTATTTGGGAAACACTCACTCACAATCCTGAAGTTCTTAAAGACTACATTTTTACAAATATATATATCAGCAAAGTTTCCACTAAAAATTAAAAATGACTTAAAATAATCGGTAAACATCCATCCATCAGCCAAAGGAAGTCCACTGCTGAACATAGGCCTCCCCCAATGATTTCCACAGAGACCTGTTGGAGGCAGCCTGCATCCAGCGACGTCCTGCGACCTTTACCAGGTCGTCTGACCATCTTGTGGATGGACGTCCGACGCTGCGCTTTCCGCTACGTGGCCTCCATTCGAGCACTTTCCGACCCCATCGGTCATCAGATTTCCGCGCTATGTGCCCTGCCCATTGCCACTTCAACTTGCTAATCCGGTGGGCTATGTCGGTTATTTTAGTCCTCCTACGGATCTCCTCATTTCTGATTCGATCTCGTAGGGAAACCCCGAGCATAGCCCTCTCCATAGTTCGTTGAGTGACTTTGAGCTTCCTAATAAGGCCCATAGTGAGAGGCCACGTCTCGGTGCCGTGATTCATCACTGGCAACACACAACTATCGAAGACTTACACATAAATAAAAAATAATTGAGAACATCCTCCTCTTTTAATGTTGGTTAAAAATATGTTCAATTGACATGAAGAATATAAATAGAATGATACGCTTCTTAACTGATTTTTAACATAGCTGATGTAGCCTAGGGCATTGTCAAATCATAATATATATCGCTGCAGACTTAAAGAGCTCTCTAAAGCCCTGAAGGTCCCAATATTTTATGGCACTATAAATAAATTAGCATTCACACCGAATCCAAACTTACACCACTACAGAGTAGTGATAACAAGAACATTAATTCTAATAAACTGCGACAGCTCCTTAACAAAGGGTAAAATAACTTTTACAAGTGTACACTCTCTTCATATATTTTTTTTATCCTTCAATAATTTCAACCACGGCACTACTTCCGAAAGAGTTGGAAAAAAAACGACGCATTCAACTTGAAGTAGTACGAACTGACTTTTTATCTTTTAATCAAGCAAAATATATAGTAAAGTAAACTAAATAGATGCTGTTTATAATATTATTATTTTTATTTTAAACCTATTTTACCAGTCCATATTTTCCAATCTAATTAAAAAATATATATTTTTAATTACTATCATAATCCATTTTAATCTTATAAATTCCTAGTTACCAGATACAGTCTTAGCCAATGTTGCATGAGAGTATCTGTGTCCATTTTATCCGCAATATGTTGCTAAAGTGGCAACTTTTTAATTGTTTTATTTATATTTCTTATAAAAAAAACTATTATTTATATTTATGAATTAAATTTTAATTGTGTGTTAAATATTCGGAAAATATATTCTTAAATTTTAGATAAGTAAGTAAGACTGTGTCATTGCAACAAATCGAAAATTGTCTTTTAAATATTCGCAAGAAGGTAATATCCTTATTAAATTAATTGTACAACAGGCGCATCTGATGTTAACTGTTACCCAATTAACGATAAAGAGTTGGTATAACTTGTGTTTGAGACGCAAACTACGATCTCATTCATTAGCTTTGAGGAACTTCCTCAAAGGAATATTAGTAGCCATAAATTGACAACTGCTATGTTTACCATACTTTTTATCCCTAAATATTTTGCAAGTTTGTACTTTCTAACACCAGCCTCTGTACATTTTTTTACAATCGAAATCGAATTGCAGTTTTATCACAAGCATTTGAAATGTGCGTTAACCATAAATTGCACTGTAGTCACTGCTGTCACATAACAATAAATATATTTTGTAGAATAAGTGACACGGAAAATATAATGACAACACTTGAATAAGTTTGGCGAGGGCATGAGAAATATTCTGAAATATTCAGTATATGAAGCAGCGCGGCGATATATGGAGTTGTCATTATCGCATTGTCTACAGGGGGGTTACTCTATGTACCGACACGAGGTTTGAATGGTCCGATATTCGTCATCCGAAGCAAGATATACGTTTTCCACTTGTAAAAATGCATACTGTCCCACAAACTTATCTGACCCGGTGAGAGAGTCGCTGTTGTCGAATTTGGTGTTGCCATTAAAAATAGATATAGCAATAAAGTGGGTGAAGTAAGATTTTTCAATTCGATCAATAGTGTCAGGAAAATTAGTGGACCAGTTTCCTTTGCATGTTATTTTTCCTTCCCAAGATTTCTAACAAATCGCTCCCCATACCCTTAAACAAGTGTATCTGTATCAGCCCATATACTATATGTCCCATTGTTGGGAACTGCCCAATTCTACAATCGAGAGTGCCATTGAGGGTGGTTAGGCCATATCATAGGCCATATAGTCCACCATGCTGGCCTAATGCGGGTTGGTGGACTTACATACCATAGATATTCTTATAAATCGCTATGTTATGTAGATTTCCTCACTATGTGTTCCTCCACCGTTTTAGTGCGTGTTTATTGACTATCAATACCCACATGACTCCGAAAAGTCAGATTTGTGACCTGGGATTCGAGCCTACGACCACCGTGAACATGTTGGCAGTCGCGTCTGGTCCATTCATTAACAGGCCCCCACGAACGTAACGATAAATTCTAGTTCATTATATGTACTTACATGTATTGTACTAGTACGTACAAAATTTTGTTTATGTGGTATTTATTTTGAAAAGCTGACAACACAGACCTTTGGCGGCAACTACGCGTTGATACAATTTTTCTAAGGGTATTATTGGTGCTTGAGATGCTTTTCTTCCTTCATAAAATGTAATACCTGAAGTCTAACGTTTCTAGTGTCACTTTATCAAGTTCTCGGCATATTTCACTAGTTTTAAATAATACAGTAAAAATAAATACATTGAGTAAACAACCAATGGCAGCTATGTCAGCGACTGGCAGATAGACTGACATTTCAAATGACGTTATTGTTTCCACTTTTGGCCACCGGGCCAGATAACTTTGTGGCTCTATACTATTCTCTATTATACTTATTATTTTCTCCGAACTTAGTCTATGGTTGCGACATACGATAGACTATAGAGGAATCCAACATATTGTAGAGTATTTAGGCACATTATAGTCTCACAAACTTATCTGACCCGGTGAGAGAGTCGAATTTGGTGTTGCCATTAAAAATGGATATTGCAATAAAATGGGTAAAGTAAGATTTTTCAATCCGATCAATAGTGTCGAGAAAATGCTCAGTTTCATCTGCATGCTATTTTTCCTTCACAAGATTTCTAACAAATCGCTCCCCAACACCCTTAAACAAGTGTATCTGTATCCTCGATCGGTGGAGAGTACGATAGAGGGTGGATAGGCTATATCACAGGTCATATAGTCCACCACGCTGACCTAATGCGGGTTGGTGGACTTACATACCATAGAAATTCTAATAAATCTCTATGGTTTGCTGGTTTCCGCACGATGTTTTCCTTCACCGTTATAGTGCATATATATTGACTATCAATACACGCATGACTCCAAAAAGTCAGAAGTGTGCCCTGAGGTTCGAACCCGCGACCATCGCAAACATGTTGGCAGCCACGTCTGGTCCATTTACCAACAGGCCACCACGCACGTAACGTTAAATGAGACGAGTAAGATACATTTTAGTTTATGATATGTACTTACATCTATTGTACCAGTACGTACAAAATTATGTTTTCGTGAAATTTATTTTGTAAAGCTGACAACACAAACTTTTGGCGGCAACTACGCGTTGATATTATTTTTATTTAAAATTTAATACCTGAATTCTAACATTCCTAGCGTCACTTTTCAAAGCTTTCGGCATTTTTTACTAGTTTTAAATAATGCAGGAAAGATATATAAATATACTGAGTAAAGAACCAATGGCTGACATATCAGCGACTCGCAGGTAGATTGACAATTCTAAATGACGTCTTTGTTTCCACTTTTAGCTACTGGGCCAGATAAGTTTGTGGCTCTATAGTTAAATTTTACGTACGATGTGCAAACGATCGAACTTCGTATCGTATCATAGAGTAACCCCTGATGTTGGCAACACTGTCTGTGGGATGAAACACATCTTTATAATCAGCAAAACTTTTCATACGGCCTTGTGATTAGTTATTACAGTATCTCAACCCATACACGCCCAGTGCTACACAAGAGTCCTCTATGAATTTATAATGTCCACATTTCATAGTTCACCACGCTGCCCTTTACGAAATGACGGATTTTGCACATCACTCTTACAAACATCTCCAGTATACGCAGATTTCTTCGAGATGTTTTCTTTACCGTAGAAGAGCGTGTTATTGACTACAGATATGACTGCGAAAAATCAACCTTATACCCCGGAATATAAACCTGCGACCATCGTCTCGATAGGTTCCTTCTAATCCAACACGAAACACGACACGACCACTACGCCATACGCTTCATAACATAGTCTTAATGAAAAATAATGAAATAATCATTATAATGCTGAACGTTGATTATATTAATGTTGTCGAAACATGGAAATAATTATTAATTATTCTATAAAACTCTATACGTGAAACAGTTTTGGCATTAGACCACGCTGCCCTAAGGCGTGCTAAGGCGGCTGGCTGATATATTTTCAAGCTACATGTAAAAGTTTAGAGGCACTCTACATGTTTTCTGAGCCATGGAAAACAAGATATACCATCGAACTTAATTGCTCAGCTACCGGGTTTCTTCATGGTAGTTAATATTATTTTTCAGGGTTGGACTTAAAATGTGGAATTACGTAAATTTATTGTTAAATTGACAAGTTATTGATACAAAGTTTTATCACAAAGGCAACTTACTATTACTAAATTATGAGAGTCATTAAATATTTTGTTTTTCTCTTTGTCTCCTATTTAAGTAACCAACAATGCCCATTCCATTCCCATTCCTTTGAATTCATGTTACAATAATAAATATGATTAAATAAAATCACACTATATTCAAAGAACTAAATGTAATTTATTATAATCTCCTGTTATTCAATTTCCGCTCTCTATATTTCTTTCATAAGTGTCACCTGTTATCAGTGCATCAGACACGCGAGAAAACCTCGACTTGCTTACACAGCCCTGAGTTTTATTTCAAAACTAATAAATAAGTCATTCGCGCGTTGGTAAGTACATTATTATATAAACTGTTTTATTAGTGGCGTGTTTTAAAGAAGCCCCGACATCAGCCGTTCGGCGAGCGTGTAACTGTGTATGGTGAAGTAATTATTTTTGTAGGGGTGTTGAATTTAATGGGCCGACATGTGGCTACGGCAGGGCGGGTCGGCCAGAGGGATTAACTGTTATAACACCAGTCCGGTGGAACATATGGAATACGCGTCGCGATGACACGATCTCCGTAATTGATTTTTGTCTGCATCAATTTCATTTTATTAGGTAAATGTGTTTCGTAATTGACTCTAAATTTGTAATTGCAGGAACTCATTTATGAAAACAAATATTATTATTATACAAATATTAATATATAAATTATAATATTTATTGAAATAAATATTATAATTTATATAATCATGCTTTACCGCATTATTTGAGGCCGAAATTAATAAACAGAAATGATAATAATTATACACAGGACTATATGTATATGTATGTGACTTTTGAGTACATATTTATGTATATGTAAAGAAATAATTAAATTAAACTTTTCTCGCTTAGTTTACTATCAGGATCTATCTTGAGATAGAGATTGAGAACGCTTGCAGTTTTTTTCTGTTATTGAATAAGCTTAACTTGTAACTATAGTAGTCAGTGGCGTACGGTGAAAAATTATTGTCCCTATAAATAAATTATAAAGAAAATTGTCTTTCATCATTATTTTTACATTTTTGTAAAATAAAGATAACATTACCATATTATCGTTTCCGATTTGTCTAGGCCGTGTGTACGTGACGGCTTCGAGGCCTCCACCGACGCGCCAGTTGCCTATCTGAGGTTTCATAGCAACCCCTACCCTGCCGTTGCTATGGTGGATCTGTACGCCAGATATGATATTCATAATTATTTTGGAGGACTTCTCGTATTTGATACGCTTCACAGGCTGGGTGGGGAAGGCATCACCTCGCTGACGATACTGTCGCCTGTCATGAGTCATGAGTCATAAGCCTATTTTTCTACCCAATTTATATGGAGATAAAATGAAATGAAATGTATTTATTGGTCACGTAGGCAATTAAAGAGCTCTTATGACAAGTTTTTATACTTAGTATTATTTATATTCTTAGGAGGCTATTCTTCTACCGGTGGATTACCAGAGCCTCATTCATTTAACACCATCTGTATCAGCCCATATACGTCCCACTGCAGGGCACGGGCCTCATCTACAATCGAAAGTACGATTGAGAGTGGTTAGGCCATATAGTCCACCACGCTGGCCTAATGCGGGTTGGCGGACTTACATATCATAGAAATTCTATAAATCGCTATGGTATGCAGGTTTCCTCACGATGTTTTCCTTCACCGTTTTAGTGCGTGGTGATTGAATATCAATACACACATGACTCCGAAAAGTCAGAGGTGTGCCCTGGGATTCGAACCCGCGACCACCGTGAACATGTTGGCAGTCGCGTCTAGTCCGTTTACCAATAGGCCACCACGCACTGCAAAGTTTAATCATAAAGGCAATTTAGTATTGACAATGTTTGATATGGATGTTTTTTTTTTACCCACTCTCTCTACTTTTTAACGGCCGTTCTCTATATCCTATCTATCTTTAACAATAGGTTAAAATGGATATCGTTACTATGTCGATACCACTGTATGCTTCAATAAACAAAGATAGACATACAATATTATCTTGCCTAGATATGTATAAATATATGCACCTTATCTAAATATCTCTGTCTTTCTTTACTGAAGCAAAAAATGTATCGGAATTTCGAGAGAAATCTCTTGTAAGATAGATAGATTATAGAAACCGGCCGTAAGTAATCTATAATGTCCGTTCCTTTGGATTTGTACTACAATAATAAATGTGATATATGGAGGTATATGGAGGCTATTCTCCTAACGGTGGATTATCAGAGCCTCTTTTGACAACAGAGAGTACCACATGCGTCATTTTGATTAGAATGCCGGGAATATATTGATTGAACCTGCCACACTCGTAACAATTCCAGTTGTCACGTTCCAATTAATATTACAACAATTAATTTGCAACAATGAATATAGCATGCGAAAATAATAATATCACTAAACTATACCGTGACAAATTCACTAAAATCCCATTGTTCTAATGGCTTGCAACACATAGTTGAACCAATTCAACTCGGGCTTAAAAATAATTATTAGTTTATTTAATGAGAATTCACAATAGACTGGATGTGAACATAAAGATAATCCTATCAGGGCTCAGAGTAATTAATTAGTTATCAGGTATTCAATTCTATTTCAATTTGAACAAGCCCAATGTATACTTATGAATCTACTGTGGCATTAATTCAATGTTGACCTCATCCAAGCATGAAATGTTGCGTCTATAGTCGTATTTAAATAATTACAGTAAATGGCATTCATCAGGCGACAGCGTAATCCTTCGAAACTCTACAAAAACTCAGAGCATTCAATCATGACATTGTCGAGTGCTACACGTCGACACACAGCCAGTGAAAATACATCGATTGCACTTCACGTTTATTTATAAAAAGAACATTTCTGTTCTGTGCGATGCGCGAGGAATAAAATGCGATCGTGCAAAATGCACTTATTTTCGGCTTCACAGTTCGCGCGGTGTATGGACTCAATTATACAATACGGCACGAGCCATGACATCGGGCCGCGTAATAAAACGTGGCGCGTCCTGCGTCCACACCAGTTCTCTATCACTTTGATCGGTCCGGATGTCACAGCAGTTTCAAACAGCTCCACCGATAAATATCATTTAATTTTAGAATAATTCGCCATCCGAGCGCTGCGATTCATGTCGCTATAAAATAAAGCGTTGGCTTGTTTATGCTATCCATGTAATGCGAAATGCGCTAACGAAGGATTTTGAGCTGACAGCATATAAAAAAGAAAATTACTGAATTATTTTATATATTGGTCCCTATATTTGTATAAAGCTTCGATTTTTCACCCAATGGAGAATAGGTTAATACCAGCCTGGCCCGGTTTCGCCTGGGTGTCTCTACTTTTGAAGTCCAGTCCATATTAGCAAAGTATAATTTCGTGTACAACATTTTGATATAATCCTGTCTTCTCCTGTCCTATCCCATCCTTTTGAATTTAAAAGAGTAATAAGTATATATGAATTACTTAAGCGAAAATGGTTTAGCCATTTTTGAGATTAGCGCACACAAAAGCACAGATAATCCGATAATCAAACAAAAAGCCTAACAATCATTGCCTTGGGTTCTATTACGTTACCACAGTCTCCCCACAATATTTTCCACAGTCATCTCATATATCTGTAGCTGCACGGACATCGAGCACGTAATGTGTTATTTTTCTTTCAAGGGCATATTAATAGATTTCTTTATCAGCCCATATTATACGTCCCACTGCAGAGCACGGGCCTCGTCTGCAATTGAGAGCACGATTGAGAGTGATTAATAGACATTCATAAAAATAAATATAATACTCCCTAATATTGTATTAGATGCAAAACCAACACCTTTTATAAAAATATTTTTTATACCATAATTTAGACTGTTTTTATTTGAATGTAAGTGAACCATGGCGTCACTGACTTCTCAACCCAGCATGCTTTCAGGTATTACCGCCAAGCGTGGCCCTTAACCAATATTATACCAGCATACAAGACTGAAACCTCTTCCTCCTTTTAAAACCCTGGCCTCCTTGTAAGAGAGGTATCGGATATCCAGGGTGGAATTTCTAACTGCCTATCAGCGCGACCGCTAATCAGCCTCCCCGGGCGGCATGCATCAAATTACAAAGTACCGCTTACAGGGCCGAATACCTTTGTCTAGCTACCAAGGGCCAATGCTCAGTCTTTGCGAGGCCTTAATTTCCAACGGACCTTTATAATAATTTGTAATTTAGTAAGTGTTTAGTTCAATTTTTGAGAAGAGTTTAATGTGGGGTCCGGAGTATGAATGTGAATGTTGGCTGCATTTATTTATTATTTATTTACTTTTAAAAAAATATCGTCTATTAGCGACAGTCATACCAATAAAGTAACGATACGGTCTAATTGGTGTCCCAAAAACTAAGAATCTATTAGGAATTACAATTGTGTTCAACACTTTGACATGATCAATTCATAGTCCGCACTATACCAAACAAAGCTATCAGTAACAATGGCCAATCAATGTGTAAGCGAGAAGAGAAGAATTATTGCTAATTACTGTTTGCGTGACCGTTAATTAGATATTCGAATTAATTTAATTAGATACCCTTGTAATGCATGCAATGAACGCAATAATACAACTAAGTTGTGGTATTAATTACAAGGGTATCACATGATAGCTTCAAATACCTGGAAATAATGGATCGTTTATAATAATTATTCAATATATTTATGTAAACAGGCGCGATTTTTTTTTATTATTTTGCCTCTGATCCTCGTATAATATTCATAAAACATTATCACCGAATTCAAAATTATGACAAAAAGCAAAAACTTATCACACAACGAAAATATCAAAATATTCAAGCACGAATATTTTATCGCATACATTTTCGTAATATTATAGACGCTAATTGTGTGAAGCAAAGAAAAACAATAACACATTAATTTTCGTGTTTACCAAAAAACATAACATTGGTTTCTAATACTAATATTATGAAAGATTTATTATTTGTTATAAATTTTTCGATGATGTACTAGCCTGTTAGTAACGAACTGGAACTGCCTACACGTTAACAGTCATTGCAGGCTCAAATCCCAGGGCATACCTCAGACTTTACATGTGTGATTTGATAGTCAGTCACCACTCACCATGCATGGTGAAGGACAGCATCGTGGGTAAAACCTTCATAAAATAATGATTCTCAAGAATTTATTTAGCATGTGAAGTCCGAAAATCCGCACTATGGCTTTCTTAATGAATTGTTCAATTATAGAAGTGTTTGCACCGCAGAGGGAAGTAAATGGGTTGAACTGAGAGGCTGCATAAACAAGAAAAACATTTTAAATGTATAATTTGTTGTTAAAACTACACATTACATTTCCGGAATATTTTATTGCGTAATAATAATAAAAAAATATTACTTCAAAGCAAAACAGCACCAATGAGTGAGTATAATAAGAAAATTATGCAAATTAAAAATCGATTACTCCGCGTGAAATGAGTTCAATAATGAAACTGAAATGATGGGCATGCACGGAGGAGCCTGAATAAGTTAACATACGGGCTCATTCAATATTACTGTAAAATGTGATTGCTTACTTATATCCTCACATGTATTAACTACTACTTTACATAAGTCTGTCATTAAGATACATTCAAGCTAAGCTTTTAAATTAAATTACATTAAACAAAGTTAAAGTGCGTGGCGGCCCTTTGGTAACGAACCAGATGCGGTTGCCAACATGGTGTACGGTAGGCCCGTGTTCAAATATCAGGGCAAACTTCTGAATTTTCAGTCATATATGTATTGATAGTCAATCACTACGCAATAATACGGTGAAAGAAAACATCGTGAGAAAACCTCCATAGCGATTTTTATACATTTCTGTGATATGTAAAGTACATCAACCCGCACTAGATAAGCGTTGTGGACTATATGGCCTAACCCTTCACAATGGTAGTTTCTGTTGTTAAAAAGGTCCGTGCCCTGCAGTGCTCAAGATAGACTGATACAGGTACTAAAAAAAATATTCATTTCATATGCTATATTAAAATGATTCATTTTAATATAGCATATGAAAGTTCTATTCAATGCAATATATGGATATTATTAAATTTCAGCGGAATATTTTAAAACTCACAAAAATATATATCTGCAATTACAAATGAATATTTGTAATTTGATTGTCATGCCCTGCAGTGGGACGTATATGGGCTGATACATACAAGCTTTGACTAATATTCAGAACTA
Organism: Hyles vespertilio; assembly: GCA_009982885.2. Classification (NCBI taxonomy): domain Eukaryota; kingdom Metazoa; phylum Arthropoda; class Insecta; order Lepidoptera; family Sphingidae; genus Hyles; species Hyles vespertilio. The sequence goes on from CM042815.1 coordinate 22,451,258, forward strand.
AAAACTTGGACTATAGTTAATTTTAAACAAAAGAATGTAATCCCAATGCAGTATTTGATATGAAAGTATTCATCATCGGAAATATCAATAAATTCGCGTATATTTCATGTGGGCTGCTGCAATAGTATTTCATAAACGGTAATGAACAAAATCCCAATAGGAATGCTAAATATCAGTGATTGCCACAGAGCCACAATATTTTGCGAAAATCTTCGTGTATTATAAAAAATATAATGTTGTTTTACTTATATTTTTTTCTTCAATTTTTCGCCTTATGGTAAGTGTTATGACCGCTCATGGACAGTAGCTGAGACATAAGATGTTGAGTCTCAATATGTCCAGTAGTTACGTTAGTAAATTGTACAATTTTCTTCAAACCGGAACACAACAGTGCGTTTACACTGCTGTTTGGCAAGACATATGACAGACCTAGCACTAGTAAATCTCTCCGGAACTATTATTATTAACAAATATTGTTGCTTTTTTGGGTGAGTACGCAAACGATAATAACATACGTTTTTTAAAAAAATACTAAAATTCTAGTTCCGAAGTATTTTCCATATAAATGTCTTACGCCCGAATACTCAAACGCGACTTAAATAATATTATGTTGCACTTAACTACGCAAATCCCGTTTAAATGTATTGAGTAAGTGGGCCGTGCGCGGTTAAGAGGAACTTAATATTTGAATGGAGTTTTAGTACACGGGCGTTAATAAAGATAAAAACAAAAGATGAAGAAAGGGTGAGAGAAAAATTACTAAATATAAATGATGTCAAACATTATAATGGATTCAATAAATTATTTTCATTTCATTTCATTTCAAAAACTTGTTTTGACATCAGTCTATAATGAATGTGAAAATTTTCACATCCAACTAGCGGCGTTTAGAAGTTTTCGGATATCAACGTTAAAGATTACATTGCATACATTTATAGGCACACTTACTTACAAGCGAAGGTAATAAAAGAGTTTTAGAAAAAAATCTTATCAATCGGACGTTTTCAAATGCCCGAAATAGATTTCAAAGATGCCATTACATACCGGCGACGCTAAAAAAAAGAGTTTTGAAAAAGAGCTGTGCATACAGGAAGTCGTATTATATCTCGCCGAATAACACAATTAAGACGGAAACATACTACTGAAACGCCACGTCACCCGAACCGACACGATACGTGTTGAATCAAATCAAATCGTATTATTTACTATGGCAAGAACCACACTACGAACACGCCACGCGACGTAACATCACGTGTTCGTAGTGTGATAAAGTGTCGCGTCGGGTTGGGTGGCGTAGCGTTTCAGTAGTGTGTTTCCGGCCTTATACCAGCCCGTCTTCAACCGGACATGGGCAGGGTGAAATCGAAATGAGACACAGCACCGCAGATAACTGCGAAGGGTTATCCACGCGGTATGCAGTGGTCGCAATCCAGCGGATTCAAATATCGTACCGGCAGTTAAATCGTCTCCAGCAATCATCATGATCACAGCCACAGGAAGTCCACTGGTTATCAGCAGCCTATTATCATAGGCCTCCCCCAAAGATTTCCACCCCGACCTGTTGGAAGCTGGCTGCATCCAGCGACTTCCTGCAACTTTTGCCAGGTCGTCCGTCCACCTTGTAGGCGGGCGTCCGAAATTTCGCTTGCCTGTAAGTGGCCTTCGCTCTAGAACCTTTCAGCCCTAACGGCCATCAGATCAATACCACTCACTTAAATCATCAAAAAAAAAACTTACTCCAGGAATGCTACTCACTTAAATAATAATAAATAAGTACACCCAACAGCCACTTATATAGTCCTGGCCGAGAAAGATCGAGTCTTATGTCGTAGGTATCAGAAACTAAGAGAGTTTTTGGTCTCACAAACACACAGACACGACACAAATACCTATGCCAGCACACAAATATTTGTTTTCCTGCGGCAATAAATAGATGCTCTTGACAGAACGGTGCCACAATGGTCGAGCTGATCTATTGTGTTATGATACTTACACAGCCAAAATCCAACAATTCGATTGAAGACCACTACCTTGGATAAATTACCTACTCGAAAAAAAACATCAAAAACAAAACTTGCAAAAAATACCAATTCTCACAACTCAGTTCTTCTACCGTAAAAAGTTGTGAGATCCATGTAATACCAAGTTGGTTAAGCCCGTACTTAAGGGACCTTCTGTTTTAAGTTATTACGTAATTAGCTATCCTAAAAACATCTTATAATTACCATAACAATGTACAAAAACCTTTTATGTTTAAAAAAATAGACTGATTTTGCCATCGCATGAAAGCACAATTAGACCAGAGTCGATAATTTTTAAAACCAATAAAAATAATAGTAGGATGAAACCCATTAGAAAAGGAGGGGGATAGTGTAAAAATGAAAGGAAAAATAATTTACGGGCGATCTGAGGTCGGGAAGGGGATGGGGGTGGGTTTTTAAGGGTAAAAAACGGTTTTTCTCGATTTCCGGCAAAACTAAAAGTCCTATCGAAAAAAGTCAAATGGCAAAGTTGTAGGTAATAAAAAGATCTAAAGCTTTTGTATTTACACTTTTTTCACAAAACCTCAAAGTTTATGTGAAAAATTCAAAAAACCAAGTTTTTGGTTTTTTATTTTTATCTTTTACAAAAATAATATTTTTTTAACGAAATTTGGTGAAAACTTACCTTTTTATGTCCCAAATACGTTGTAATTTATTTGATTAAAAATATTTATTTTTTCGCCTTATTTTGAATTAATATCGAAAAAGCACCCTAATTTTCAATCGAATATTCACCTGTCAAAATATCAGCTTTTTTCAAAAAATTGGTATTTTTTCTGTTCGTTGAAATCTCTACTTTCCGATGGTGAAAATATATGTATGTTACTATAGTAAATCTTCTCAGAAAATGCAAAGCAAAGCTGCTTTTTTATTTCATACACTTGCTTATCATCTGCCTTATTGCAGATGATACAAACAGATTCATCCATACTGATAATCTGAAACACAAAATCGAATTAATAATGCCTTCACTATGTTATGGTGAGTATATACCCATGAAAAAAAATATATTAAAGAAATAAATGTCAAAATGTATATAAAATATATTATGAATATATTAAAAAAAGCAGCTTTGCTTTGCATTTTCTGAGAAGATTTACTATAGTAACATATATATATTTTTTCACCATCGGAAAGAAGATTTCAACGAACAAAAAACATACCAATTTTTTGAAAAAAGCTGATATTTTGACAGGTGATTTTTCGATTGAAAATTAGGGTGCTTTTTCGATATTAATTCAAAATAAGGCGAAAAAATAAATATTTTTAATCAAATAAATTACAGCGTATTTGGGACATAAAAAGGTAAGTTTTCACCAAATTTCGTTAAAAAAATATTTTTTTTGTAAAAGATAAAAATAAAAAACCATTAACTTGGTTTTAAGAATTTTTCACATAAACTTTGAGGTTTTGTGAAAAAAGTGTAAATACAAAAGTTTTAGATCTTTTTATTACCTACAACTTTGCCATTTGACTTTTTTCGATAGGACTTTTAGTTTTGCCGGAAATCGAGAAAAACCGTTTTTTACCCTTAAAAACCCACCCCCATCCCCTTCCCGACCTCAGATCGCCCGTAAATTATTTTTCCTTTCATTTTTACACTATCCCCCTCCTTTTCTAATGGGTTTCATCCTACTATAATTTTTTTTCACTTTTTATTATTTTTAAAGGCTTCTACCCTGGTCTAAATGTATCGCACAAGAAATACATCTAGTATAAAATAAGATAAGATTGTTTACTGCCATTTTCCAGACGATGCTACAACTACGACTCAAAGCTATATTTAGGTATAAATCCTACGGTATTTAGTAAATACAATTGTTTTGTAATATGAAAATACTTATTCAATAACAGTAAACAATAAACAACCGCCTAAAGACCAATTAATATCGATCACCAAAAAGGTATCATTTCTTCGTTTCTAGACATCGCTAGGAACTGAATTTTTTTTTTCCTTATTGTTTTTTCAACCTTATTTCTATTTGAACACGATTTTATATTGATTGGTCCACTTATAATACGAATACAATAGACTGGACGCGAAAAAGGCTTGAGGCTTAAGGTGTAACTTCAGAACCGCCAATTGTCAATTTTGATTTGTTTCAGCCAGTCTTGCGCGTGCCGTGATCAACGAATGATTTTTTTCATTGTATAGATACGACAAACGAGCAAGCAAGTCAGCTGATGGTGAGTGATCCTGCCACCCATGAATATCCATAACGCTTGAACCATGAGTGTGTTACCGGCCCATCAAATCGGTAGGGGAGCAGAAAGGAAAAAGGAAGGGGTATTGGGCATCTGACAAACTCATTTACCCTATTATCACGCCTCGTACATAGGTTTTTTTTATTGAAAATAAAACAAAATTATCGCTCATCGCTTCTCTAACTATGCTCTCTCTCAAAGTCAATATCAGCGAAAACCCGCGAATAACAATGTAGTAAATTTGTATCGAAGTTTCAATTTTTGAGAAAAAATCCAATAGCGAGAAATAAAATTCGGCTCGCAATTTTAAAAACAGGAATTGAAAAATGAAATTTTGAGGCACATGAAATTTTCATTCCTTTCTATGAAAACAGAATACAGGAATAAATATAATTTACCTACTATTAAAACAAGTAAAATATAATTAATGTATAGCAAAAACGATTTCCAATGCTTGAAAATGTAACAATTCCTAAACTGGATTTTGTGTTACGAGTTCACTATGTGGTGAATTTTATTCGACATAGTCATACATTTTGATTATTGACATTTGGGAATACTACTGGGTCACGCCAACATTTGGAATTTGCGAAATTATCTTGAAGAACACAGCTGAACCTATTGTGACGTCACCAAACATCGGCGAAGATAGCCTACCAGCTGTCATCGTCCATAGTTGCTGATGCTGGGACACCGGACCATCAGTCGACACTGGCCAACGTAAAGGGGGGTTACCCTATAATCTGGTATGAATTTGGAATGTTTGTTTTTTTACTACATGTATATGAATATACAGGGTATATCAAGACTCCTACCGAAAACGAAGCCGGGTGGTAGTTTAAGCTACTTCAGACACAATGCAATAGAAAAAGTTGCAAAAAAAAGTGACAGTTTTTTTTTTGTTAGTTTTTTCCTATGGCCATATTTGGGTGGTAAATACATTTTTTCCTAAAATAATAGTGTATACCCATTTATTTATAACTAATCTAAGGTATAAAAGTGTTTAAATTATAACTTTAGCAAAAACTATGGATTTACCACCCAAAAATTTCGCAAAGAAACGCGACAATGATTTTTTATGATTTTTTAAATATCGTCATTTTTGGGTGGTAAATCCATAGTTTTTGCTAAAATAATAATTTAAACACTTTTATACCTTAGATTATTTATAAATAAAAGGGTATACACTATTACTTTAGGAAAAAATGTATTTACCACCCAAATATGGTCATAGGAAAAAAATAACAAAAAAAAAATTATCGCTTTTTTTTGCAACTTTTTCTGTTGCATTATGTCTGAAGTCGCTTTAACTACCATCCGGCTTCGTTTTCGGTAGCAGTCTTGATATACCCTGTATATACGGTACATACACTAAAACAACATTTTTTTCAATTTTTGTCTGTCTGTCTATCTATATATTTGTTCCGGCTAATCTCTGAAATGGCTGGACCGATACGGGACTTTTATTGTCAGGTAGTTGAAATAATAATAAGTAACTTAGGATACATTTATTTTAGAAAAATAAAGTAATGTTGCAATTCCCAAATACTGTCCAGTACAGCACGCAGCTCACGCGCATGCCACCACTGGGCCGTCACGTCGGGCGCCTCCCACCACTTCTCCCACCAAAGAATCAATATCACAAAGGCTACCTTCAGGTGTGGAGTGGAGTGAAAGAATATCTCCACCCAGGCGAAGCTGGGCCGGGCTGCTAGTTAATGATAAGAACATAAATGCTCTCGTAACTTCGGAAACTCAGTGACCTATGCCTTCATTTTGAAACCGCCACCGCGTATTTGGTACTTAACTCGTCACGTTACGTCGCTCTATCAAACTGAATTACTTGTTGGAAAAAATGAAATATAATTTCACACCAAACAACATATTTTTTGGGCAATAGCGTCTGTTCCGTTTAATGGACTATACGGCCTAATCACTCTAAATCGTACTTTCGATTGTAGAAGAGGCCGTTGTCCAAATTCGATTCAAATTCGAAATTCAAATTCGAATTCAAATTAGCATATTTTTTTTAAACTGACTACTATTTAATGATTAATATAGTGATCTAACCTATAAGGAAAGGCATACGCTATCGCTATCTATAAAAATTGCAAACAACTGTCCAAGTAAAGAAGGCGCAAACCAAACGGACCATATGTGGATGATAGTGCTAGTATACCCCAGCACGGCCGGCGACAAGCAAACGGTTGGTCGTAAAACTAACGATCTAAAAAAACTACGGGTAAACATTAATTATCCTTCCGCGCAGCACAAGGGTTGAAAAATGATGAATATAACTCAACTACAAGTTCCCACTGCACCATCATTACAAAGTTATTAAACTTAAACAGCTACGCTTTAAGCTTAAAAAAGATGAAACAATATAAGAGCGCTGCATTTCTTAAGTAATGACTGGCCGTAACGCGTTGATTGCTCTGGCGAATGTTTCTTTAGCCACATCGGTTGTCTTTCTACTTTTATTTTCGCGTTGTTTGCTTATGAAACTGAATTTTCACAATTCTATTTAGGTGGTTATAAATTTTACATAATGTACAGGTCACTGACAGTTCCGTATTCGAGTACTTATACGCACTTTATATTATGTTATTTGATTAATTAAATCGTTTAAACAACGAACACATTAATGTTAGTATATCATTTAATGTGTTCAACCATAAAGCTAATTATTTTATACCATCAATCATTTTCTACGGTACAATTAAAAAAATAATATAAAAAAATCGGAAATGCCCGTTAAATCATATTACGCAACATTGTCGTCAAAATACCGACCCGCAGTAACTCTCCGTCATAACAAGGACAGTTGTTATGACTGCGAAACACAATTTGAAAAAAAACGCGATGATTGCTAATTAAAAAATGTTACGAATTCTAACTACAGTGATAATTATTATCAATGAGGGGAAACTGAACTAGTAACGAGCACACGCAAAGCACATTGGCGGCAAAAATAACCGAGTATTTGTTAATTCAGTGCCTCGTGTCAACATACTGTAGGAACTAACGAGCTACAGAGCGCAGATGTCGAACCCGCACTCATTTGCGACAATCGGCCGCTGCCATTGAGGGCTGATTGCTTAATTGCTTCGTTTAATCAATTGACCAGTTGAGAAACGCACGCCCGCTTCATCGGACGCAACCGAGTTACTGGTAAACTTCTTCGGGTCAATAAATCCACTCGGCGAGGACGATTTTGTTAATTCCTTGACATGTGCGCACCAAGCGACTAATTTAATTGGAATACTTTTATGCCCTGACTCATTCGACTTATATAGAAAGAGATTGAGGCAAAGTTCAAGTCGTAAAATTCGGTGTGTGCCGCACCCACGTCAAACCACAGTTTGTGTAAAACTTTTATAACTGCTGTTAGCTTTGCAGTTTCTTTCCACGTTTGCTATTTTAACAAACATAAAACCGTTTGTAAGTAGGTACTGAAACAAATGATGAAACGGAAGCGGAGTCTAAATTTTACTATTACATTAATAATGTTTATGTAATTTGGTATCTTAGTAATAAGTATACTATACTACTGCCGAGTATTTTTATATGTCCAATTTGGTTCATAGGCGGAGACGCATGACTAACTAAAAATAGCAATTTAAATCTCAATATTCCGCAAACATATGCTTCAATCAATAAATGGTTTTAACGAACTTCCAATTTTTTGACGTTTCGAATGGCTACAATAAATATTTTTATTAAAATATACGAGTAGGTACAGAAGTGTAGGTAAGTGGTGGGCGTATCGACATGTGATTGCACCTAGTTCAGTTCGCTTCAGCGGCAAACTTATTTATAGTAACAAACTGAGTGAAGTTGAATGTTATATCCGGCCAACACTTGATCTGATCTAGCTTAGACTAATACTGAGAATGAACGTCAATATTATTGGTACGTGCCAATACGTATGGCTCAAGCGCTTACTGCAACTTCACATAAACGTACTCAAGCATGTCATGCATTAGCCGGATTTTCTTTAATGTTGCAAAATTTATGAACTTGTATATTTAAAATAATATTTTAATAGTATCTAGAAAAAGTCAGTTAATATTACCAACAGTAACGCAAAGTCTTAGGACGATATTAAGATACATAATGTGTATATTGTGTCGAGGGAATCAGAAATAACACGAGACTTCGATCACACATGATCACTGTATTGTAAACTTATTTTGAAAAGAGCAACGCTAGAGTTTCTTGAACGTTCTTCTTTGGCGAAAACAGCCTTGTGAACTGGGTGGTAGTGCAAAAAAAGTTACTGAATCTAAATAGTGTATGACATTTTATGGATTCAATAAATATTTTCATTTCATTTAATTTCAGTACACAACAAACCAGACCTGAAACAAATATTTAAGATTTTCTGAAATATTTGCCTCTGGGCGGGAATCGAACTAGACACTTTTCATTCAACCATCGGCTTTATATGTAACTGATCAACAGATTCTTTTAGATCAAGTTTCAAAGCTTTTTCTTTTCACAATCGGGATAGAAGTACTATTAATTTCCTAAAAGGAGTTGCAAACAATTAAATAATTTGGTGGTCACAATCCACAATGCAAAAAGAAAACAGTTACATAAAACATTTTCGATAAGATGAGCGGGATATTGATTTGCACAGACTTACTATAAAAACATTAAATCATGTGAAAATAAACCCAGAAAATATGTTGACGTACTTAACGAGATCGAATGTGGGCATAATTATCAATTGAAAGTTTGAAAGCCGAGCTTAATGCGGAACGATACTTTACCGTCAGTTGAATTAGTACAACAGATATAATTCATTCGTCTAAATACTACTGTTATACCAACACTACGGTATAAAATTCTACATACAGGTATAAGGTCAAAGAAATATATTGATGAGCTTGGGAAAGCTACTAGAAAAAACCGCAACTTTTATTGTTATGGAACCTACAGCCTAACTGGATTTAAATTCTGCTGACGGACAGCTTTGGATTATTTTTAAAAGTATAAAACAAATTAGGTCGAACCCAGGACCTCAGGGTTCACACATGCCAAAGCCATGAAACCGCAAAATTCTAGAGAAATAATTTTGAATAATCAAATGTCTTTCAAGTCTTCTTGTCTGTCATTTCAATAAATCAAGTACATATAGACGCTTCGCAAAATCAGTGTATCAAAAAACCTATATTCAGGCTTTAAAAGAAACATTCCAAGAATAAAAGAGATAACAATGAATATCACAACAACAAAGCTCTTTCATTCTTGTAAGAACTTTCTTCAGTCTATTAAATAACTGTGATCATAGAAAAAAACAAATAAAAACTACGTTTAATGGAGCGTTTCATAATTATAATTTACTGGTAAAGTGCGTGGTGGCTTGTTGGTAAACGGACCAGGGGTGTTACTCATGACACGATACGAACATTGAATGTTCGAACGCTGTACGTAAAACTTCATTAATGTGCTAGATACTTTTGCCATACCTATTATTGGACACAAATTTAGCAGCTCAAACTATAGGACCCATGTAATTTGTTTATCCCATGGTGCTTAATACATCTGGCTTCTCCAGTTGTATATCGTTATATCAGAGGATAAATAATACCTCCCGACTCAATATTTTTTGTCACCCGCTTTGCTGCGGAGGGAAGTGTACAACTATTTGTTTCCAACTGAGAGACTCGCCGAGCTCCGGAGCTCGTTGTCAAATCTTTGTGTGCCACTGTTGATCCTGGCTGACTGGTGTTGCAGTGGCGGGTGTGAGGGCGGGAAAGTCTCTCTAATGTGCTAGATACTCCGCAAAATGTTGAAATTCTCCATCGTACTTCGCAACCGTGGACTAAGTTCGCAGAAAAAGATAAATATAATAGAGAAAAGTATTGATTTTTAGAAGTGCAAAACTTATATCTTACTCCGGACGCCGAACATCCGAACATTCGAGTTCGTATCGTTTCATAGAGTTATCCTCCAGACTGCCAACATGTTCACAGTGGTCGCGATTTTCAATCCCATGGCACACCTCTGACTTTCCATGTGTATATTGATTGTCTATCGCCAAGTACTGTAACGTAGAAGGAAAAAATCGTGAGGAAACCTTCATGCCATAGCAATTTATAAATTTCTATGGTATGTAAAGTCCGCCAACCCGCACTAGACCAGTGTGATCGACTATATGGCCTAACCACTCTCAATCGAACATTCGATTATGGAGAAGGCCCGTTCCCTTATTAACTTATTATTAGCTAATACAGTAATTTTCTGGTAGGAGGGTATTTGTTTTCACTCATAGCGGCCACATTACGCGGTTAAGAACTAATAATCATGACTCATGTAAGTAATCACTTATAATTATTAATAACAAGAGCACAATTATCAAAACACACGATTAACGGCCGATGCCAATAATCAATCGAAAAAATTAGATTGAAGTCAATCTGGATTGTTTTCTACTTTTCGTTTGCTCTCTTGTCATGTTGCCATAGTTTTTTCACTACTGAGATTGATTATTGGCAATATAGTATCAGAAAAAAGATTGAGCTGTCAATCTAAAACGCCAAATTTTGGATTGGGATTGTTTATTGGTAGCGGCTGTAAAAGAAGTTTGTTTTTATTTTGACAGCTAATTAATGGACTGAAAAAAGTACGAACAAGAATGACAAAGCTATTTTGTCTTCGATTATTAATCTCGTTTCGGGTTCGTTTGTTTTAGCTTTAACAAGTCCACTGTTGGACACACACCTCCCCAAATGATGTCCACATCTATTTGGAAGTGCATAAAGCGACTTTTGTTTCCATCCGTTCTCTATTTGAATATGATCAAACCGGCATAAATGACTCGACACCTACTCCAAATCGAGTCATCATGGACCCCTGCGACCCTTCACCATCGCGATCCATTGCATGACTTAAATATTTAGGTCGCATACTTTGATTTCTGTCGGACAACCACACAAGATTACGATATAACTAAAGAAAATACCTACCGTAGTCAGAGAAATCGTAAGAAACATGTCCTAAATAATTCAAGAAACAAAAAAAGGAACAATATCAAAGAGCGAAGGAGACACGTGTCAGAGGCCCTACTATATAAATCCGAAACGAAGTTCGAAACTTCGTGACGTTTTTCGTTTCGAAACCTACTCTGTAACACGAAATTCGAATTTTCGGATCGAAGAAGGAATTATTCCAATATATCGGCAATACGAACATTTACAGAGTACGTACATTCGTATCGTCACAAACTTCGTTCGTCCGAAGTTTCGAACTTCGTTTCGGATGAATATAGTAAATAAAAATGTAAATGTTCGGATTGCCGATATATTCAAATCATTTATTCTTTGATTTGAAGTTTCGAATTTCGTGTTACAGAGTAGGTTTCGAAACGAAAAACGTCACGAAGATTCGAACTTCGATTTATATAGTAGGGCCCCAGTGTCGTTAATGAGACGACTGACCTTTTTGTACATATTTTTTATGTTTTTTTCATAAATGAGTTTATTCACTTTAAGAAATCTAATTTGCGAGGAAAACAATAATTAATATGCTCATGAGTGTTAATTTCACTGAATTTAATTATTGACAAAGGATGCTTCTGTGTAGCTACAGCGGTTACAATAACTTTAATCGACGTCATTATCGTTTCAACCACTACAGCTCACTATCCGGTCGCCGGAAGCTTTCTTTATAGCTAATCTCCAATATAATTCAGTAATTGTATTCCGCCTTATCATATTTACCTGAGAATAAAAATTAAAATATTGATTGACCCCATAAAATGTCGTACACTATTTAGATTCAATTCATTTTTCTTTTTTTACTACCATCTGGTTCACAAGACTGTTTTCGCCAGAGAACGGACAAGAAAGTCTAGCTTTGCACTATTCAAAACAAGTTTATAATACAGATTATACAGGAGTCGTAGCTTGGTTGAATTCAGAGCAGTTCATTTTCTGGAGTCCACTGGTATACAATATACTTTAAGGAAGTACTTATTACATGATTTTCACATAAATGAGCTTTTTTTAGAGAGACTTTCCCGCCCTCACACCCGCCACTGCAACTCCTGTCAGCCAGGATCAACAGTGGCACACAAAGATATGGCACCGAGCTCCGGAGCTCGGCGAGTCTCTCAGGGACACTAGTTTGTCTTTAACCCGCATCGAAATTAATCAGAAAGAAAAAACAAAAGGAGGAGTTGGAAACAAATAGTTGTTCACTTCCCTCCGCAGCAAAGCGGGTGACAAAAAATATTGAGTCGAGAGGTATGTATCCTCTTATATAAAGATATACAACTGGAGAAGCCAGATGTATTAAGCACCACGGGATAAACAAATTACATGGGTCCTATAGTTTGTGCTGCTAAATTTGGGTCCAATAATAGGTATGGCAAAAGCGCCGGAAAGCACGGAAGTTCCTCCTAGATTCCACGAAGTCCGTGTAGTATGCAACACCAGAAGTTATTTGCATATTGTTCAACATTATGCCGCGTTCATCGGACCAGCGATCACACTCCCAAAGTATATGATGTGCAGTTTGTTCGTACTCACAGTCAGGTGTAGAGCATTGACACGCAGGCGATTCAACCAGCTTAAAAGTGAATAGTTTGCTCTTAAAGTTGCCATGTCCAGTTAGGAACTGTGATACACAGTGATCAATTTCTAGCCACGATTTTCTTAAGCGATCGCGAACGGACGGAAAGTATTGATATAAGTGACGCCCCTTTGAGGATATATCCCACCGGTTCTGCCATTCGTCAATTAATTCAGTGTACGCAGCAGAATACGGTTTAAATAATCTGCTAATCTTTAAAAAGTCTCGGGATGCAATAAAGTTAGTGTCTATTGTCTCTCTATTTGAATAATATAATGCGGCGCGTCTTTGCACCTCCAGATCGACCGGAAGCACACCCGCGAGAACCGGCAAAGCCTCTGTACTAACGGTTCTGTAAGCCTTACACAAGAATATCAAGGCCAGGCGTTGACTCTGGAGCAACTTCCTACGAACAGCGCCAACATTAGATCTATCGGCCCAAACTGGAGAACCGTAACAGATACAACCCAAATAAGTTGCTCCATAGATAACTTTCAAAGTATTAAATGATAATCCCCACGTTGCCCTTGATATTCTCGTTAAAGCATAGAAGTTATTTTTCGATTTTTCTCCGACGGTTCTAATGTGTTCAATAAATGAGAAATTTCTCTCTAAAATTAATCCGAGGTAACAAACTGATTCCTTTCTTTTAACTGGTACATTGTTAAATTTAATACGCGGGGGTGTTTTTAAAATCCCTTTTAACAACATTTGAAAAGTTTCTTGAGGTGCGAATGTTAGTCGATTTCGTTCACCCCAGTTCAAAATTAAACGCAGACTCGTGTCAGCCGAACTCTCGAGCCCGGCTCTACTATTGGATTGTATAAGTAGGAGTCCGTCATCTGCGTATCCAGTTAAAGAACAACCCGGCGGAAAATGAATTGATAAAATATCATCGAACCCCGAATTCCATAGATATGGACCGATAACCGAGCCTTGAGGGCAGCCCATAGTCAGCGCCTTCGATACGGCATGGTGGCCAAGTTGTAATTTGGTTGACCCATGACAAAAATAGGAATATATCATAGAATATATATTCCTAGGGCAACCTCGGATCTTTAATTTCAATAGTAATATTGGCCACCAGGCATTATCAAATGCGCCGGAGATGTCCAAGAAAATTCCCAATACGTACTTGTGATCCGAGTTGACGACAATTCTTCTAACCGATAAAGCCGCGTCCACAGTAGATTTACCTTTGGTAAAACCGAACTGTAGGTCATGACATTTTGGACCACCCGGTAACAGACGAGGGACAATAAGCCTTTCAAGTACTTTACCCAAAGATGGTAATAATGTAATTGGGCGATATGACTTAGGGTCTTCAGGGGGCTTATTTCCACTTTTAGGTATAACACGAATGAAACCGCAACGCCAAACCCGGGGAAAAATGCCCTCATCAATACACCGATTAAAAACGTTCAGTATAGTGTCACCCGACGACTTACACGCTTCCTTTATCATTTTATTCGATATTTTATCTTCTCCCGATGCTTTGTTAATTGGCAAAGAGTTTACTATGTTAAGAAATTCGTTAAGAGATAGATAATCTGATTTTGGGGAAGAAGGTAGCTCCGAGGCCCAGAGTCTTATTTGTTTTTGGTATTCGGAGTCATTATCTACACAATCGTCAGGTATAAGAGAAATGAGCTTATGCTATATGTATGCATCTACATATAGCTATGCACGGTTTATATCATCGAAGGATTACGGAATTCACAAATGCTAATCGCAGCTTGCCGAGCCTTGTCAAAGAGAAAAACCTAATGACTGAAATCTAAATGCGTGGCCATGTACGCACGAATTTACAAGACAGATGTACCTGACAGTCTTGTCTGGCGGGTAAATTGGTTCTTTGCGGCAACAGCTACCGCGGCAAATTTTAAGATTTTATACTAAAGCCGTTGAGAGGGTATCAGGGTAGGTGCCACTGCAATGTCTATTTCTCCCGCCAAACTTCAGTGTAAATGCACTGCTGTATTCCGGTATGAATATATAATATGTCTCGTCATTAATTGCAATAAAAATGGAAGAATTTTGAATAAAAAATATGATTTTATCTCCGTTTCTAAACATCCTACGGTTCAATGATGCCAAAGCTTCTTAGCGTAATGTAAACGCGACCTAAGTCCATGCATAGTACATACAGGTCTAGCGCTTAACTACTTTAACTTTGCATATTCAAAATAACGTAAAACAATAGTAACTAGGTAAATACAAATTTTATATTGTTTTTATTGGTTTGTGAACTTTATGGATGGATGCGGGCTCCTCGAGATCGGGAGCATCAACGCTGTTTTTTTTTTATTTATTACAATCATTTACGAAATAAGAGTTAAAGTACTGTATCAAAGATTTTCCATTAATAGTTTACAATAATATTTTTATAATTAAACGCTATGATCCCAAACTTACTCACCTGGCGAGAAGGTTTGGAAAAGGACGGGAAGGGATGGTAAGGGATGGGATGGGAAGAGAAGGGAAGGGTATGGACTTGGTGCCAGATATTATGTCCAGTTGTAGATGACTATGCTTATTTACACTCTACTCATAAAATACCAGTAAGCACAATTATTAGAAAAATGTGTTTACATGCCTTGTTCAGTGAGTATCATAAACAACGAGACAATTTTTAGCCTGATAAAACACCCAGACCTGGAAAATACTTTATTTTTATTTTTATTGCAGTTAATGGCGAGACGAACATGCCGTTCGCCTGATGGTAAACGATGCGACCACTCATGAACAGAAGCAAAACCAAACAACACCTTGATTTACAAAGCAATGCTTGGCATTCCACTGCGCTAGCCATCCTGAGACATAAGATGTTAAGTCTCAATATGTCCAGTTACTCTGGCTACAATGTCCTTCAATCCGAAACACAACAGTGCATTTAAACTGCTGTTTGACGGGAGAAATAGACATTGCGGTGGTACCCACCCAGGCAGCCTCTCACATATGAGAGACCTACCACCAGTAAAGTACTTAAAGATCTTACATACTTTTGTCTCAGCACAACAGTCAAAACCACCGCCGTTCGTTGGTTTTTTACTCCAACTGCGCCAAAGTAGGTAACTGCTGCAGGCATAGTTCCTATGAATTTCTATTCTGACTCGACATAGACGATAATGTTAAGCGAAATACTCAATTGTAATCTACAGAACACATCTAATCATTTGATGTCTGCAAAATTAAATGGTAAGCAATGTATATTTATAGTTTATGAAAAATGGTAAAAAATCCGTGGGTGTAATCGCTTTTCATAGCAAGAACCGACGACCTGGAGTCTAAAGCGACAGTATTTTAAATCCTTTGTGCCGTACTTTAATTGTGGCAATAAAATATTTCTTTCTTATCCGTCTTTCTTTTATATAAACGAAGTCGCCACGCAGCGCTATCGCTACTTCAGAATGATACTATCTTTAGTTTTCAATAAGACAAATAAAATTCAATAAAATATGTATAAACTTAAAAGTAGCCAAAAATATCGACACAAAGCTCAGCAAACTTTAAACCAAATGCAGTGCTCTTGGTCAGTTAAGCTCGTTAGCCCTTATTAAAACGAGCTCGCCGCTCTGTAGCTACTAATACTAATATGTAAATGTTCGTTGGCGGAGAATGTTTGCCAATCGATAACTCCGCCAGAATCATTCTAATTTTATTAATGTATTCGACTATTTGTAGGTACGTGGAAACTCCTTTAACCTGTTGTTTGATTTCTACGAGTCGTAACCTATACGACTAATTATATTCTAAAACTCACGTTTTCATTCTCAATATTACTTTTGTGAGCATTCAAAGTTTTTGAACATCATGCTTTACAAAATCCCCATAAGTAACTGACCGCCTCAACTAATGCCTTTAGAATTCCAGTAGCTACCTACTTTACTAATATGAAATTTCACACAATACTGCATGAATGCCCATACAGTTCGACTAAAAATTCTATCCTGACATAATTTCTAGTTATAATAAACATTAGTTCTGAGACCTGTTACATTTCCGTTAGAAAATTCCAGAAAACCTTAAAGGTTGTCTGTAAGAAATCGCCTAGAGCGATAAAACCGCCATCTGTACTTTTTTTTTCATTTGTAATATATTTAAGTGTTTATCCTTTTTTGTGCAGTTAAGAATAAAATAAATAAATAAATAAATAAAACCTTCATATTCTATACAAATAATTAATGAAATTATAAAACGGGAAATTTGGAATTTTAATTAAATTTTAAATATTAATTGAGGTAACTCAGACGTTAATGCCACCTATACAGTTTTTACAATAAAGTGTTAAAAAATAAACAAATAAAATTCTAACATACACGAGAATTAGACCAAAGCTGCGGAAAATGCTCATTCATTATTAAATACGGAGATTAACGTGGCTCTATCATTGATTATGTTTGCTGATTATAACATAATGGATATTTTGAAGCAGTATATACATAATGGTTTCTTAGATTTACGCGAATGTTACACATTGAAATAAAACTATTATTTACGGATTTTATCGCGAATTTTCGTGGTCCGCCCCGTGAACAGAAGAGAAAAATTTAAAGAAATAAATATAATGACAGTAGCATCAGAATTTATATTCGCTAATTTAATGTATGTCCACAAGAATATAGAACAATTTCAAAAGGTTAGCGATATTCATGACAGAAATACTAGAAATAGAAATAATCTAGTCATTCATAAGACCAGGCTCCAGAAAATTAGCAAATCTTTTAAGGGTTACTGTATACATTTCTATAATAAAGTTCCCACTCACATAAAAACCTTATCTATAAATAAATTTAAATCTAATATTAAACGACAGTTGTGTATTAAAGCATATTATAAAATTTCAGAATACTTAGAAGATAGTAAGGCGTGGGAATAAAACATAATATAAGTCCCCGAACCGGATGTGTGTGTACTCTGTTAAATATAATTAAAATAATTATCCCACTTGTGTCACCATAGTTGTAGGCAATTTGAGTACGTCATGCTCGCTTAAATGTCTGTGCTTGCGGCGGCGTCGTGTGCCGGGTCGGTCACTTCCCTATAACACGGTTGAGGAGACCGATGGCTGGCACATGCGTCATACTCGTGAACGGGTGCTGCTTGTGTAGACTGGTCTGCTCAATTTGCTTATAATGATAATATTAATTACTTTGTTTTGTTTTTTTCATTTTTTAATTTTTTTATTGCCTTTCATTGCTTTTGCTGAACAGTGTATACCGGTTCCGCGATCAGGGCGACCACACTTAACTCAGCCGTACAATATAATCATTATTATGAATAATTTATGAACTGCTCTGAATTTCAACTCCTGTATGATCACTGTATTGTAAAATTATTTTTGAAAAGAGCAACGCTAGAGTTTCTTGCCCGTTCTTCTCTGGCGAAAACAGCCTTGTGAACTGGGTGGTAGTGGAAAAAAAAATGACTGAATCTAAATAGTGTATGACATTTTATGGATTCAATAAATATTTTCATTTCATTTCATTTCATTTCATTTCATTCATTTCATTTCATTTCATTTCATTTCATTTCATTTCAACACGAAAGCTGTAAAGTAATCAAAACGTCGGGAAGTCAAAAATGTAAAAAATGAAACTAAATTCGCGATATATTTTTTTATATATAATGGCCTGGCATAGTGGCGGCATTGCACCTGATGGTAAGTGCCAATGCCGCCCAGGCAGAGTATCCATTGGCATCGGACGGCAGCCCCATGCCAATGGAAACAATTATGCCAGCCTGCTAAGGTGCCTCTTCACACCACGGCGGAAGGACCCAGGATTGTAGGAAGGAGGAAACACGTGAAACGGCAAACAATTCCACAGCCTGACGGTGCGGCACAAAAACGAATTCGAGAACCGTTTGGTTCGCGCCGGGATGGTGACCGTCAAGCTATGGCTTCGCAAGCCAGCACGCGTGGTTCTGGTTAGGAATGGAGAGGAGGGGATCAAGTTGAACAATTCTTCAGAGCACCACCGTGATACAGTCGATAGAACACGCTTAGAGAGGCGACATCTCTCCGGAGTTGTAGCGACTCGTAACGTCTGCATCATTCACAATGCGGATGGCCCGCCGCTGCAATACATCCAAGGCATCGAGCAGGTACTGGGCGGATCCATCCCAGAGGTGCGAGCAGTACGCCATACCCGGCCGGACCTGCGCTTTATATAAGCGACAAAGCTGACCGGGCGTGAAAAACCGACGCACCCTGTTCAGGACGCCAACCCTGCGTGATGTGGCAGTTATTACGCCCTCGATGTGATTCCTTGGATTGAGATCACAGCGGAAATCCACACCAAGGATACTTAGGTCATTCCGCATTGAGAGGGGAGCACCCTGTAGAATGGGGAGGGGAGAGAACGGGGATTTTTTGCACGTGAACGCACACACCGTAAAATCCTTAAATAATAGTTTTATTTTAGTATATACATATATTGTCATAATATGAATTGTATTATGTACGTAATTATCTCTTTATATGTCCACAATCCCTTTTAGCGATCAAATCATAATGTTAATAAATATACGAAAGGATTTTATACTGGTACGTTTGAAAGACACTATGCTCGTTTTGTCTTTAATTTTACTCTACATGTTTTGGAAAGCTTACAGAATAATTATCTACAGGTATAAATATTACACCATATCCATATAATACTACAAGATATCTATATAATCGTGTACCAATCTACTGTCTGTTTCAGTTTTTCTTTCTGTATGTTTATAAAATAAGTCCCAGGATCAGGGCACACTCCTGACTTTTCGGAGTGATGTGTGTATTGCCAATTACTAACTATTTTAACGAGC
Source organism: Hyles vespertilio (assembly GCA_009982885.2). Lineage (NCBI taxonomy): Eukaryota > Metazoa > Arthropoda > Insecta > Lepidoptera > Sphingidae > Hyles > Hyles vespertilio. The sequence goes on from CM042815.1 coordinate 22,470,895, forward strand.
AAGGTAACAAGGGGACGAAACTATGATTAACTAAACTTGATTTTAATTGTAATTCTGTGAAATCACCATAACCGTGATGCATTTTTAAGACACATGTTTTAAATTGTAATTCTATTAATAAAGGAGTTTAAAATAAGACGCTTATTTAAAACATGTTTTGGTGGATGCTTTAGGTTTTTTTTATATTACATTTATATACTATAAATATATACTCATTATATGTATACATATGTATAATATATATTCATAATTATTATGAAGCATTCCTAAATATATATATATATATATTCCGACATAGCCCATAGGATTGGCAAGTTGAAGTGGCAGTGGGCCGGGCACATAGCTCGTAGAACCGATGGCCGTTGGGGCCGAAAGGTTCTTGAGTGGAGGCCACGTACAGGCAAGCGAAATGTCGGACGCCCGCCTACAAGGTGGACGGACGATCTGACTAAGGTTGCAGGAAGTCGCTGGATGCAGGCCGCTTCCAACAGGTCATTGTGGAGATCCTTGGGGGAGGCCTATGTTCAGCAGTGGACTTCCTGTGGCTGATATGATGATGATGATGATGATTCCTAAAATAAATATATAAAAAGTATCATAGAAAAAATAGGGACATCGCGGTGGATTTCCGCCTATGTTCTCTTATTGCAGACTCGATTAAAAAAAAAAACATAAATTAATAAACTTGTGAATGGTCGGACAAATAGTTTTCTCACCAGCCCACAAAATTACACCGTCTCAGTCGAATCCGGATACACGGCTGGGTCAGAAGTCACCCACTTGTATGTGTTTTCCGTCATAGTTCACAGCTGTCGCTCTTCTGGATACAGATATCCTAAGACTAGCTTTTAGAACTCTGTCTATCTCACTCACCGAACCAAAAGCAACACTTAAGTTTACGTCGACGTGTCTATTATCACCCCACTTAGGACAACCTAATATGATTGGTAGCATAGCTTTGTCTCTACTGTTTGCTATTACGTACAAAGTATACTGAACGCCGAAAGCTACAAAGTATAGTAATTCATGCTGAAAGAGACAAATAGGACATGTATAAACAGTTAATTTACTAACACAGTAAACTAGTTGGGCCACGTGCCGTACGTGGACGAATCCGGCAGAAAGGTTTTATTGCCAAGCAAAACAAACAGAAGCTAGTTGTACCCACTCTAACAATTTAGTTTAACATTTCGGTTAGATGCTGATTAAAATTATGTAGGTACCACCTTGAACCCGGAGCTGTTCAAATCAAATAAACCGCATTTACAGAATGAAAAGTTTATTCGCTTCTAACCGCATAAAATAATACCACAGAACTCGGGGAAAGCCTACATAACTTGCCTACGGTTTTAGAATTTAAATAGGGGATAGTATAATGTAAAACACTGTGTAATGTAGGCACGATATTTCATTTAAAAATATATTTGTTTCGAATTTCCTTTCCTCGAAATTCAAAGGCCATAAATACTTAATTGTAGAGACGATTAACATAATTATCAACAGTTTCGTGTCTTCAAATGATAGCTGCCCATTGTTCTGTGATGGATTTAAAATTAACCAATGTGCTAAAATGTATTTATGACGCGATAAATATCAAAGCCGATACAACACAATCTCAGTTAAATCAATCAACGAAAACAAAACGTAACAGTAAAAAACAACCGCTAAAGATAATAAAATACCTTAAAAGCTAACACATCACCATAATCGTGATTTATAGCTTCAGGAAGTCAGCTCCTGAACCTAGGCCTCCTTCAAAGGCTTCCATAATTATTGGAAGCGGCTGCATCCAGCGACTGCCTGTAACCTTTAATGTATGAGTCCATCTTAGATCGTCCAACGCGGCTTGTACGTTTTCATTTAAAGAACTTTGGGCCTGTGTAGCCTACACATTTTTTCTTTACCAGTTTTCCTTACTATGCTCCTTTAACTTGTTTATCCTCTAGTTTTTTTATAGCTCTTAATGGCGATACGAACGTGCCATTCGCCTAATGGTAAGCGATACAATCGCTCATGGACAGTAGCAAAACGAAACAACACCATGAATTACAGAGCAATAGTTTTCATTCCATCTTGAGACATTAGATATTAAGTCTCAATATGTCCAGTAGTTACTCTGGCTACAATATCTTTCAAACCGAAACACAACAGTGCATTTACACTGCTGTTTAACGGGAGAAATAAAGGTTGCGGTGGTACGTACCAGGTTGCCTCTCACATATGTATACATAAGGACATAAGATGTTAAGTGTTAATATATCCATTAGCTGTTGTTCCCCGATGGATATTTCTATATCGAGTTCCATCCCCTAAATATATCTTTAGTCACCCGAAAGCTCATTGAACAACGTTTAGATATTTAATGTGACCCATATCCGCAGAGTTGACGTAATAATATAAAATAATATACAATATATTCAGTGTACAATGACAATATTCATGAAATTTTAAAGTACGTCAGTGGAACATTTGATTCATGTCGGTACAGCAAGGTAAGCCGTCACTTGGTGCCTGGGGAGATTCCGGTCGCATTCTACAAATTAAATATTTAAATTGTCTCGTTTCCATTATGTCTGCGTCCACTTTAAAGAGAGTAAAGGAAATCCGATTTACCAAAATACCTTCCTTTTTCTTTGAACGACAAAGTACGACATTACTTGTTTGTCTGGTTCATAGCATCTGTCGCTTTTATTATTTAAATGTTGCATTTATATGACAATGTATTTAAATTTTAACGGACAAGAATATTATATAAGTTATAGTACATGCTTTAATTCTTAATTGTCAATTTAATGTATACAACCAATCGTTCTGCCCTCACATGAATATCAATTAAGTCTTATGTCACGGGTATCCAAAACTAAGGGATAATTTTCAGTCTCACAAACACTCAGACTCGTGACAAATACATAGGTGTAAGCCAAACAAACATTTTTTTCGATGCAGGGATCGAACCCGCAGCCTCTCGTTTCGCAGCCGGCGTCTTAACCAGCTGTGACATGAAGGCTGCCAATATTTTGATTAATGACAACATTAATATAAATATACGAGTACATGGTTCTCTACTATAAAATGATATTATACCGGGTATCTCAAGACTGCTACCGAAAACGAAGCCGGGTGGTAGTTTTAGTGGCTACAAACACAATGCAATTAAAAATTTCACCTAGAAACGCGACAATTTTTTTTTATGATTTTTTAAATATCGTCATTTTTGGGTGGTAAATCCATAGTTTTTGCTAAAATAATAATTTAAACTCTTTTATACCTTAGAGTATTTATAAATAAAAGGGTATATACTATTATTTTAGGAAAAAAATGTATTTACCACCCAAATATGGCCATAGGAAAAAAAAAACAAAAAAAAAATTGTCGCTTTTTTTTGCAACTTTTTCTGTTGCATTGTGTCTGAAGTCGCTTAAACTACCACCCGGCTTCGTTTTCGGTAGCAGTCTTGATATACCCTGTATGTATTAAAACCAAGTTATAACGTAAAAATTAAAATAATGTTATACATATGTATAATGTCATTTTAAATTACCATATTATTTTTTATGCTTAAATAGCTAAATAAATCATCCATTATTATCTCATAAAATTAAACAAATCCTATACATAAGTACTACATACATACAGTACTCCTATACATAAGTCCATATATTACATGAGTTTATATTTTAAACTTAATTTCAATATAAAAACTCACCTATCAAAAGTTAAAAGCTCTCCATAAATCCATAAGAGTTTATAAACAGACACACAAAATTCCGTCACACAATCACCGTACATAAAACTCTGCACAAAATGCACCCAATTTCAGCACAGCGCACTACAAGTTCAGCTCGTAAGTTATACGATAAAGTTTGGGACGAGACGAGAACGCGAGAAGGCGCGAAGCTCCGGGCAAAGCTGGCGATAGACTGAGCAGTGAGCGGTGAGCACCGACGGCCGAGCGAACACGAGCGAAATGCCCCCGAGCGACGTAGTTCGCGCTCGACCATTCGTTACCGCCCACACCGCTGAGTTCAACCCTCCTGTTGCCGCACTTATTCACATTTCAATTGCATAGCCACTAACAAATTCAATGATCCATAACAAAAAAATCCAATATCCCGGCTGCTTTCCGGTAACGAACATAACTATCCTAAACTGGATCGCAGTCATGACAAACGAGCTCGCAAACGCTTTGATAAGTTTATAACTTCACGCAGTTATCCGATGTTGGATGTCGATGGGACCAGTTAATTCTCACTAAAGTTGAACACATAAAAGGTTTAAAAATAGTATAAAACGTTACATTGGTATTGAATTTCACAATTTAAAAAAATACTTTTGTTGTAACTGATTTACATTGTTATTCTTGTAAAGAAACAGATTACAAAGTTAAGAATTCCAATGTCTGAGATTTCTCTACATTTATGTTAAAGCAATGTAGCAATGCAACAGGACTTTTCCCGAAACGCTTGGAAACCTTATCAACTATTCATGTAATAGTGCTTTAAGCATTCAATTCATTCAACAGAATCATTTATTAACTGTTTTTATAAATTAACTGGGCGTCAGCCCGACTCCACCCGGGTGGTTATTAGCTATACTTTTGGGGTACTGTTTTATTTATATTAAAACTCAATGTCCGCCAACCCGCACTAAGCCAGCGTGGTGGACTATATGGCCTAACCACTCTCAATCGTACTGTCGGTTGTAGAGGAGGCCCGTGCCCTGCAGTGGGACATGTATGGGCTGATACAGAAAACTCAATATCATTGCCGTCCTCAGTACAGCTTTATCCTCCCGTTATAATGATCACGTCTTATTCTATCCCATAACTGACATGTAATCCTGTACACTTCTATCCCATCCCTTTCAGTTTGAAATAGTTACAAATATATTCGAATTCTAAGTTAACTCCACGAGAACACTATATAAAAATAAATAAAAAGCATCACATTACATTACAGAAATATTTCGCAGACCAACAAATATTCCAACCGATGTTAATTTCATTAATCAATAATCTCAGCCGTGAAAATGTTGATCAGGTTATTAATTAATTAATTAAATAATAATTAGAATGTGTCACATTTTATTATAGCTCGTAGTGTAATCCGTGCGCGCAGCTATAATCCTTGTTAAATTAAGCCCGTTCCTATTTGCATTGCAACTGTTTGTGCTCACATCTAATCGTGAATTTATATTTGGATACCAAAATGTGAGTTGATCTGATCAATTTTAACATTATTGGATCTGCAGCGGTTCTGCCAGTTTGCCACCAGAGTTTAAGCACTTTATTCATAGAAGAATTAATGAGTTTGAGCCTTATTCAAAGACTTTTGAATTTTGAAACCTATTTTAGGTATCGAATTTATGAAAAGGAGTTAATCTGTACTCTGAATCGATGACAAATGTTTGAATATCGCACGTAAAACTGTACGAATATGCCTTAATACTTTACAAAATTTTCGAATCCTGTATCGTATGTTGTAATCTTAGACTAATTTCGAAGTGAATGATAAATTTCATAGATAATAGTATTGATTTTTAGAAGTGGAATACTTTTATCTTTTATGTTAACGTTCAACGTCCGAAAATTCGAACTTTATGTCGGAGTATAGAGGAACCCCCCAATTTTAGCGAAGACAAAACAACTAACATAGTTTTTAAAACTGTCTATTAAGAAGACTTTTAATGTCAATCTGTACTGTATCAGCCCATATACGCCCCACTGCAGGGCACGGGCCTCCTAAACAATCGACAGTACGATTGAGAGTGGTTAGGCCATATAGTCCACCACGCTGGCCTAGTGCGGGTTGGCGGACTTACATACCATAGAAATTTTTATAAATCGCTATGGTATGCAGGTTTCCTCACGATGTTTTCCTTCACCGTTTTAGTGCGTGGTGATTGACTGATCAATACACACATGACTCCGAAAAATCAGAGGTGTTGCCCTGGGATTCGAACCCGCAACCACCGTGAACATGTTGGCAGTCGCGACTATACTCGGAAATGGAATCCGAGATCAAAAATGTAAACAAAAGTGTTACCACTACAATAAAATAATTTGTCATGGTAGTTTGGTATAATATTTACATAAACTACAATTTCAACTTCTTTTTTAAGTATGTGAAAAAAAAAAGTACGAAAATATTTTATGCTACAGGTATTATGCAGAAATTCGTAACCTTAGGCCATTGAAATAAAACTTTTTTTTAATTTAGTCTCCTTAACTACAAATACGTCGCTTTGACGCCCGCGACACCTCCCTTTAGTTCATTTAGTTGCTTAACTTGATCCATGTGCATCATGTGATAAAGTTACGTCGTCGTGGCGTTGGTTTCACGTTTTCTGTTAAATTTTTGTTCTATTTTGTTCCTAAGATTTCTGGCACTCGACGAACGCACTATGGTCTTTGAAAATCACTGTGAGTTAAACCCATTAGAATTAGTTTGGGCCCAAGTCAAGGGTCACGTCGACAGGCATAATAAAACATTCAAAATGTTCAAAATTCAAAAATAATTATAAATAAATAAAACATAGTACTCGCAACATTTGAATCTGTTCACTAATCAAATTATACCCAATATGTTTTTGAGAAAATGTTTCATACCCCTGAAATGTCACTTTTACAATGACATTTGTTTGTTTACATTTTTGATCTCGGGTTCGATTTCAGAGTATAGTCCATTTTACCAACAGGTCACCACGCACTTCCAACAGGCCACCACGCACTTTAATGTCAATCATGCCAAAATAATCATTTATAGAATATTCTACTTAATTTACTTAGAAGTGTACTAATACAATCAACTTTGATTAAAGACACATAAAAAAAACAGTTATTAAATGATAGGGTAGGGTTTTGATGAAACCTTTATGCTGGAGTCGTGTGGTCCATGGCCCTCTACGGGTGTCCCGTTTGGGCCGAGTCCCTGGGCGATCGTTGCGTCCGCCTGCTGCATCGTCCGCAGCACATGGTGGCGCAGCGGATAGTCAGGGGCTACCGCACGGTCTCGCACGAGGAGGCCTGCGTACTGGCGGGAACTCTGCCCTGGGTGCTAGACGCCAAGACCCTCTCGTCAGCTTTCTTCCGACGAGAGGAGGCGTCCGGGCGTGGGCAGAGACTGGTCCCCAGAGAGGTCGAGGCCATGTTGGCCTCCCTCCGCAGGTCCGCTGTGGAGTAGTGGCGTTCCAGGCTGGAGAGCCCTAGTGCTGGTACGAGGACCGTCGTGGCAGTGCGACCTGTCCTCGAGCAGTGGCTGGACAGGCGCCACGGTGCGCCGACTTTCCGGCTGACGCAGATGCTCACCGGGCACGGCTGCTTCGATGCGTACCTGCGTCGCATAGCCGGAGCCGAGGAGTCCGTCGTGAGAACACGGCCCAGTACACGCTGGAGGAGTGCCCAGCCTGGGACGAGGAGCGCAGCGCTCTCATCGCGGTCGTGGGAAGCGACCTTTCGCTGCCGGCCGTGGTTGCCGCCATGGTCGGCAGCCGGAGTTCGTGGCGCATGCTCTCCTTCTGCGAACGTGTCATGTCGCAGAAGGAGAGCGCCGAGCGGAATCGGGAGCAGACCAATCCCGCCCGTTGCCACAGGAGACGAGAGAGAGAGGCGGTCCTGGCGCGTCTGTCACACGGTATCCCGGGGCCGTCTCAAAAGTGCACCGATGGTGGCCGACGCGGGGTTTTAGTCGGTATTTCGGCGCGTATTGTGGTAGGGACCCGACCCAGCGGCCGCCCACATCCACGGGCGGCACAACATCTCGCGGGCTCGGAAGGCGCCGGTGAGTCCGACACACCCTCGCCCCTTCGGGGGTGGGATGGTCCGTAAAGGGATTTTCCCCGCGAGAATAAAAATGAGTTTTGATGTCCGAGACAAAAAGAAAACTAAAAACCTAGCGTTAAAAAATATATGTCTGTCTACACAAACCCAATATTGCCCACCTGTTGTGATAAGTATAAGAACTGTAATATTGTTGGCGACGATACCCTACTAAGATATTGTGGACGGTGGAACATTTTTTTGGCAAGCAAAATACCGGGGTATAATAATAAATAATCTCGGGGTTTGCCAGCGAGCTATGGAGCGCAGTATCCTAGGTGTTAAATTATGTGACCGTATAAGAAATAGCGATCTGCGCTCCAGAACGAAACTTGTGGATGTTAGGCAACAAACAGCCAAATTAAAGTGGGACTGGGCAGGCCACGTCTGTCGCATGTCAGGAGAGTTGTGGGCTAAGACTGCTACTGAATGGGCTCCCCAAAACACCAAAAGACCACGTGGTAGGCCGCGTAGAAGGTGGAAAGATGACCTAGATCATTTTAATAAGAACTGGAGGATGCGGAGGAGCGCAACAACTTAACTACACCACACCAGACGGTAAGTCCAATATTGATAAGAGTAACTATATTAACGACTAGCTGTGCCCGCGACTTCGTCTGCGTGGAATTTAACAAAAAAGTTAATTAGTATAATTCATTTTTTTTTTGGTTTTTGGAATTTAACGAAAAAGTTAAATAGTTTATTTAGGTTTTTTTTGCATTTTTATTTTAATTATCAACCTTCCATACCGCGATCTAATTCTATGGTGGCGCCATCTCTTAGCGAGCGGCGGTAAACTCCCGTTAAAAATTTATTTTCAGTTTTATGTATTAGCTTTATTGAAAAAATTCTTTATATTGCTATATCAGCTACCTGACAAAAAAAGTCCCGTCAAAATCGGTCCAGCCATTTCAGAGATTAGCCGGAACAAACAGACAGACAGACAGACAGACAGACAAAAAAAATTTAATATCATTTTCGGCACAGGTATCGTGTATATAACGATATGCAGTTGGACATTCTTTTTTATTTTCACTCTTAAAACAGACACTTCGATTTTATTTATATGTATAGATTGACGAGATATTAATGTGTTTCAGCTGCCTATATACATACTATAACGATCTGCACGAAACCAAATCCACTTCCACATAGCTAATCCTAAATACATGACGTTTACTTGAGCTACTACAGGGTAGGTACCACCGCAATGTCTTTTCTCCCGCCAAACAGTAGTGCAATTGTATTGTTGTGTTCCGGTTTGAAGTATATAGTAGTCAGAGAAACTACTGGACTTAATGAGGTTTAACATCTTATGTCTTAGGATGGCAAGCGCAGTGAAATGCCAAGTATTATTACTACCTGAATAACAGTGTTTGGTTTTACTGCTGATTATAGAGCCACAAGTTATCTGGCCCGGTGGCCAAAACTGGAAACAAAGACGTCATTTGAAATTGTCAATCTAGCTGCCAGTCGCTGACATATCCGCCATTGGTTGTTTACTCAATGTATTTATTTTTCCTGCATTATTTAAAACTAGTGAAAAATGCCGAAAGCTTTAAAAAGTGATGCTAGGAACGTTATACTTCATGTATTAAATTTTACGTAAGATGAAAAGCGTCTTCCGACATCAATAATACCCTTCGAAAAATTGTATTAACGCGTAGCTGCCACCAAAGGTTTGTGTTGTCAGCTTTATAAAATAAATTCCACGAAAACAGAATTATGTACGTACTAGTAGAATATAATATGTAAGTACATATCATAAACTAAAATGTATCTTACTCGTCTCATTTTACGTTACGTGCGTGGTGGCCTGTTGGTAAATGGACCAGACGCGGCAGCGAACTTGTTCACGCTGGTTGCGGGTTGGAATCTCAGGTCACGCTTCTGACTTTACGGAGCCATGCTTGTATTGATAAAAACGCGCTATAACGGTGAAGGAAAACATCGTGAGGAAACCTGCATACCATAATGATTTATTAGAATTTCTATGGTATGTAAGTCCACCAACCCGCATGAGGCCAGCGTGGTGGGCTATATGGCCTATGATATGGCCTAACCCCCCGCAATCGTACTCTCGATTGTGGAGGAGAATACAGATACACTTTTTTAAGGGTTTTGGGGAGCGATTTGTTAGAAATCGTGTGAAGGAAAAATAATATGCAGATGAAACTGGTCATTTTCTCGACACTATTGATCGGATTGAAAAATCTTACTTTACCCCATTTATTGTAATATCTATTTTTAATGGCAACACCAAATTCGATTACAGCGACTCTCTCACCGGTTCAGATAACTTTGTGGGTCTATAGCAGTTGTAACTTGTATCGCTTACTATCAAGCGACTGGCATGCTCGTCTCTCCGTTCATAGCAACAATAAAAAACTAAAATGTTTGTGGCATTTGATAACATAAACAACAACTTAACTTCTTAATATTTACCACCATCTAAATTTAGCAGCTGATATATTTTATTACCAATACAAATTTACTTATTAGGATCCCAATTCCCAACATACAACACTCCACCAACAACAGCTCAGTAAACATTTGAAACTCGTATATTGCGTATTTTTTTTTATTAAAACCTAAACTAAATTATTAATATCTACGGATATTTTCTACATTAGTATTATCATTTTTACACTCTTGTTTTCTAAATAGCCTCGATACTTTAATCTTGAAAAAATATCTAGTTCATAAATTAAGGAGAATACTTCCCTAAGGTCACGGGGCCAAGTTTTATTAAAAATCTAATATCAGTTTTTATATTAGATACTTAATTAAGGAATAGGTATTATGAAAGCTGCTAAAGTACGGATAATGAACAATAAGCAATTACTTTTAAATGCTCTAATTATGTGGAGTTGATTGGTCCGTACACACCCGTTATTTATTCACCTTTGTCTTAAGACATTTTCAATATCGTCACAGGTACGTAATTTCAATAAGTATGTTGTCGATGAGTAGTTTGCTACTTTTTTTTTATAATGGCCTGGCATATTGGCGGCATTGCATCTGATGGTAAGTGCCAATGCCACCCAGGCAGAATGTCCATTGGCATCGGACGGCAGTCCCATGCCAATGGAAACAATTATGCCGGCCTGCTAAGGTGCCTCTTCACACCACGCCGGAATGACTCAGGATTGTAGGATTGTACTTTAAATTAAAAAGAGACCGTAGATCCCGATAACGTTACTGCTTAAAATTAATTATAGCATTTTTTATAGTTTGTCCTTAAGCGTTTTCCTGTATTATCTCGGGCCATATATTTTTATAAAATAAAGTAATTATTATCACATTTTACATTTGCTCACAGAGCCGATGAAATATATTTTATTGCACTTCAAGTTCATATCTTCAAGAGTTCCGGCCCTGGGTCGCAATTATATTTATATTTATTGAAAATATATATTTTCTCCTAAACAAGTAGGTTTCATCGAGGCCCAAAGTTATTTTTTTTATAATCACTACATTGTAAACTGTGTAGTGTAAACCGCTTTCCGAAACGGGTGGTAGATAAAAAAATGACTGAATCTAAATGATGTTGAACACTTTAATGGATTCAATAAATTATTTTCATTTAATTTAATTTCACAAAATCTTCGCACTGTTTCTAAATTTCATTGTAAAATGAGCATTCTCCTTTATTAAATCTAGATTGGCTTATATATTAGAATATTTTTGCAAATCATTGACAACCTAAAAATGACACGAGAAACAGTCAACTATTATCCATTACACTCTTTCACATTTGTCTTATCAAAAAACTGCCTTGTACTTTTATATTTATTCATTCTCCTCCAAAATACTTTAAAATTCCTCGCGCCAGATATTACAGTCTTTTGCTCTAGTTATCATTTCTTCATTACATTCAGGCGGGGCGCAGAAAAATAGTTTAACCTAATTAGTCCTCTGCGGTGCATAGAAATCTCGTTAAATTACGACACACATAGGTTTCATGTTACTAGTTCGTGATATGGTCCACATTTTGTATAATAAGCCAAAAATTGCATTACCATTTTTCATAGAATTATTATTATTGATAGTAGCATTTGGGCCCGGCTTCGCCCGGGGGCAGATACTTTTTGAATCAATTCCTAATTTACAACATATTATTTCGCATACTAACTGTTTTATATTTGAACTCAATGCGACTGCTCTCCACGACTGCTTTTTCCGTCCCATCGCGGTATATCCGGTTGTCTCGTTACATCCTGTACCATGACGATTACGATTTGCGGCATGCAATCCTGCCCTCTCCTGTAACTTGCCATTCCTTTCGATTTAAAAAAAAGTAACAGACATGTACATATATGTGAGTTCCTTGCTCATTCCACTGGACCATTACAATTATCGATATAAAAAGTAGCCTATGCACTGCCTGTCACCTCTACACCAAAATTCATTAAATCCTTTTAGTAGCTTTTGAGTGAAATCATTATAAACATCCATACATCCAAATCTCGGGATTATAATATAATTAAGGAAGTAACGATTTCAACGAATTTAAAACCTCTTTTCAGTATTCCTACAGAGATATTTAGCGGCCAGAACTCCACTTTTATAAATGCCCGTCCATAGACGACAGATTAAGATAGCGCTACTAAGGCAATTTGTTTTTTAAGCGGTAACAATTATATTTCCTCTTGGACAATTTATCAAAGAATTATTTTTTCAAATATATAGTTACTCTTACAGTTTCCTTAGCCAGTCAATATCAAAAAACCGTGCAAAATTATTTTTTTGCCTGCATCTCTCGGATCTGTTATTATTTTCTACTCAACATATCTCGTTACCTTTAACAACCAAAATTTTTTTTAATGTATGTTTGTTTAAAATAAAACAATACAAACATTTATTCCATAATGAAACATCCACACTACACAGTGACGTTTTGTTGAGCATACATACATACATACATACATAAAATTACGCCTTTTTCCCAGAAGGGGTAGGCAGAGGTGCCAGGACACCCACATTTCGCCTTGTATGTTCCGTCCCAAGATGTGATAGGTGGCGAGCTTATCGCCATATCGGGCACAAACTCCTGACTCTGGGCTGATAATGAATAGAAAAATCCAATATGACTTTGCCTTACCCGGGATTCGAACCCGAGACCTCTTGAGTTTTGTTGAGCAACGTTTCCAAATGTTACTCACCAACATCTAATAACAAAATGTTACATATTTAACGTTAGAACACGAAACATGTTACGGGGCTACCGTGTTATGAATACAATCGATTTATTTTTAGAGAACTTATGAACGGTATTAGCAACAATGACAAGTAGCAGCAAAATTTATAGATTTTTATACTTGTGTTTGCACAGTGTTGCTCAACAAAAAAAACAGCGCATTGAAGTTGATGCACCATAAGATCCAATTTATGAATTACGCGTCCCAAGGTTCGAATATTCAAAAGCAGTTATATAAGAGTGAGCAGATGTCGGTACTTCGGCTGCGAGGATAATACTAATTTGCCGCCTGTCTTGGTTCTTGCTCGACAACTCCGCGAAATAGAATTGGGTAATTCTATTGTGAATAAACGCTCAACCCCGATTGTTGCCAAATGTCGCAGCCACGTCACAAAATCTAACCTTAAAATACAGGTTAGAATTTAGTGTGGAAATGCTGGAGACTATAATAAAATAAAACATTGTTTTATAAAACTAACAGACCGGGCCCCGTGAAGTACCTTGGGCGAGGCCTATGTCTAGCAATGGAATACAACGGACTGATAATAATAATGACAAAACTAGAAAAACACGCTTTGGTAAAATACCCAACTATAAAGTAAAAATAGCTCGCTATGAATTTAAGGTTAGAAGATACAATAGTTTTATGGTTAAAAAGCTAAGGTGATTGATGATAAGTAGGAAATTAATGTAAGCACCCAACGCTCTTTATCTAACAATAAAATGAACGTATTTTACTCCATTTTCTGATGTAAAACTTATTAAAAAATATTTTTATTTTTAGTTGGATCTTTTACGATAGCTTGATTATTTGGTTTTGAACCACATATATTTATTTTTTAGCAATAAATGACTGTCAAATCCATGGATATAAAAAAGTCACTAAAGGTCCTGGTAACGATAATGAAACATGCTTTTTAATTTATGGTATTGTTATACAAATACAGGCGAACCTACTGCGGCCCAGTTGCTATCTGAAGATTACTGAGTGACGTTTGATTGAAAAAGAAAAAAGAAGGATAGCGAATTATCAGCGTTAATCATTTGCCTTTCATTCTCATAGCAGCCATAATTTTAAAATAAATATAAAAATGTTATTACTACAAAATTAGAAAGATTCGTATAATCATTTAAAAGAAATACAATTGTAGTTATAAGTAGAGACCGGATTATATGCAATTGCATATTCCCATATGCATTTACATATTTTAGCCATTATCAGCGGTAATAGCATATTTTACCTAAGATCAAGTTATGATGCATATTACAATAGTTTTCACTCACCCTGCGTTTCGAAATGCGACCAAATTTAATAACAGTCAAAAATATAAGGGCTAAGCTATTGAGGAATAAGGAAAATATATTGAATAATAACCCAGGTTTTCAAAGTTTGTGTCAAATTGATAGTTTCATTAATGGGACGACAAAACTTTTGCTAAAAACTATAAGTGCTAACATAGCACCCAAGTTCAAATTCTGCCCAGTTGGATGTGGATGATCTCAGTGGATGTGGAGCGAACATTTTGCACTTACAAAAATATTCTAAATGATCGTAGACACAATCTTACCACCGAAAATTTAGAAAAATATTTGATTGCTTACTTTTACAAAATTTTTAAATAATTTTAATGTCATATAATGTTACTGTACCTATTATTGCCTACCAAAAAATAATTTACTAATTGTATACTGACGTTGAAATAAAAAAATGAATACTTTTTCTCTTATTTTTTGAGATTCCTAAAATTTATCATTTAATTTCGAATATTCTGCCAATTTTCGTGCATATTTCAAGCATATTTCATGCATATTTGCATGCATATAACAAGCTTTTTATGTTGCATATAATCCGGTCTTTAGTTATAAGATATGCGTTCTACGACATTTTTGAAATTTCAACGTGGAATAAAAAATATCGAAAACGTTACATAAAACAGCAATTCAATTTATAAGCATTTTAATAAATAATAAATACCTGACAGTCACATACATAGTCCTGACCCCACTATAAGATCGAATATTGTCATGGGTATCACACATTATGATAATCGGTTCTATATAACAAACACCGTGACGACTCCTCCATGAAGACTTTCAATCAGGCGGACGTTTCTATAACTTGAAAATAATAGATACTACAACATTGCGATAATATATTACTACGTATAGAGAAACTATCCCATACAAATGTCGTGTTTGCTTTTAGTAAAAGTTGGAACTAAATCGCACAAGCGAACAAACAGTATAACAATGCAGCGCTAGACCACTTTCAGGGTGCAGTTTTCACGCGACCAAAAGTCGAAAGCGCCGTGAATAATAACTATTAGGTGACCTGTTTTCTCGTTTGCTGGGCCTAAGAATTTATTGAAATAAAACTATTATTTACGGATTTTATCGCGAATTTAGTTTAATTTTTACATTTTTGACTTCCCGACGTTTCGATTACTTTACAGCTTTCGTGGTCATGGGGCGGACTGAGGTATTGGTCGTCCGCTCTGTGACTGTTACAATTCAACTACCCTTATTTTACAATTATTAGATTAAAAAGTTAATTTAAATAGTTAGTCTGTATTTGCGATCCGATCTACGCAGAAGGAGCTCACAGTGTCTTGAGTTCTGGCAGTTGGTCTTTTGGGTTCCGATTTAATTAAATGTAGTATTGGATCCCATGCTTGTGCAAGCTTCAAGCCATCTTCTCTATTGAAATTTGGATATTTTTTAATTTCATTAGCCTCGCGAAACATCCTGGGCAGGAAACGGTGTTCTTTAGCGAGGACTTGGGGCTGGTCAAAGCGGAAGTAATGCTTGGAGCCTTCTTCTATATGTTCAGCAACTGCAGACTTCGTTGAGCGTCGATGTATGACGTCAGCTATGTGTTCTTCCACGCGGGTCCCTATACTTCGTTTTGTTTGACCTATGTAGGAGAGGTTACAGTCGCAATCTATTTACACAGTGTGACTTAAGGACTGATCGGGATTAAGGATAACTAAAACATCTAAGAAGGCAAGAGATTTATTATGTTCCAACTCCATAGTAAATTGAATTTTATTGTTGATGGAGTTAAGGTAATTTAAAAATGCAGTTACTTGGTCAGAGGGCAAAATTGTGAAAGTATCATCTACGTACCACTTGTAAAATCTCGGCGAGACTGGGGCTGTACTAAGGGCTGTCTCCTCAAAGTCTTCCATGAAAATATCGGCGACTATTGGAGATACAGGTGAGCCCATAGCGTTTGTACATAGAATTGATTATTCCACAACATATAGTCAGATGTGAGGCAATGTTTGAGTAGTTCTGCATATTCTAGAGGCATGTCTTTCTCTGCTAACTTTTTAAATTAGCAGAGTAAATAATAGTTTTATTTCAATGTATAACATTCGCGTAAATCTAAGAAACCATTATCTTTATATTATAATAATTATTATTATAATTATTATTATCTAAGAATTTATTTTAAAAAAGTAATCAAAAAAGTAATCACCACAGGCCAGGTACATTTAAGAACAGAGAAAGAGCTATGGAGATAATTAGGACCTTGATTGCCAACAATATCTTACGATGGAAAATCTTAGCGGCAGGTTTTATACCTACTGGCACCAAAACGTGATTATTAATTACAATTCCCGTAATTATATATGAATGCCTGGCTGTCTCGAAGGCGTAGTTGTACTAAAGTACTGTTATATCGCTGAATTCTCGGTTCCGAATCTCAAGTCGGAGAAAGTGATATTTGAATTTATCTATTTCGTAACAGTCCGGATTCAGGAATTTGTACCCCATATAGCGATAGGCTCGCCGTCGATCACATCGTGAATAGACAAGGCGAAATGTGGATGTACTGGTAGCATCTCTGTATCCCTTCTGGGAGAAAGGCGTGAGTTTGTATACGTAATTATAAATGCATTGCAATCCGTGTATACACAGCGAGAGAATATGATTATCTCTCTCCGATCGATGCAATTATGCAAACCTATCAAATATAATATCTATATAGACTGAACCCGAAACATTGCTATGTTCCACCACTAGTCAACTTGACAATAATTTTACAATCAAAGTTTCCGTTCTCAATGATTACAGCGTGCATATTCCGTTACTGGTTTATTATGAATACCTTCGTATACGTTTACAACAATTCATTAACATATCTGTATATACGCCGACTTAATCTCCTTACTATAATATGTATTATGCGAATTATATGCAGTGAGGTTAATTTGAATCTAGCCGAACTGTATACGGTAATAAGCTCTATAATATTACAATGACTATCAACTCTCTGCAAAGTTCATCCACAGACTGAACCCAGCGTGTTAAGGACGGGACAGTTCATAGTACGTACAAGTACAAAATTGTCTTACTGGACCGATCCCATGTCAAAATTTTATTTTCCGCTTCTTGCCTGGACGCTATTTGTTCAAAAATTACGTAAATCTCGAACATACAGGCCTATATGCAATAGGATATTTGACTCCTACTATTTTATTGTATTTATCAAAACGTATCCATTGCTGCGGTCTAACAAACAAAGAAATTTATCAATCTATTCAAAATGAAACAAGTTAGAAACGTTTTAAATCTTGTTGTGGGGGTAACAGAAAAGAAAGGCAAAACCAAGATAGTGACGTCGATAGGGTTATTATACATTAAAGTGTGCGCGTGTGAAAGAGACAGCAAGACGTCCTCATTACACCCCTACTCTTTAATTTTAAAGTCTAATATTTGCCTTATATTATAAGCTACTTTAATACTTTTTTGACAGCAAGGCTTTATTTTTAACTTATTTTGGAAGCGAAATAATACCAAAAATCGACAATAGTCAAATACCCTATTGGGTAGTACACGAGTACTGCACCACAACAAGACATCTAGGATTTTCTTGATAGGAGATCGAACCAGTTCACACGATGCTGCTAAAGCTTGTTTGCCACGTCATAGACGGACGGATGGACTACAGTTGAAACAAACGCCTTTCATCATAGTTTTCTGTTTGTTAGAAACGTATACTATGAGCAAAGTATATGTCAGGTATCTTAAACGAAGCGCAGTGCCAAAATGATGACAAAATCGTGTTTAATTACATTGCTGGGTTAATAAACAAGTCGGAGCGTCGCGTCGGTTGTCGGGCTCTCCGTCCATCCGCCCGTATTATCTAGCGCTAGCCAAGCAGAAAATTGATATTTGTTATTCACAACAGCTATCAAAATAACCATTACAATGTGTAGCTAACTGCACCACTGTCTAAATCATTAAACATCGCATTCAAACAAGTTAGGTACGGCACAAAATCACTTGTTTGGCTATCACTCAAATTCTTTTTTGTGCCGCACCGTCAAGCTGTGGAATTGTTTGCCGTCACGCGTGTTCCGACCGTCCTATAAACCTGGGTCCTTCCGCCGTAGTTTGAAGAGGCATTTAAGTAGGCTGATTTAATTGTATCGAATGGCTTGGGACTGCCGATTGATACTTTGCCTTGATGGCATTTGCACTTACCATTATGTGCAGTGCAGTCATCATGCTAGACGAGCATAAAAATAAACTCCTGTAATCGATGTAGGTACTCTGGATGAAGCCGAATCTATATCTCTGTACACGGTAAACATGGGGTAAAGAGTTCGATATCTACAATGTCACAAATATTTACGTGATTCAACAAGTATTTGTTTTTTTTTCTCGTAGTTCTTGATACCCAAAACAGAAGGCTTAATCTTAGTCTGGGATCATCTAAATGGCTATCGGATGCATTTATAATTTATTTACTTTCGTTCTGAATATCTGTATAAAGAGTGTATCTAAGAGTTGACATTGAAATTTTTACAATGACATGACCGACACACCTTTTAAAATTATCAAAACATTATTTTACAGAACATGCAGTACTAACAACTAAAACCTCTTCCAAATCGATGTAGTTGTTAGGTGAAAATCAAGTATACTATTTTATAGAGAAACTGTTTTTTACAAGTTCATTACACTGACCTTAAAATTGTGAACCTTGTAATAAGCCTTAATTTTAGAAAGGCTTTAGATAAAGCGTTTGAACTATCTAATCATGTTAAATGTTAAATTATATGTCTCCATTAGTTATTAGTCCACTTTGCCACTCCGCTTATTACCGAATGAAATAACAAACTCGTCGCGCCAAAATCGTCTGTCGTCGAACTGAAACTGCATTTACATAATCTCATTTACTGAATTCCACTGTATTGAGCCATAAAATTAAATCAAATAAAATTGATTGTGAAATAAAATGTATGAACTCATTTCCGAACGCGTCCCCTTTCGTCCGGCCGAGCGCAATTTTTATCAACACAAAGGCAATTTCCATCAAAATGCACGAATTTGGCGCTTGGAGCGTGAAGCTGTTTGCACTGTAGTGTCCACAAAGCAAACATTCTACATGGCTTTAAAACTGTGCACGGCTTTAATTCCGAGTACGCCTACCTAAAAGCTTCCTGACTGGCTCACACACGAAGTTAATTCGATAGCCTCATTAACACCTACATTGTAGGCCTGCGGTTCTTGCGTCCAAGCATTTCAATGGGTATACACGGACCTAACCCAATGTGTTCTAGGAAATACTAGTTAATTCCCTTTTGTCAACCCTAATTAGATATAATCAATCGTAAAGGTCAATGCATTCTCCATATCAAAATAGTTAATACAAAATTGGCAATTTCAATTAGGTAAAACACAACGAACCAATATTTTTTGAAAAAAAAATCACAAATTAGGGATTGGAAATCATTGCCGCAAAGTAACAACGGTCTTGTATTGTTGATAGGTTTTCCTTCTTGCGTCGTTTTCCTCATTGCTGAGGGTCGTGATCCCCTGAATACGGAGCAATCTGTGTTCTGACTATGCTGCTCCAGCTTTTCCTATCCTAGGCGTGACAGGTTTTACAAACACCCAAACCCGTACAAAAATGTTTCATGCAGGGATCAATCTCTGACACAGGCATAATTCGGTACCAAGCGAACTTCAGATAGGCTTGTATTGTAATATGTATTGTATTGTCTTGGTGCCAGTCTCTAATGATATCCCTGTGTGTCAGCCTGTGTGCTACAAAGCTTTCACTTCAGTGTAAAAATAAATCAATCTGACCCAATGTGGTGGACAACAGGTGATCCTAGTTAACTTTAAGTTCTGTCTAAAGATCAAAATAATACGCCAATTGACGACCTCCGCAGCGCAATTTGTTCAATACCGGCTGTGAAATAAGAGGCCGCGGGTGCAAACTCGCATTGAGAATATTTGTCTGGTCTGGGTGTCGTGGAACCGAAATTTCTCTCATAGTTAGCAGATACATGAGGGTTGTTCAAGACCGGAGTATTTGGCGCTTAGTTCAGGTGACCTGCATCCAGCAGTGGACGTGGATAGGCTGGAAATATAATTATGGTTATAATGTGTATGGCGGTCAGCGTTTAAACGTTATGAGCCGGTGACGCCCTGGGTTAACCAGGTCGGCCACTTCACTTTGTCAAAGTTTTCGCTTTGTGTATTCTCGTACAAGTTGCACGCGCACTAGAGCACTGTAGGTGAGTATGTTTGTTGCATCTTTGAACTGAATACAACTCTTCTGTTAAATGTCCATTCCAAGTCCCACTACATACATCACTAGTCGCTTTATAAATCGTTAATCATATTAATATAGTTCAATTTTATTTTGTATAAAAATTAATAAAAAAATATTTACTTTCAACGTAAAAAGATCCATGGTTCCTAGTAAATGCCATCCTGATTGCAAAATAGACGGATCGATACAAGAATTAAACTTCTACGGCCTTATTCAGACAGTTTTAAAATCTGTTTTGTTATTAAATGTATTATCTCCTTCGCTCAAACTCAATTCAAAAGTCGTTCGAAAGGGACAAACATTCGATAGCTAAAACAGATTTATTAACTGTTTATGAATAATGCCGCTACTGCAAAGCAGACCTTTACTGGTGGTAGGTCTCTCATATGTGAGAAGCCATCTGGGTAGGTACCACCGCAATGTCTATTTCTCCCGTGAAACAACACTACTTAAATGCACTGTTGTGTTTCGGATTGAAGGACATTGTAGCCAGAGCAACTACTGGACATATTGAGACTTAACATCTTATGTCTCAGGATGGCGAGCGCAGTGGAATATTGCTACTGTTTATGAGCGGTCGTATCGCTTACCATCAGGCGAACGGCTTGCTCGTCTCGCCATTCAATGCAATAAAAAAAAAAAAAAAAAAAAAAAAAACTCTATAGATCTCGGTATTCAGCGTCAACAAATTAAATATACATCACTGTGTAACAAGTTACATAGTGTGATGTCAAGAGATGTACAGGCAATAAAGAGTGTAAATATATATCCATAAACTCACGCCTGTATACTCGAAGGGATGAGAGATATGTTACTGGTTCCGTAGGTTTTACTTTTTTTTTATTGCCACCAACCCGCACTAGTCCAGCGTGGTGGACTATATGGCCTAACCACTCTCAATCGTCACTCTCATCTCTCGATTGTAGAGGAGGCCCGTGCCCTGCAGTGGGACCTATATGGGCTGATACAGAACTACTATTACTATTAGAAAAAAAACACTAAAGCGGTGAAATAAGGGATGATATTATATTATGTGAAAATCAGAACCACTGAAGCTGATTTATGTATGTTATCAAAATATTTTTTTTGCAAGTCTTTCGCAGAGCTTACAGTGTAATATTGTTGAAGCGATATAATGTATTGATTTTACGTCCGTATTATTATAATATACACGCAGACGAATTTGCGGGCAAAAGCTAGTATTATATATTATAAGTTTAAACAGTATTATTCCTGGCTATATTGTTAATTGTTTGCCTCTATTAATGACATCTGGATGTATTTTTATCGCCTTGGACATATAAATAACTGCATGTTCACGTAGAAGTCGATTGTTGGGCGACAAATGCATTTTTCTAATCTTATCATGTCTCCTATAGTCCTTCAATGTCACTGTGTGTGTGAGCGCTATATGAACCCACCTGGGACAGTGATGTTAGATAAATTGCACCAGGCATCGTAGACACTAAGCAGCCGGCTTAATCCCATGTTCAGAATGATGGAGATTTTAGTTTACAAACCTAATTGAGATAATACTTCCTGTTTTAGCGTGATTATCTATTTATTTTGCTTAATTTGCGAATGGAAAGAAAACAGTCGTTTATTCCCGGTAGGATATTCTTATTATCGCGCGTAAGAAATATTCTGTTTCTAAAAACTACCGTGCTAAAAGTTCAATAGGTGAGCAATGGTAAGCGACCAAAACGCCGATGATCGATGCAATATTCAGTGTGCAATGGGTCTAAATGATTGCCGTGTAATAATAAGTGTAGGCGGGGAAGGGTCGAATCGCGTGCGGGCGCGTGCGGCAGTCACACGCCAAACACCAGGTGAGAATATAACATCTGCCGTCCGCGCCGCGCCGCGCACCCAACACAACGATCATATCATTCCTGGATACTCCTTTGTTGATATTTTTTTGTGTTTGACGTCTTATCCTTAAGATAATCGTATTATGATGTATTGACTGAGGTCAGCCCGAGTATATTTGAAGGACGGAGTACTGCAGTCGTATATTTATAATTAATGGGACACCTGCCAGTAATGGTTGTCGAGTTGAATGTGGCAAATATTAATCCTATTCACCAGCATTGACTGAGCATGACTAATACCTCTGCTTCGTGACCATGAAAATGGTAAAATAATGGGAACGATGCATATAGGAGGTTGTGTAAACATTAAACCAAATCCAAATTAGTTCAATTTCAATCGTTTTTTCTTTATTATTTCGATATTCACGACCGTTAGTAGGCTAATTTTCATTTGGTCCAGAACTATACTAAGAAGTTTATTAAAAACTTTTCTGTTGGCGATTGTATGCACGTGATTTACGTTTTCAACTTCAAAAACTTTGCATGTTTACGGGATGAGCTACTTTTTATACTTAAGCCTTCCAGACTTTGAGTTTCTTTTGTAAATTATGAAATTAGTTTTAAGGGGCTATGTGTTTCCGCTAGTCTAGACCAAAGACTATTTAAGATACTGAGATGGAGACGTCACTCTTTCAATTCAAGGCGCCCTCTGGCTTTAAGTATGAAAATCTATCCAGAAATATGTTTTTACCTATACTTACGTATATTTACAAAACGATTGAGAGAGGCTAGGACTAATAAATAAATGAACCCATTTGATACCTAACATGCTACAACAAATATAAAAACGAACACACATTAGACTTGCCAATTAGTGGTTTTACCAATAAATTCGACCTCTTCCAGACTACTAACGAGAATGATTGAATATCTTTATTGTACACTACACCAATATTAACAAGACTCAATAATACAGGGTATATCAAGACTGCTACCGAAAACGAAGCCGGGTGGTAGTTTAAGCGACTTCATGTACAATGCAACAGAAAAGGTTGCAAAAAAAAGCGACAATTTTTTTGTTATTTTTTTCCTATGACCATATTTGAGTGGTAAATACATTTTTTACTAAAATAACAGTGTATACCCTTTTATTTATAAATAATCTAAGGTATAAAAGAGTTTAAATTTTTATTTTAGCAAAAACTATAGATTTACCACCCAAAAATGACGATATTTAAAAAATCATAAAAAATTACTGTCGCGTTTCTTTGCGAAATTTTTAGTTGCTTTGTGTTTGTAGTCACAAAAACTACCACCCGGCTTCGTTTTCGGTAGCAGTCTTGAGATACCCGGTATATAAAATGCCTAAAATACGTGGTAAGATTGTCTACGATCTTTTGGCGTCTGAATGGTTTGTTGTCATGCCGATGTCTCAATATTAGATAAAAAAAATCTCTCTTCACATTTTATTATATTGGGCATGATAATACTATAAGGTAACAACTATAAAAGCTTGTTGTTGATATTATAAAAACCATATCTAAACAATGTGTTACATAGATATTCTTTAAATGGTATTGTATATGGTTCCAAATTCCGCCACTTGCCAATAGAATTTAGACAGACATTATAATCGTATTTTCGCTATAAAATGTAAAAGAAAATATACAACTTAAAGGTATTATAAACATCAACGTTTATGCAATGAAGTAATTTCACCGCTGTAAAACAAGAAAGAAAAGTTGACTATCGAGCGTTGAGTACCGAGTACAAACTAGGTTGAGTAATTAATACGTTGGCTCATCTAGTGGGAACCAACAGGCCGATAATGAAACTCATTCATTCAAATATCCGCACGATAATTTTTGTATCGTATTTCGTCTACAAGCTCCATACATATTAGGTTTGCTTTCAATACATGCGTGACGATATTGATGGACCGATGGGGATACAATAAGTAATTAATTCGTATATTATTTTATTAAATCTCACCTTTTACGAATATAGGATCCCTGCCATTCAATTTGTGATTGATTCTATGCCTTATTATTATTGGTTGGAATTAACTAAAATACAGACGTAACTTGAATTCATCAATATTCTACCTTGAGTTTGAAGCCGAGATCCTCTGCTTGGAAATTTGATCTTTCACTAAATTAACAATCAATAGCTTTGCTTTTCGGACGCTATGAATGATTAAAATATTAATTTAAATACAGTAGATGAATTGTACTAATCTTAAATAAAGTACCAAACTATTTAATGCAAATGAATATACCTATTTTTTTATAATATTTTATTTATTCCTAGGTAGAAATATGTATCCAATATGTCGATATACTCGCCCCCTATCACATCGTGAGACGGAACACAACGCAAAACGCGAGTTCCTGTTAAAACCTCTGCCTACCTCTTCTGGAAAAAGGCGTGAGTTTATATATGTATTTTTTACACTAGCCCGGTATAATGACCATAGTGCACCTGATGGTGAGCGCTAATGCCGTCGAAGTTGAGTATCGAATAGCATCAGACGGCAGACCCATGCCATTCAATATAATTATGCCGACCTGCTAATATGTCTCTTCACGCTACTACTGTAAATATAGGTTTTTGATTTATAGGTACTCCAAACTTAAGAAGGATAAAAAGAAGGTCTTCAATGCCTATTCATAAAAAAACAATGGACGCCTATCACAACAGCACTTGCCATAAATCATGCCATACTGAGCATCGTCTATTCATAACTTAACACGGCCCAATATCAATCTTGGAACAAATATTTGTGAGCCGTACAAATATTTGTAGCAAGCGGTGATCTATAACATTCCCTATAAAGTTCCAGATTGTGACAAAAAACTTGTATGAACTTCAATATTGTTGATTTAGATTGACTTGTATCGAAGGACAAGATTTTTTAACATTGGTGGCAAACTTATTAAGACGGCATTAACTGAATGGCCGCGGAAGGCTGTGCTTTGCATTCGCCATCATAATGACACGATTTTTAGTTCAATCTTTACATATTTTTATTTACACTGCTGTTAGGCGTGAGAAATAGACATTGCGGTGCTACCCACCCACGCGGCCTCTCACATATAAGAGACCTACCACCAGTACCTCTGTATAAAAATGCTGTTTAGTGCTTGCGAAGTACCACATATCATACTCGCATTGATACCGAGAAATACATTAACCCACAATACTAACGCGGCGTAACAAACAAAGGGATTCGCCGAAAAACCGGCAACAGCGTGAGCGGCGGGCGGCAGCCTCGTTCCGTGCTAACGTGATACGTTACGCAGAAACCAACCAATGACCCGCCACTTTACTCAAACCGCCACGTTACAGCTACAACTGCGGCTTGAAAGCAAGACTCGATCTTAATGTGAGTTCAGGGCCCCTAGATAAATGTCACTTTTCTGTTGGCTCGCCTGCGGAAAGATAGAAAGATCAAATCTATGAAAATGAAATTTGGCAGTCACGTGACTTCTGTCATCAATACATTTGATCTTTCCGCAGGTGTTCAGGCCAACAGAAAAGTAATGTCACTTTTCTGTCTACCCCTCAGGAATAGGTCCAAAGGCTACATACCTTTGGATGTATTATTTATAAAAATAGAGACGCGATAATTCTACCAATGCTTTACAGGCTCCGACTTAGAGCAATAGTTTTATATCCTGTGTACTAGAATATGGTAGAGTACCCTAGATGATCTTACACGATATCTAAAACCTGCTATAGTGGCCCATTTAAGTATGTAACGTTCTCGGATCAGTCCACACACAAAGTGTATCCAGACTGCCAAGGAAAACGAAGCCAGGTACTTTTAAGGACTACAGACACGCAGCAACTAAAAAATAGGCTTAGAAACGATTTTTATTTTGCACTTTTACGTATTATAGTGTTTGGGTGGTAAACACATAATTTTTGTTAAAATAATAATTTAAGGCTTTGCATACCATTGCGTCTTTAAAAACAAACGCATTGACATTATTATTTTATTAAAACTCCATATTTACCAGCAAAACTAAATAAGCGCTTATTCTACTATTTTCTTTGTTGCATAGTATCACTAGAACGATCGCCTGGCTTCTTTTTCGATCGCAAAATGGATCTACTCCATATATTCTATATCGTATAAGCGTGAAGCTAGCATTACTGTGTAGGCAGATGAGATATTATAAAACAATAATTTTCGCATCTCAGCAATCTATATTTTACCACATTGCACTCACGATCGGGTGTTCCTTGTTAGGTTATTTTTCTGTACCAATATAAAAAACAGGAATCAATGATTGATGACAAAAATTTCCAATGCTTGCATACTCTATACAACGATGTGCAGCGTCAGAAACTGCATTAGTAACATAAAAATTCCTTTCAACATTGACCACTAGACTAAAAAAACTTTCCATCGATATATTGCTTTGAAAAATTATACCTATAGCATATACAGGGTGTATCCAGACTGCGACCAAAAACGAAACCAGGCAGTTGTTTCCGTGACTTTGGAAACAATGTAACTAAATATTTTAAAAAATAGCGTGGTTTTTTTATCTATCCCTTTGTTTCGTTAGTGTATAGTATGTCGTAGCATGAAACATTCATTAAAGTAGGAAAACAACTGGTACGACATTTTTTTACAAAATTCCGAACGAAAGTACAAGCAGTAAATATAGAATTGTGTAGTATGGTAATCCTGAATTCCTACACAATCACCGACAGAACGCAATTCACTTAGGAGAAATAAGGCAACCTCCAAGAGGTAAAGTTTTTAATGTATCGCAGCATTCTATTTGTTCGGTAAACTCCTTTATTTCGGGCGCCACGACAAAAATTCAATTTACATCTTCATGCCTCGCAGTTACTTAATTCTTTCTCTCGGTGAAAATAAATCTCCCGTAATTGATTCCGTTTTAGTTCAATTTGTCTTCGTTAAAACTCAATTTCCTTAGTCTATTTGTGAATAATAAATTGCGCACTTCTACAATGTGCCAGCCCTGTTGTTTTGTGTATGCTGGAAGCTGAAAACATTTTCACTATGAGCCGAAACAAGTCAATCTAAATTACGGAACAGCGTCGCTTGACTCGCTGACAAAGCACTTTTCACTTTAACCACGCACTTGTTAATGGGTATGTCTCTTTATTAATGCATTACTGCGATACACACATTTTAACTTTGTTTTGTCGCCCAAATAAATAGTTGCGTCGATTTTCTTCATGAATTTTAATTTCGAACAGTCGTTTGTGCTTTTGAGCATGCTTATTAAGCGTCGAATTGAATTTTATTTTATTTTTCATTATACCAATTATACATAAATGAAAATTACGTTTAAATATGATGTATATAATAAGCTTTATAAACGTTTTTTTTACACATTTCCTTTCAACTACATTTATACCTAACAAAAAACATTACACAAAACTCTTGTGAAATAAAACTTCGAAGTTAATATTACGAGTATATATATAGCTAATAAATAATAAAAACAAATAGTCATAACAATACTCCTAGCTCCACATTAGTATGCAAGTTTTATGCTGCAGGTATCAGAAAATATATGGGTTTTTGGCCTCACAGTGCCCAGAAATATGTACATATGTATACATTTTAGATCACAAAAACTTTTATATCTGTGCGGAAATCGAACTCGTTGCCTCTTATTTTACAGCCGGCATCAAAACCAACTGCGCCACTGAATTTGTGACTAACAAACACAATGCATTTATTCGCAAATACATTCAAACGCTAACTTGTTCACCTACATGCATACATGCTGGGTTAGGAACGTAGCCAATTGAATGTCAAAGTTAAAAGCTATAACTTTACCTATGCTCTGGTCAGGTCTATCTCAACTCGTAGTTATCTAGTATAGGACGGTAAAAAAGATAAGGCATGCGGCAATAGAGTCGTCAATGTAACGATTTCACATATTGGGTCCCAGCAGGCACGTCTGAACCGACCCTCGCGTTATCAGCCGGGACATCGCGGCTCGAGGGTAAATATCTAATCTACCGCACAAACAAGCTGTCTCAATTGCCTCTAAGGTTATCGAATACCAAATTAAATTGGTTACATGATACTATAAACCGACCTCGATCACCGATCGCGCCGCTCCGCCTCGAAAATCTTTTTCCGCTCGGCTTACTCTCCTACAACATTGTTTCAATGTACAGTAGCAACTAGCTATTCCAGAGTATTCGTCACGAGATATCTGAACTCATAAATCTCGGCAGTGAAAAAATCCATCCACAGCGCCGGTATTTTATCAAAGGAAATGTTATGAAGACACTAATAACAAACTTAAACGTATCTCTATAAAGATGTAAATAGGTGTATAGGATGAGCCTCAGAAGTTAGTGTTAAAGACAGAAGGTTTTAATAAGCAAGTTTACTTGTTGCGAATGGTAATTAGTTTCGTCTTGCGTCACGCGTGGACTTAACGCGTCTAGTTTGAAAAGTCAGATCGCGTCTCGGTTTTAATGAGTTTTCGTCTAATGCCTTCCTTGCCGAGAAAATTTATGTCATGAATAATAATAGACGCTAACAGAGTAACGTTTAAATCCTCAACAGACACGTCCGCAGATAATCTTTAGAAGAAACATCTTAATAAACACTGTTTTAACAAGTTCATGACAGGAAAAGCCGGTGTAGACTTCATTATGTTCGCTGCGACATATCACAACGTCACGTGAGACGTGCAAAATATGCTTGCACATACTGGTTGATTAAAATAAACAATCAAGAATTAACTAAAATTAAAATTTCATTTTTGCAATTCGTGCTAGACTCCGACTAGAAGCGATAACTCCAAATGTGAAATAAAGGGTTTATCATTGTTATCAACACTATATCGCTGTTTAGGCTGGGTTTCTATTAGCAAAATTGACCTTATTAGTGATATATTCCACACTTGACAAGTCTTTAGATGATGCAGTTTCAGATGGGACAATTCTCTATAATAATTATATTATGTTTCGACACAATACTATTCTATTTTATTCATTTTCTAAAAATGATATGTTTATCCTACGTAACAAAATTAGAGATTTTTTTTATTATACTAGTATATAGTATTTTATAATTTGCTAAATATCCTACCTACTTAACTTTTGATTCTTCTTGATTCAATTTATAAATAACTTATCTAGCTTTAATCGCACCACTATTTGTGACTTTTTATAATAAGTAATATAATTAAGGTTTTCAGTCTCTACTTTAAAATATTAGAATACAACCTTCAGAATTTTCTTCATATCCTACTTACTAGGCTCTTGATTCTTCTTTATTTAGATTTTTGAGAGACTTTCCCGCCCTAACACCCACAACTCCTATTAGCCAGGATCAAAAGTAGAATACTAAGAATTGACATTGAGCTATGGAGCTTGGCGAGTCTCTAAGAGAGACTACCACTAGCACATTGAAATAAATCAAAAAGAAAAACAAATAGGAGGAGTTGGAAACAAATTAATTGATTGACTTAGAATATTCAGGTTATAAATAACTTATCTGGCAGTTGCTTTTATCTCATCACTATTAGTCCAGAACATGCTATGTTACCACCATCAGGGTATATCAAGACTGCTACCGAAAACGAAGCCTGGTGGTAGTTTAAGCAACTTCAGACACAATGCAATAAAAAATGTTGGAAAAAAAGCGACAATTTTTTTTGTTAAGGTATGAAAGAGTTAAAATTATTATTTTAGCAAAAACTATGGATAACCCGAAAATGATGATATTTAAAAATGATAAAAAAAATTGTCTCGTTTCTTTGCGAAATGTTTAGTTGCATTGTGTTTGTAGTCACTAAAACTACCAGTAGCAGTCTTGATATACCCGGTGTACTTGTTGACAGTGCCATTACAATTTTCTGTGTTCGTATAGGTGTTCACTCTTCACAGTAAGTATTCTTTAGCGTGGACTTAGACAATCTATAGTAGTGTCCTACTTTGCTCGTTGTTTCCGAACACACAATACAGAGGCACCATCAACACTGTTGTGACTTCTATGAATGTTTCCTTACAATAATTATCTTCACAGTTTCTCCTAAGTACGTTGTACATTCAAGCATTCAATTGCCATTACTAGAAGATCGGAATCAGGCGTTAATCCGCTTAATACGATTATAGCCACAAAATCATCGTCTATTGGCGCTTGTAATTCATTAAGCTGTGGTAACTACTCGATAATTTACTAACTTTGTTGAAATTTACGCGATTGTTGGATTATTAAATCTATTTTTTACGGATTTTATCGTATATTTGTTTTTTTTTTTTAATGTTTTGATTATCTTCTTTAGAGCTTTTGTGGTCCACCCCGCCATCATATAAAAATTAAACCAAATCTGCAATAAAATCCATCAAATATATGAATATATTTACATTCAAAATTATTAATATTTTACGCGGGTTTTTATAATAGTATTATTTCCATTGAATTCGTATTCGAACTCGCCATTGTTTTTTCTGTAAACAAAACCGCAGATAAGACAACAACATATTTTCGTAGAATGGCACAATTTCGTCGCATTTTGTATTTACCAAAGTATGCATATATTTTTATGTTTTATATGTAAGCCTCGCTTGAAATTATGGTTAACCGTAAAAAAATGTCAAAGCCGTACATTTGAGCTGCCAAATATACGGCATTAAAGTTATTCAAACATATTGATTGCGGGAGTAAACCCCAAGAAAATAGTAAAAGAGACATAATAAATTAATTGCTGGTTACATAGACAATATGTCATTTATAAGTGTAAAACTTGACCTACAATAGATAAACTATTAATAATCGTGTAGTACGTAATACGTACGTGAAGAATAAGGTGCAACAAAAGGAGCACATAAAACTTGATACATCATTTGTAAGGTACATAAATCGACACTCAGAAAAACCTAGGAACAAAGTATTGTTTGTACAAAAATAAATGGCACGTCATTACGTTGACTGAATGTAGTAACCGCTGTACAACTATTTCGTGTAAAACAAGAGTAATAAAGCTCCACCGAGATTTTAAATGGATACAACCGCAATCTTGCCTGAAACGCCTACGTTCCTTATGAATTACCTTGCTTGATTTATATTTAGTGTTTTGGGTATAGTTAAAGAGCAATGAACTAACCTTAAGCAGAAATCATCGTATGAAATAGCGAGATCAAACTGCTTGCCGGCCACACCTCACTATACAAACATAACACGTTACAGTAAAACAGAAAACAACGAATAAAAAAAACATTGTCAGAATAGCGGATTCATGAATTCGTATAATGCCCCGTTCACACATTCGCCCAACATCGGCAACTATAGGCGATGACGGTAATGTGGACGGCTTATTGCCTTTCATTGCCGATATTCGTGTACATCACGACACATATACGCAGTGTTGCTAACGAAATATTTTTCATTCCCAAATCTGGAGAATGTAGCGGTACCGCGAAGTAAACTAAATAAATGTTAAGAGTAAATAAGTAACAAATTATTTATAATGTCGACTCATGTAGTGTTTTTTGTAATGCATGTTTATATTTTTATTGTTAATCTTTCATTATTATAATGCTAACTAACTTACATTACAGTGTAATGACTCTCATCATTTAACTCATGTAGGCTGTTTAACATCATGTTATGACTTATAGGAGCGGAGCATCCAAAGCAGAAGGGGCGAACATGTATGGACTCTAGCCTATCGACCAATAACGACAAGCGATATATCAATGGAAAGGTCGTTTTGGGTGCTACAATTTCTTCTATGGCAACAAAATCGAAATCGCTGTATTTTAGAAAATATAGCTACTTAAATACTGCAGGAAAATCACGCGAAAGGGCCTCGCCATGGTGAGCAATAACAACAAGCGATGCGTCATTAGAAAGGTCTTCTGAAATACAATAACTTGATTTCGCATGATTTTCCTGCAGTCTTTAAGTAGCTATATTTTCTAAAATACAGCGATTTCGATTTTGCTGCCATAGAAAAAGTTGTAGTATCTGAAAAGATCTTTCCATTGATATGTGGCTTATCGTTATTGGTCGATGGGCTGGGATGCCCCTTCTCCTTTATTATTTCAAGAGATTACCTTGCGTGCGCTGTGTAACCGGGTAAACTTACGTTATCTATTACGTTTATGAGGCAAAATTTTCAATCCTACAAAATTTAAAAAAATATCCGTCGTTGTTTGTATAAGTCTATATTCTTCTTCATCAATATAACCGTTTCAGTGATTTTCTAAATAATGTATTATTTTCTATTTCGTGTTTATAACCATGATATTAATCGTAATCCAAATAAATAAGTTACTTTAAAGGTTGTTCTGGCTATCTACGACGCTCTATTTGCATGTAAGTGGATAGTATGCTAGAAAGTACGAGGCGAATAAAATAGGACAGGATTGCTTTGATGGTATGGCATCGAATGAGACGCGACAAGACGGGATGTAAAGGGAAGGAATCAGAAATGTTGATGGTGATTCAAAACAACAACCACCGCAATAAATAAATAAATAAATAACACCCAACAGTCACATACATAGTCCTGACCCCACATTAAGATCGAGTCTTGTGTCATGGGTATCAGGAACTACGAGAGACTTTTCGGTCTCACAAACACCCAGACCCGAGAGAAATATTTGTGGGCCGCACAAACATTTCTCTCGGTGCGGGGATCGAACCCGCGGCCTCTCGATTCACAGGCGGCGTCTTACCGCCTGCGCCACGGAGGCTGTCAAATGTCAAATTGTCTATTTCTCCCGTCAAACAGCAGTTTAAATGCACTGTTGTGTTTCGGATTGAAGGACATTGTAGCCAGAGTAACTACTGGACATATTGAGACTTAACATCTTATGTCTCAGGATGGCGAGCGCAGTGGAATTCCAAGCATTGCTTTGTAGTTCAAGATGTTGTTTGGTTTTGCTACTGTTCATGAGCGGTCGCATAGCCATCAGGTGAACGGCATGCTCGTCTCGCCATTCACAGCAATAAAAAAAAAACAACAACAATTCAAGGGTGATAATAAGAAAATATTGTTTTCTAATGTAGTGTAAAATATATCCCTAGAAAAAACACTGTTTTACTGAGACGTAAGTTTGATTTTACGATTACAAATACCTAGTTCTGTTGTGGTAAATACATAACATCCACCATCTTCTACTTATCTGGTTTCTCGGTATTATTTGGTTTTTATAGATATTCTAAAAACTCGTATCTATACGCGCTTTTTAAATATGTGTCGTGGCAACCGCTAATGCATCGACGTCGATCGACGTCCATTTTTGACGACTTATCTATTGATAACTTGCTCGAATACGTGGCGAGGTGCGCAACATTTGTGGCAATGATGCGCAAACGTGTCATCGCCAATCATCGGCGAACATCGGCGATAGTGTGAACGCACCATAAGATATATTAAATTGCAGATTTTTTTTATTGCGAAGAATGGCGAGGTGGGAATTCGCCTGATGATAAGCGATACGACTGCTCATGGATAGTAGCAAGACCAAACAACAGCATGAATTACAGAGCAATGCTTGACATTCCACAGCGCTCGCCATCCTGAGATATAAGACGTGAAGTCTCATTATGCCCAGTAGTTACTCTGGCATACTTTCTGGTATACTTGGACATGGTTCTGCTGTCAGACCTAATCAAAACGTAATGGTCCTCTAATCGCTGAAGTGAAGTAATTAGCCAGGTATTCGATGAAAAGTTTCGCAATGGCTCGTTACTGAGTTTAGTAATGTTTTCTTCACTCTAATATTATTAATAGCAATATTTAAACGCCTTCGTAGCACAATTAATTGACACACCTGTGGGTGTGAAACGTGAGGCCGCAGGTTCGAACCCAAGGCCGTGATACATTTTTGTATATAGACCCGTGGCCGCCAGACTTGATGCCTATGGCAGAGGCAGACAAACTTTCAGATTTTACAAAAAATAAAAACCGACTTCAAAAACCAAAAAAATATAAAATAATAACTAACCACTGCAAAGCAAAAAAAATAATATTTATTTCATGGAACTCGTGCATGTTGATTAATTTGCTTAATGACTTGACTAGCCAACAAATCAAAATAAACTCATTTGCAAAAAAAAACGGGCACCTAAGCAATGAACCATTTCAAATGTTACTATTGGTTTGTTTGATTATTATAGGTAGTTTTACTTTGACAATTTTGTAAATTAATAAGCAAATAATCGTTTTCGTCAGTATTATCATAAAATTTTGATAAAATTTATGGGTTTTAAATTAAAGTTCACTATGCTATATGCTGTGTATGTATGCTCGCTAGTAGTGCATATGCTCGTGAAGTAAAAGTTAACAAAGATTTTTGTTTGTTTTTTCTTTAATAAAGTAAAAGCAGATAAATGTTTAGTATCGAGTGTGACCCCCTCTAGCTGAAATCACAGCTTGAATTCGTCTGGGTATGCTAGCGAGGATATCCCGGATACTTGCTTGCGGAATACGTTCCCACTCCGCGGTAATCACATTCTTCAGCTCTCTGATGGTCTGCGGAGCCGGTTGTACTGATCTCACGCGTCGTTTCAGAACGTCCCAGACATGCTCTATAGGATTGAGGTCGGGACTTCGAGCTGGCCAATCCAAACGACGAATGCCGACCTCTTGCACATACGCTTCCACATCGCCAAACCGGTTTGTGCGAGCGTTGTCGTCCATAAAAATTGAGTCTTCGCCTAAAGCGGCCAATGTTGTGCATGAGGAATTAGAACTTCCGTTATGTATCGATGTCCAGTCAGTGAGCCGTTTTCAATGAAGACTAACTCTGTACGATCCATTGAATTTATTCCTGCCCAAAACATAACAGAGCCCCCACCATAAGGTGTGATTTCTTCAAAACAAGCCTCTGCAAAGCGTTCTCCTCGTCTTCGTAGCACTCGCCGACGTCGATCTTCACCAAACAGAGATATCCTGGCTTCATCGGAGAACAATACCCTATTCCAGTCTTCTTGAGTCCATGACTCACAATTTCGAGCAAACCTAAGCCTGGCAACTCTGTGCTCACGGAGTAACTTAGGGCCGCGGGCCGGGCGATGACTGCGTATATTGGCCGCGAGAAGCCTCCTCCTGACCGTCCATAGACTAATATGCACATTTCTTACTTCTTCGAGGACGTTCTTAAGGTCCACATACGAAGACTTGCGATTTCTCAATGCGCGACTCACAAGAAAGCGATCATCCCGTGGTTGGGTACATGGTTTTCTTCAAGAACCAGGCTCAATCCTATAGAGCATGTCTGGGACGTTCTGAAACGACGCGTGAGATCAGTACAACCGGCTCCGCAGACCATCAGAGAGCTGAAGAATGTGATTACCGCGGAGTGGGAACGTATTCCGCAAGCAAGTATCCAGGATATCCTCGCTAGCATACCTAGACGAATTCAAGCTGTGATTTCAGCTAGAGGGGGTCACACTCGATACAAAACATTTATCTGCTTTTACTTTATTAAAGAAAAAACAAACAAAAATCTTTGTTAACTTTTACTTCACGAGCATATGCACTACTAGCGAGCATACACTACTAGAGAACTCTAGCATTAAAACCCATAAAATTTAACAAAATGTTATGATAATACTGACGAAAACGATTATTTGCTTATTAATTTACAAAA
This sequence comes from Hyles vespertilio, assembly GCA_009982885.2. Classification (NCBI taxonomy): domain Eukaryota; kingdom Metazoa; phylum Arthropoda; class Insecta; order Lepidoptera; family Sphingidae; genus Hyles; species Hyles vespertilio. Next base: position 22,506,918 of record CM042815.1, read on the forward strand.
TTGTGAAAGTAAAACTACCTATAATTATCAAACAAACCAATAGTAACATTTGAAATGGTTCATTGCTTAGGTGCCCGTTATTTTTGCAAATGAGTTTATATGCGTAACATATTGAAGGCGGGTCGCCCAGTACCAAACATATAGATGATATTTAAATTAATATATTAAGGCATAGGTCCTACATGTTTGGTACTTGGCGGCCCGGTCCTAAACCATAACGAAAATGTTTCAAATGCGAGTCCGCCACACGGTCACCGACGTGATCCTATAAATATTCCAAGTTTTCATATTCACGCAATCCTAAATAACAATAAATAAACTTAACAGTCACATACATGGATTATAAATAAATTAAAAATACAATACCACTCGTCCATCCCGATAACATTGAATTTTACTGCGCAAGGGGTATACACGTCTATCTAAAACTGGCGCTATTGAGATTCACATCTGTTCGGATCGTTTTAATGAATAATAAACAATGCCCAGGCTTCCTACAACATATGGCTGAACATATGTGACGCTCAAATTACTTGATTTTTTGCTAGATATACCAGTTTGATGAATTATGAGAGGTGTTCATTTTATAGAACCTTTTATTTTTTATTTATTGGATTCACAGCTACGTGGAATATTTGTCATATTACCAGTGTATTATAATAACATTTAATAACCGCGACTTGTAGATATAATATGAGCTTTTGACGCAATTTGCTAGCGAGTAATCGGTGAACATACATAAAAAAACCGAGGAATTGGGAAACCTCTTACTTTTATTAAAGTCTGTTAAAAACATCACGTAAAGAAAATAGGCTGACCTGGTTACCTAACCTATCATTTCACAGGCCATGAATATTAGACCAATAAAGTGTCACAAATACGTATTAAATTTCCACAAAATAAATCCTTCTAATTAAAATAAATCAATACCAAGCATTTAACCCTTATAATAGTGAATATGTAACACAAGTGGCTTTCACCTACTCCAATTAGCGTAACGATATCTAAGCGCAAAGCATTCATGCTTCAACCGACATTCTCCGAACTTATCCTGATTCCATGTTTTGGCACGATTTATTCACATTGTATCGATAGCAATCATCCAATTAATTCGATACCACCTACCAAGATTTTTCAAAACGTTAACGTGGCATATGTTTCATTTTAAATATAAATATGTAAGCACAAACATATCCCTTACGTATGCTGAAATTTAACAATATATAGAGTGTGTTACATTTCAAAACAAATCTTTTTAAATATATATTATTATTGTCCTTTACACCTTAGAACACCCTTTATGTCTTCTCCTTATACATATGTATCCCATGGTTATCTTTCCGGTATTGCGAGAATTTTATCCACTGAGCCGATATACTTCCACTTGACATACATCCAGCCATCGAGCAAGTGGTCTGGCTCTAGCTGTTTGGCCATTTCTAGGATACCATTTCAGCCTACGTGGCGCAGTTGGTAACACACCGCCTTTGAAACGAGAGGCCGCCGGTTCGATCTTCGCACCGGGAGAAATGTTTGCACACCACAAGGGGGGTTTGCAGCCCACAAATATTTCATTCGGGTCTGGGTGTTTGTGAAAAGTCTCTCGTAGTTCCTCATACACACGACACATGACGCCATCTTAGTGTGGAGTCAGCATTATGTATGTGACTGTTGGGTGTTATTTATTTATTTATATTTATTCCATTCCGCTTCAAGCCCCCTGTCATGTTGCTACCTGGCCAAGTGACCCACATATGTCCACTTCAACCTGGCGATAGAAGTGCCCTCGTCTTCAACTTTCGTATTATGATTAAAATGAATATTAATTACGGTGGAATAAAAAGATGGCAATTTTTTACGCATCAATAAAAACATTCATTTATTGTTACACAATTATAACATCTTTCAAGTTGCCATCAATGCGATACTATAAATAAACAATATCGTAAGGTATTTTCTACGCACTTTTACTTATGATATTATTATATAGCTATAACAAACAAATGAGAGGGTTGGAGGCACACCGGTAACATTGAAACATACACGAGTGCATTGCAGGCATTGAATGGTGTAAGTTTTTCCGTGAATCCATTATATTCGAAAGCGTAATATAGACGAACATAGTTCGAATGCTATCATATATGTTGTAATATTATTCGAGTATACTAGATGGAAACTAACCATGTGTATTCAGGAGTTTTGACCAGATTTCAGTGTATGATGGTCTGTTGTTAATAAACTGGACGCGATCTACCGAGGCAATGATCGCTGTTACAATTTCAGAGCATAACTTCAATTTTCGGAGACATGTGTGTATTAATAGTGAATTACCAACGATGAAGGAACATTTTGCAAGAAAAACTGCGATCTCTACAAAAATGTATTGTGATATGTATGTTTGCCAACCCGCAATGAAAAAACATGATTGAACATGGCCTAAGCCTATTCAATCGAATTCTCAAAGATACATAGATAGATAGATATATAGATTTCAGCAGTACGCGATTATAGACTGCTACAATTTATTTATCGGAAGAGTTTAGAAACCTTAACATGGCGGCCTCTTGTAAAATCCTGAGAAAACAATTAAAAAGAGCATAAAATAATGTTGCGTCGAACCTACGTTTAATATAAAAGCAAACAAAAATGAAGGAGATACCTAATTACAATTTCTAAATATAAGGATATCGATTCGACAACATGAATAAAGAGCAACTGATTATGATCAATATGTGATTGACAAGGGCACATCAGCCGGTATTGAATTGAAGCGATGTTGTTATTAAGATAATTATATCAAAAGGAGCTATAGACGTGTCTCATTAGTCAATAAGCTCTCTGATACCGACCTTGTAGTTGTTAACGACTCAATATCTGGATCAATAAACAGTTTGAATGAGATGTCACAAACACGGTTCCTTCAATAATGTCGGAGACAGTATATTTATACTATTTTATTATAATACACAAAGTAGACTAATTGCAGTATATTTATACTATTTTATAATACACAAAGGAGACAATATATAATCCTTTAACTCTGACTCTAAAACTTCCAGTAGCAACTATTCTTAAAAAAAAATTACGGATCATGATAAAAAAAATTACTGCTACGAATAGCGAAACGAGCCTGCCATCCTCTGGATGGTAAACGATACGACCGCTCATAGACATTAACAGAACGAAACAACATTATGAATTACAAAGCATTGCTTGGCATTCCACTGCACTCGCCATCCTGAGACATAAGATATGTCCCGTAGTTGTTATGGCTACAATGTCCTTCAAACCGTTACACAACTGTATGACGTGAAAAATAGACCTTGCGGTGACCTACCTAGCTGGCCTCTGTACCGCCAGAAGGTGCCGATGTATCTTGTAACTAATTATGAGACGAAACAGCACCTTTTGTCACTAAGATTTAATTAGCTACCAGTTCTGAATACCGCTTGCAATTATGTTTTGTTTCTGTACTAGCATGGCACGGAAAACTGCAGACTGACAACTTTTACAACCGTCTAAAATACTAGATTTTCTAAAATACCAATTATTTAAACGCCCTATTAATATATTATTTTAAAAGGATGCGTTAAATTATTATGTCACTCAACATAAATTATTTATTACATTAAACAGGTAGATTGAACATAATTATATTTCACGGAAACACAACTAATAAAATTAACAACAACCATTTAATATTTGCGATAAGCTGTATTTGATAACTCCTATGGATCACATATTTTCAATATAGTCCAACGTAATTACGTCGATTTAACAAGGGTATTAGCTTACATAATCTGTTATTCAGTTGGTGTTCAAAGAGCAAACTATGTATTACACAACTATTTAGCATAGAGCGTGGGAATGAGTGACTGAGTAATCACAACTTGATTTGTAGGTATCGGTAACTAGTGGAGCGCGTTCTATACGGACCGTCCCAGTGTTGCCAACTTATCCCTCGGAGTGTTTTAGCGACATAAATTGCCGACGCCTATTTACATTACTCTGTCCCGAATTAGCATATTGGTGAGTATTCCCCAGCCGACAACCTGGATATTCCCGCATAATTCACACAATTTGCACAAAAAAACATCCGCCAACTCGCAAATAACGTTCGCGAACCTTTTTTTCTATTAGGAATTTTAATTGTTACATTTTTCACGCATTTTTCATTTACGTTTTGAGGTATATGTTTATGTTTCCCAACAGTGTTTTTACTCGTGTTTTTCTACCTTATGTTTTCATTAATCAAATCAGAGTAGCCGTGTTGTTCTTTCTTCATTTCCCAATTATATATTTTTTCCTTAAACAGTAATCTCAATATTACTCTGTCTATAAGTGTTTTAAAGATCAAAATAGTGCTCCCGAAACTCAGTTTTATTCATTTGTATCATTAATAAACTAGAATTTAATAATAAAATGATTGGTAACCTTCACACATAAATACATGTAGTTCAAGAGTAATCGCAGGCAAATTTAAATTTCTCTAAATCCGGTCGAGCTTCGCATTAGGGGCAAGGAAAAAACGGATCTTCAGAAAATCTTGAAAGTACTTTTAAGGCAATAGCTACTACAAACTATGATTAAATCGCTAAAAGTACTTGCCAAGTTGTACAAAGAACCTGTAAATACCACAGGGACATTACGATGTACTGGGGGTGTAAAGAGTTCCTAACGATTATGAAGCTGAGTTATCGAGTTCGAATCCCGGGTCGGGCAAAGTGATATTAGATTTTACTATTCATTATCAGCCCGGAGTCATGAATTTGTGCCCGATGTGGCGATAGGGTCGCCACTTATCATATCGTGGTAAAGAACACACATGACGAAACGTGGGTGTCCTGATAGCATCTCTGCCTACCACTTCTTGAAAAAGGCATAAACTTGTTTTGAGGAGTTCCTATAAAAGCGTTACAAAACAGCTGTCAATATTTGAAAAAAATTACCCAAACGTAATATTTTTTATTTTGAAATAGGTATCTTCAGCAAATGATGCAAGGGTTATGGTTGGCGCATATTATGTTAGTTTCATGTCGACCATAGTTAGGAAAATTTACAGCAGTTCCATAAGTAATTGTACCACATTTTAAAATCATACTGTGTACATTATTTACTGTTCAATTGTTTTCAAATAATTACATTTCATTACAATCAATTACAACTTTATACTTACCTAAATTTTAGAATAGATTTATTATTGTTTATGGTAAAGTACATTGTAAACCTAGTACTAATATTTGTAGTAAATAAGTTAGAACTCCTATCTAGAATAAATCGTGCGTACAACGTTATCCATTAATTGTAATTCTAGACTATATTATATTTTGGAGACTAGACTGCTCAACATTAAGCATGTGTAGACTAAAAAAACCACCGCATCTATTTCTCCCGTCAAACAGTAGTGTAAATGCTTTGTTGTGTTTCGAATTGAAACACAATATGGCCTGAGTAACTAATGGACTTGGGACTTAAAATCTTATGTCTCAAGATGACGAGCGTGGAATGCCAAGCATTGCTTCGTAATTCAAGGTGTTGTTTGGTTTTGCTACTCTTCATGAGCGATCTAATCGCTTACCATCAGGTGAACGGCATGCTTGTCCTCCCACACAATGCAATAAATGAAACATATGCACAGATAGTTGTGCCATACATTGGGATAAAACAAATAAAACCATTATAGTTAGAGCAAAACATTGTTTCGCCGTTGACATTCCTAAGTCTGGCAGTTGAAACTATAGCATTAGTTTGGCGCGCCTACGTATAAACTTACATAAAAAGAGCAAAAACTAAAAATAAATAGGTCCATTCGCGCACACATTCCTTATAAATAGAGAAACTTTTGGTGTACCCCATTAGAACGTTCTCGCAAAAGGGTGTAAGCGCGCGAATTTCGCTGTGTCCCGTTTATAAATCTCTATTTACAATTCCGCGCTCGGCGAGTGGAAAGGCTTAAGCCAAGACATTTTTCTTCATTCGCAAGTGTGTGCTAACAAACTGTGTGTCGCTGCGGCGCCTTCTGGGACGTTTACCCTTCTCAATCTCGGGAAATTCGGTTACAATAATATCAGGACGACGTCTCATTGTCGCCGAAAGTTTATTTTAATCTACTTTTATAAATCGTTTCATAAAAATACGAATTATTTTTGTTTGCACCTCTCAGTCTTCTGTGAGTTAATGGAGTGTCATTTTTGTGTGTTTACGTTATGTAAATGTAGCACCTAAGAATCATGATTTGTTCTACGTGTTTCTCTTTTTGTGGTTTTATGTTTATATTTAGACGATTTAACATCGATAATTCTGTTTTGAAGTTACAGCTAATGCATTCTTGCGTATTATGTGTTTTACGTTCGTTTCTATTCTTTTAGTGTCCATTGCGTATTGGCTGTTTTATGCACGGTTATTCTATGTTGCTAATGTGCTGCTAAACTGCATTGTACAAAATATTATTTAATTGAAATAAATGGTGATATGAGCGTGCTATTCGCCTGATGGAAGCGATACGACCGGTCATGAACGGTAGCGAAACCGAAGCAAACAAAACAAAACCTTGAATCACAAAACTATGCTTCGCATTTCACTGCGCTCGCTATCCTAAGACATAAGATGCTAAATATCTATATGTCCATTAGTTACTTTGGCCACAATGTCCTTCAATCCGAACTACAACAGTGCATTTAAACTGCTGTTTGGCGGGAGAAATAGAAATTGCGGTGGTACATACCCAGGCTGCCTCTCACATATGAGAGATCCACCACCAGTCCTTTGCTTATACCGGGTATCTCAAGACTGCTACCGAAAACGAAGCCGGGTGGCAGTTTTAGTGACTACAAACACAATGCAACTAAAAATTTCGCAAAGAAACGCGACAATTATTTTTTATGATTTTTTAAATATCGTCATTTTTGGGTGGTAAATCCATAGTTTTTGCTAAAATAATAATTTTAACTCTTTTATACCTTAGATTATTTAAAAATAAAAGGGTATACACTATTATTTTAGGGAAAAATGTATTTACCACCCAAATATGGTCATAGGAAAAAAATATTTAAAAAAAAATGTCGCTTTTTTTTGCAACTTTTTCTATTGCATTGTGTCTTAAGTCGCTTAAACTACCACCCGGCTTCGTTTTCGGTAGCAGTCTTGATATACCCTGTATATCTTCCTCGTCATAAGAACGGCCATGACTAAGAATCAATATGAATTTCAATATCACAGTATTATGAAAAAATAAATCATGAGTAAAACCCAACAAATCTACCAGGAAATATAATGCGACGTGTACCAACAACTCAAACCTATTCACTACGGTTTTCATATGAAACAGAAATTGCGTTAAAACATAATAACCTCTTTCTTAGGAGCAACTTACTAGATAGTTCTAGAAAAAGCGTCTAAAAATGTCGTCAAACTGTTATTTTGGTTTTTAAAATTACCTACACATGCTCAGTCTACTCCAAAACGGTCTTCCCGCTAGCCCCAACGTTTTTACAGTATACATTTACTGGTGGTAGGTCTCTCATATGTGAGAGGCCATCTGGGTAGGTACCACCGCAATGTCTATTTCTCCCGTGAAACAACACTGCTTAAATGCACTGTTGTGTTTCGGATTGAAGGACATTGTAGCCAGAGCAACTACTGGACATATTGAGACTTAACATCTTATGTCTCAGGATGGCGAGCGCAGTGGAATATTGCTACTGTTTATGAGCGGTCGTATCGCTTACCATCAGGCGAACGGCTTGCTCGTCTCGCCATTCAATGCAATAAAAAAAAAAAAAAAAAAAAAAAAACATGAAGTGGAATCAATGTGTTAAAACTTTCTAAAATCAAATGCAAACTTCAACAGTATTTCGTTAATAGGAGAACTCGTATGATGCGTGAAATGAACTGAGACTCGAACTCCGGAGCGTTTACTGCCAAAAGCACTGACTATCATCAGTTCAACAACATTTTACCACTTTGGAAAACTGACGTGAACTTCATAATATGTCACTAATAGGCAAATAAATACTTAAACGTATTATTCTTTTATATTTCCAATCTATTAATGCATAGATTTAATTTTTTATATACCCATTTAAATTAAACCTATAGTCACTTTAACAGTAAAAAACAAAATATACAGATTGTTCAGGAATGTTTCAAAGTAAAAAGTATTTTTGTTAGTAGAACCGCAGAGCGGATTTTCTATGAATGCTTAGAAAAGAAAAGAGCTTTAAAATAATAGAATGTAACAAGCTCTCCAAATCGCATCGCCTTAACGTAAGAACTGTGAAATTGGAATCGTAGCATTTTTATTATTAGTCAAGATATTTTGTTATTTAGTTGTGCTTTATTTATAGAGAGGTAATTGTAATTCAGCGACATGGTATTTTATTGAAATTGAAGAAAAATACATACATATCGATGGCTTCAATTATCAGACATCGTAACTCCATTCAACCAAATTTTACAAAAGTACAAAAACACCATACACTGTAATTTCCTTAAAGATGATTACACGTTTTTTTAAATTATTATAGTAGTTGGATTGTTGATGTGCTCGTTTTCAATAAAATAGTGAAATCAGTTATTTGACCTACAGTATTTTACGCAGATGGCAATAAAACATGACTCTAAAATAAAAAATGGAGTTACGAACATTGATAATATCAAGCCATCGATATCTGATATCGAATAGAAATTTTGCCAGGGCACACAGCTCCAAACGATATATGTATATATGGATATAATATGGATTAAATCTCCTTTATATATTACGCATACATTATATGCACATGTAAAATCACCATTACGATAGGCTATGAATAATTACTACAGTCATTTACATTTTTGTGACAGTGTGAAATTCTTGTTAAGTCTGCGGCAGTAACTAATAAGTCTGCTGGGTCGGAGCGATTTCATAAAAAGAGAATATGAATGGAAAAATTAAGTAAAATGTGAAAAGTAATCCGCCCACACACCTTTCTGTATTTACATTTGATTGAAATTGCTTAATAAGTTGTTAGAAAGGTTATGATAGGCAATTTTAAGTTCCTTAAACTTCTTAATTACACGGTACTCAGATATTACATCTTCAACTTCTTCTATTAGTAGTTTTATATGAAATCTAAAAGTGAAATTTTGTATAGTTTTTGAAACAGTAGAAGACCTACAAGATTTAACATTTAAAACCTTAAAAGCTAACCGACTATGTTAATGGATTGTAGGTGATATATGAGTGATAGTCCTCTTTACTTTTGGCACAAAATAAATATTCTAACAAGTAAAATACAATATTTTTTTAACCTATTCATTTCTCCCACACCTTACTAAAAGTAAGAAGAAAAATCTTTAACTAATCACTCAACCGAAAAATTCGTCGCAAGCCATCAGCCATGGATGGGCGACCGTCCTAGATGGTTATGTGTAAATCTAGATCGGGTAGAATTTCGGCGCCGCTTTAATACTCCGTGAAAATTTACCCAATGGATCTTAAAGCACCACTCGTATTCAAGAGGAACCCACTTCCATATGTTGTCCGCCCTGGGGTCACTCATAAATTTCAATGTACTATTCTGGCAAGCGTACTTTAAGTGAAATATCTACTCCATTTGGGGATCCAAACACCCTAACTACTTGATGAATTCCAATACACTTACGTGACTGACATAATTAGCAAGCCTCGGTGGATACTGGATATCAGTTTAAGGATGTTAAACACAGGTATTTATCTTGTATCGAAATACGATGCTCGTGATTTGTTTCTTTCAAAATTAAAACAATACCAAAAAAATCAAAACAATAAACTCTTAAGAAAAAAAGCGTTATTTCTACAATTTGATTTCGTGAAAAAAGGCTTACTATGAAAGACACAATCCAGCGTCCCGACAAAGCTGAAAAACGGAAAATACGAGAATAAAAAACTAAAAACCCTTACACCGAAGCTTTCTTTTCACATTTCCTGAACTCTCTGATACATAGGGCCTAATAAATATTCCTTGGTGTCGGACGGCCACCCCGCTTTACCTCTGTGACTTGGTCCGCCTATCTTGCTTGCACGACACGCTCGAAGCGATGCTACGTCACGCATGCTACTGCGCAATACCTCTAAAACACTACAGAATGCAATTAAGCGAACATATTGAACTGGATATTATAAAATTCCTTTAGTATTTGTAACACCTACGCCCAACTACTGGAATGCAACTTAAATATAAATGGCGCTTAATTACGTTAATCCCGATTAAATGTACTAGCTAAGTGGGCCGTGTGGTGTTAATAGCAACTTTTTTTTTTTATTGCATTGAATGGCGAGACGAGCAAGCCGTTCGCCTGATGGTAAGCGATACGACCGCTCATAAACAGTAGCAACATTCCACTGCGCTCGCCATCCTGAGACATAAGATGTTAAGTCTCAATATGTCTTATTATTATTTATTATTACTAACTTATTATTTGAATGGTGTTCCAGTATTCGGACGTTACTGGCTGAAAACTAATAGATTATAATAATGGTTGCAAACATTAGGTGAATGTCAGAAACTTCTAAAATACAATTATGAATGTAATTTCTCTAAAATTTCCTGGTAATTGTTAACAAATTGGAAACTAAGATGAGTTGTTCATTGGTGGAATAAAGGTTAACAATAAATGCCAGAAAAATCTCCAGGCGCACGTCATTTATAAAAAATTACAAGTCTTGATAATGAGACATAGTAAGAGTAATCAACATAATTATGATAATCATCATGAGAGTAAGCAGTATATTATTGAGTACAAGTTACCTAATGCCCCACAAGAATCTACAGATTTACCATGTCTTCTATTAATCATTCAAAAATTAAGAAATTCAAATCTAAGGATTGATGGATGACAATATACACAAAGTAAAGTTCTGGATGAAAGACGCAAAAGATCAAGTTCGGTAACTTGTAATTGGAAAGAAATATGTTTAACAGGAGATCGCTACAGAGGAAGAATTGTAGACGTAATTAGACAAACGTCATTTTGAGAGGCCATCTGAGTAGGTACCGCCGCATTATTTATTTCTGCCGCCAACCAGCAGTGTAAATGCACTGTTGTGTTTCGGTTTGAAGGACATTCTAACCAAATTAATTACTGAACATATTAAGACCTAACATGTTACGTCCCAGGACAGCGAACGCAGGGAAACGCATTGCTTTGTAATTCAACGTTTTTGGTTTTGCTACCGCTCAAGTGCGGTCGTTTCGCCAAAAAATGCAATAAAAAAAGTTATTATTTCTTCGGAAAATGCGTGATATAAATACATTTATAGCACTGCCTAGCAATCCACAGGTGAAGCGCCGCTTGTAAGAAGGAAAAAGGCCGAGATTCGTACGATAAACCCGACTGTCACCGGAAAACAACGTAACATGTGTGATACCATCGGGAGGTACGCACGGAAATATGTGAACTCAAAAGATACAAGCAGATGTTGCACTAATATTCTTATAATACCTATAAACACTAACATGCCTTTTCAGAGACAATTTTTAAACATATTATAGCTATCCAATGTTTCTTATCGTTCGCTCAAACTGAATGCAAAACTTGTTCGAAAGGGACAAAGTATTCGTTCACTAAAATTGATTTTAAAAAGTTCTATGAATACGGCCGTAAATATACCTAGAAATATTTAGGAACTATGAATAAAATAACACGGCAACTCTTTCCATAAATGGAATTTATTTAGAACACTATTTAAATTGAACATAATGGAATTCGTTTCTTAAAGAACCAATGAATTCGCACGTGTCAACGGAAATACTCCTAAGTCCGAACACCCATGTTAGCTTATCCTTCGTCGCGACACATAATACTGAAACCTCTTTCAAAATAAATATTTCCACTCTTCAACTTTACAAATTGATCATAGACCAAACGAGATGGGCGAATTTGGGCCTGACGTTGCACTTATAAAATGTTTATCAATATTCTTTACCTCTTTTTTCCGTTTCTTATCGAATAAAAAAAATTGATCGACAATGGGACCTAAAATCAATGGCTTAATATAATTGATATCCATTTATAACATAATTTATACCTATCATCATTTTCAACGAAACTACATTGTTATTACTCTGAAGTTCATCATCATCATCATCATCATCAGCCTATTCGCGTCCACTGCTCATATACCTCTCCTATGGCACGCCACTGGGCTCGATCTTCAGCCCAACGTCTCCAACCGCTACCAGCCATCTTTCGGATATCATCACTCCACCTCATTGGAGGGCGTCCTACACTACGCTTGAGATTACTTACTCTGAGGTTATTACCCTAAATTAATGGTAATAATTTTGTGTTCTCTTGCACCGGTGCACTTTTGATATCTATTTTTTTATAAGTTATACAACTATGTCGAGTACGTAGATATTTATAAAAAAAATGACATTGACGAACCTCTCTCACCTCTGACTTTTCGGAATCATGTGTGTATTGATAGTTAATCACTACGCACTCAAACGGTGAAAGAAAACAATAGTATTACAATAAAGTGTAATAATAATTAAATAAAATGGTCCAGGCTTCAGTTGCCCATTCATTGCATTTTCGCCGCCACAGAAATTATATTTCGATGGTCGCCGTTTAGTCTGGTTTAATTCAGACCCTCTACAACTTGTAAAAAGTAGTTTTCTTATTACCCTTATTACAGCTGTTAAAATTGTCGCAGCAGTTATATCTCTTACTTCGTATCCTATAGGTTTTAATGTCATAGATATTAAATTATTCAATTGCCTATATCGAATATTAGACGTAATCAAATTAAACTCAATTTTCGTTACCAACGCTCAACTGAATTAAATTATTGTAGCGGGATTATACTTAGGGAAATAAGCGTGTACGATACGTGATGGAGATAAATTTAAAATGTACTCACATTTCACATTTCCTGCGTTGAGGATCCGCCTGTTGAAGAAAGAATTTACTACTCTTCAGAGTAGTAAATTCCAAGACACGATACACTTTGTGGGAAGTTGAGGTGTCCCGTGTGCACATTTTGCCCGTTATCATCGAATTTCGAACGCCATAGGTACAATTTCTAAGGCAACCGCGTGCGCGACGTGTGATTTGCGCGTCATTTACAAAATGTTACCGGATTGGCACGTTGGCGGCAATGCGCGCGAGTTTGAAGATCCTCGCCATTTCACAATATGCCACCATCACGCATACAATAGAACAAGATGTATTAACAAAACGGTTTAAAACTATTACAATCACTTTCTAATGAGATGAGATGAATACGAAAAGAAAAAAGAATCTACCACACACATTTAAAAAAATGTATGCAGGTATTCTTCTAATTTCGACGACGCGACGCGACGGTGCGGCACGGCGCGGCGTGTGTATTGGTGATAAGTTTCATGAAAATAAAATTTATCATCAAATCGTAAACATTTTTTGTCTTAATCAATCGTTGTCGGTCTGCCTATTGGTCTGCTAACTTAATTTTTGTTAGTAACACGTTTTACTTAATATTTATATAAATGCAAACGTTTGTTTATGACCCTTTGGTGTATATAACTCACCTTCTCAGTACAAATCAATCAAAACCTACAGGAAACTTTCTATTGACCTTTTATCACAAAATAAATGAAATGAGCAATATAGATCAACACATGTATTGACAGACAATTGATAGGTATCGAGCAATTTCAAGTTCGACTGCGGTTCACCCGATTGGAAACATCAGACATAAAACTAAGTGACTTTCATATTATTTCATAAAGTTTATCACTAAGATTTGACGATTGTCTGAATTCCCGACGTTTCGATCACTTTACAGCTTTCGTGGTCACGGGGCGGACTGAGGTATTAGTCATCCGCTCAGTGACTGTTACAATTTAACTACCCTTAATTTTGAATTATTAAATCAAAAAGTTAATTTAAATAACTAATCTGTTTTGGCGTTCCGATCCACGCATAAATTAACTTTTTGATTAACTTTTTGATTAACTTTTTGATAAATTAACTTTTTGATTTAATAATTCAAAATTAAGGGTAGTTAAATTGTAACAGTCACTGAGCGGATGACTAATACCTCAGTCCGCCCCTTTGACGATTGTCGTCACTAGAAACATTCCAATGGTATATTTTTCTACTTATTATTAGATTATTTTACGCTCCATCATTTTTGCACACCTACATACAGGGTATATCAAGACTGCTACCGAAAACGAAGCCGGGTGGTAGTTTAAGCGACTTCAGACACAATGCAACAGAAAAAGTTGCAAAAAAAAGCGACAAATTTTTTTTTGTAATTTTTTTCCTTTCCTTTTTGGCCATATTTGGGTGGTAAATCCATTTTTTTCCAAAATAATAGTGTATACCCTCTTATTTATAAGTACTTTAAGGTATAAAAGAGTTTAAATTATTATTTTAGCAAAAACTATGGATTTACCACACAAAATTGTCGATTTTTAAAAAATCATAAAAAATAATTGTCGCGTTTCTTTGCGAAATTTTTAGTTGCATTATGTTTGTAGTCACTAAAACTACCACCCGGCTTCGTTTTCGGTAGCAGTCTTGAGATACCCGGTATATGAAACGATAATTTCATTTAACATAATATATCACGTTGCGAAAACAACATATAACCAGAAACACAAAAAGAAAAATGTTGAGATAATGATGACTGCCTCGGTGGCGTAGTTGTACTAGGGTACGGTTACAAAGCTGAGGTCTCGGGTTCGAATCCCGGGTAAGGCAAAGTCATATTGTAATTTTCTATTCATTATCAGCCCAGAGTCAGGAATTTGTGCCCGATATGGCGATAGGCTCGCCACCTATCACATCTTGGGACAGAACATACAAGGCGAAATGTGGGTGTCCTGGCACCTCTGCCTACCCCTTCTGGGAAAAAGGCGTGAGTTTATGTTATGTTATGTTATGTTGGGATGATGATAATAAAAGTTCGACGATTCTCCCCTAAAGTCATCTTCTATACATGTATTCATAAATTAATGAGCACTAAGTCATTTTTTTGAAACAACAAATGTACTGAAGGGCCTATCCTCAGTGTAGAAATCAATGAGTCACAATGTGATTAAAATATATAAGTGTCACAATTACACAATTTTGTTACTACAACTGCCACTATCAATAATATATTTTATTCTATAAATGATAGTGCGCGGTGGCCTGTTGGTAAACGGACTAGACGCGAGTGCCAACATTTTCACGGTGATCGCGGGTTCGAATTCCAGGGCACAACTCTGACTTTTCGAAGTCATGTGTGTATTGATAGTCAATCACCACACACTAAAACGGTGAAGGAAAACATCGTGAGGAAACCTGCATACCATAGCGATTTATAAGAATTTCTATGGCATGTAAGTCCGCCAATCCGCACTAAGCCATCGTGGTGGACTATATGGCCTAACCACTCTCAATCGTACTGTCGATTGTAAAGGAGTCCCGTGCCCTGCAGTGGGACGTATATGGGCTGATACAGATTCAATAACATTTTACTATTGCATAATCCATCTTTAATTAAGAATAATGCAGCACTGGTAGGCATGAAATATGATAATTATAACAATATGCATACCCACTTCATATCCAATAAAAAAATTACTAAATTTTGTGTGATTAAAATAAATCTAAATTATAATTCCAAAAAAATTAAAATTGTAAAATAAATATTTTTTTTCGTAATACAATATGCAACGATTCAATATGCTTAATTGGTACGATAAGCACTTAAGAAAATATAAAAATCGTCTAGTAATAACCAAGAATCATAAAGTTGAGTTCAAGAGCGAACAATATAAGAAACGAGGCAAACTTAATTGGGTCACGAACGGGACACTGTCGAACATGGGACGCCATTAATTGAACCACTTCTTCTTCAACATTATCACAACTTGAACCGTCGACTTGCTTCCAAATAATTACTTGCCATTTCGTTCGTGAAAGGATAATGTTGATTTTGTTTTTATGCTAATTTTGAAATGACGTCACGTACTCGACTTTTGATTGTGACGGTACAGAATTATTTATTATATTTTCACAGACATATGGCCGGTTTAGGGGCGAGTAAATCTGAATGCGTCATAGGTCCGTACGATTTTGTTTTAACTGTCTACAGAATGTTCTCATAAATGGGTCCGAAAGGATACCTTTCATGAAATAAAATTTAATACTCTCCGAGTAATTAGTGGATAAACCGATATGATTTTTGTATGCAGTAACTGCACTAAGTGCATTGCAGTTCAAATATAGTCTATTAGATACAAACATAAACAAACTCACGCCTTTTTCCCAGAAGGGTAGGCAGAGGTGCCATGACACCCACATTTCGCCTAGTATGTTGCGACCCAAGATGTGATAGCGGGCGAGCCTATCGCCATATTGGGTACAAATTCCTGACTCCAGGCTGACAATGAATAGAAAAATCCACTAATACTTCGCCCGACCCGGGATTCGACCTTAGCTTTGTAACCGTACCGTAGTACAACTACGCCACCGAAGCAGTCAGCTTAGTCTATTTATCACGAATAATCTATTTATAGGTTCCACGGGCGAGAGAAAATCATACTCAACATAAGATTTCCTTGAGATAAAATATATTTTTAATTAAAGAGCGAAGAAGACAAAATGTTCGATAATTAAAATAGGTTTATAAATTGTCTATGAATGAGGCGGCGTGTGGTTTTTATTACATATTTATTATTATAATGAACACATTGCCACCCATATTTAATAGTCTAATAGGCCTAATTAGTTTTGTAAAACAATATTGTATTAACGTTAGAAAATGAAGACTTATTCATGTTGTTACAATATTTTATTTATGTAACAATATTCGCGTACATAAGTAAAATACATATATATGGATACTGAGTATAAGTCCAGTACATAGGTAAAATTATGTTATTAAATAGATATTATAGAAAAAATTCTTGGAATTCTGACGCGTAGCTTTCAAAAACGGACTTATAGAACCTTACCTGCACAATACATTGCATGCTCCGCAAGCTTATTTACTAAGATTTTTGGCAAATCTAGTTAGAGGAGTGTGTGGTGGCCTGTTAGCAAGGGACCGGGCGTGCCTGCCGAGAAGTCCATGGGTTCAAATCCCAGGTCGGACAAAGTGATTGACATTATCAGCCCGGAGTCCGGAATTGGTGCCCGATGAAACGTGAGTATTTTGGTTATGCCTCTGCCTACCCCTTCTGGGAAAAAAGCGTGAGTTTATGTATTATTAGATTTATCTTAAATATATATAACATTCGATATAACAGTCGAATTGAGAACCTCCTTCTTTTTTTAAGTCGCTTATATATGCAAAATAAAGATCTGTGCAAACGAGACGTGTGTGAGAACGAGGGAATCTGGACTTGTTTTAAAATAAGCCTAATTTGAATACATGTCAGGCAGAGGTTTAGTGTTTGGCTGCTTTTATTTAACTTAGGGTCAACAAAAACACTAAACTCAGTAATTTATACAGGTCACTCTCTAAATAGCAAAGAATAACAATGAAATAGGTTGTATCTATGGTAAATACGAGTACTAAGTCAGCCCACAATCGAACTAAACGATAATTGAACCAAAATATCATTAGTGCAAAATTTGCATATATATAATTATGTCAGATTATTTTATACAATTGCTCAATATTATATGTACTCATTTAATGTATGGAACCATATTACGGTGTATTAAATCCACTACGTTCAATATGACAACACAAAATAAGTTTACAATTTCAGAAAAATACAGTTGAAAAACACAAACTGTTCAGCACAACAACACATTTAAAAACCCACCAAGCACATTGACAATCCTTAGAAAAGATTCCGAGTTAATTCTATTTCAAAAGATATTAAAACTTGCTGTCGCGAGTGAAAAATAATCTTGCTTGTAAAATTATTGCCTACAAGATGAACGGAGACAGATAAGAGGGACTGAGGATTACGCGGCAACTAGGGATGCACGCTGCTCGATACAGCTAAAAGGAGAAACATAGGGTATACAATATCAATACTGCGACCGAAAACGAAGCCGAGTGGTGGTTTTAGTGACTACAAATACAATGCAATGAAGAATTTCGCAAAGAAACGCGTAAATTTTTTATATATCATCGTTTTTGGGTGGTAAATCCATAAATTTTGCTAAACTAATAATTAAAACCCTTGAGTAACACAGCGCCTTTAAAAATGAAAGGAAAGCACTATTATTTTAGCAAAAACAATGTACACAGTCAGGTCATAAGTATTGTCACACAGTAAAAACTTTTCTTTTAGAATGCTGGCCACAAATTTTGTTATTAAATTCGAATTTCGAATTGTTCATGAAAATAAAATTGTATACTTTTTAGAATTTTACTCATTTTTAAATATGGAGTGGACGCTTAAAGAAGACCGTGTTGCAGTTATTACGTTGCATCGATGCGGTTACACGCCAATTAAAATTTTTGACATGCTGAAAATTTTGAATATAACCAAAAGATTCGTTTATCGTACCATCAAACGATACAATGAAGACTCTAGTGTAGTGACAGGTCAAGAAGTGGTTGCCCTCGATCTGTTAGGACTCCAGCAGTGATAAAAGCTGTGAAGGCGCGAATTCAAAGAAATCCCAAACGTAAGAAGAAACTGTTGGCCCTTCAGATGGGGTTAAGCAGAACCACGGTGAAAAGGGTGTTAAATGAAGACTTAGGGCTTCGGGCATATCGAAGAAAAACAGGACCTGAGACTGAAGAGATGCCGCGCTTTGTTGAAGCGGTATGCGGGAAAAAAATATCGGGAAATTCTTTTTTCAGATGAAAAATAATTTACCGTAGAAGAGAGCTACAACAAACAAAATGATAAGGTGTACGCACACAGTAGTGAAGAAGCGAGCAACCGTATTCCGCGTGTCCAACGAGGTCATTTTCCATCCTCGCTCATGCCTCATGGTATGGTTGGGAGTTTCTTATTGGGGCTTAACAGAGGTACATTTTTGTGAGAAAGGTGTAAAAACGAATGCAGTTGTGTATCAAAATACAGTCCTGACGAACCTTGTGGAACCTGTTTCTCATATAATGTTCAATAACAGGCACTGAGTATTCCAACAAGATTCGGCGCCAGCTCATAGAGCGAAGAGCACACAAGACTGGCTGGCGGCGCGTGAAATCGACTTCATCTGGCACGAAGACTGGCCCTCCTCCAGTCCATATTTGAATCCGTTAGATTACAAGATATGGCAACACTTGGAGGAAAAGGCGTGCTCAAAGCCTCATCCCAATGTGGAGTCACTCTAGACATCCTTGATTAAGGCAGCCGCCGATATTGACATGGACCTCGTTCGTGCTGCGATAGACAACTGGCCGCGCAGATTGAAGGTCTGTATTCAAAATCACGGAGGTCATTTTGAATAAACTTTAGTGTCATAAGAATCTATGTTTTGTTAAGTTCATTTCGGTATATAAATGGTTACATAATGAATAAACTTGTTGCAATTATTTTATATTAAACATGTGATAGAATTTATGACCTGTCTAGGTAATATATCAACTAAATATGGGACTATACTATGGAAAAAAATAAAATAAACTACGTTATTTTGTACTTTTTTCAGTAGCATTGTTTCTAAAACTGCTACCTACCTTCGTTTTCGATCGCAATCTGGATATACCCTGTATAATACAAATAAAAAAATACAAACAATAAATGCTAAATTTAAAATATAGCATATGTTATCTTATAGGTCGGTTACGCATCTCTATGCCTATCCCTATGGTGCTCTATGGTGTTGTAGATGTTTATGTGTGGCGGTAATCACTTACCATCAAGTCAACTATGAGCTCGTTTGCCCCCAATAACATAAAAATATCACATTCTAACTCGATGTACCTATCAGCTGACTTGAGTACCAACATGGAAAACTCATTTTTCTAGGTCAATTAAAAAACATCCATGCATTTTCACTCGATAGTTTAAAAAAAAAACAAATTCTTAATTTGGAGAACTTACCAGTATTTGATATTGCAATTAATTGTTATGTGAAAATTTTCCGAAAATGTATTAATAGGTTTTAATAAAATATAAGCTGATTAAAGTAATTTGATACCTACCATATAATTTTGGGAATAAAGGAGCCAATTGCTCAACATGTAAGAATTTCTTTTATTATAAAAATAGGAATGACTCCATTTAAAACAGAACCCATCAAAAACATCCTGTAAAAAAATCCAAGTCTCGCAGCTCAGGTCTTCTACCGCAAAAAGTTGTGAGATGCATGTAATACCAAGTCGATTATTTATTTAGTCTTTAAGGGACCTTCTATATAAAGTTATTACGTTATTTATTACCATATCAATATTAAAAATTCATGACGTTTTAAATAAATGGATCGACTTGGCCATCGCATGAAAACAATGTATCGTACAATTTATACATAATGCTGCTGGCCAAGTCGATCTATTTATTTAAAACGTAAAGAATTTTTAATATTGATATGGTAATAACTAACGTAATAACTTTATATAGAAGGTCCCTTAAGGACTAAATAAATAATCGACTTGATATTACATGCATCTCACAACTTTTTGCGGTAGAAGACCTGAGCTGCGAGACTTGGATTTTTTTTACAGGATGTTTTTGATGGGATCTCACGTCTTTTTGTAGAGTCCTACTTTTTTCCTTTTCGGTACTTCTTACTTCTAGAATAACACTAACGATTTTTCTTATAGCCTCTGTCTTATGGATTTTTCTTATTTTTGTAGGTATTAATTTATCACAAATATAGCGGATTTGATTATTAATGGTCTTTCTTTCATGGTAATTGATATTTTCGAGCTATTTAGTCTATTTATTTGCAAGTTTTTCTTCGTCATGTTTTTCTAGAGGAATGTTGTACAGTTTCATGGGCTGAATACACCATTTCCCTCTCTATATCCCCTCCTGTTATGCCTCATGTATATAGATATATATCTACAACTATTATTCTACTATATACGGGTACAATGATTCATTAACTGCAAATATAACTTTGTAATCCTATACATTTATATGGGATTACAAAGTTATTCACGCAGTTGGTCTATCTAGAAAACTAGACACAAATTATGAAATGTTTAAATTTTCCCTTACTTTAGACACTAAACACTAATTATATTATAAATTTGAAGGTTCTATGTCTGCTAGAAGTGCCTTAGACTTTTGATGATCGGTCAGTCAGTCAGTGAGTGACAAAATTAAGAAAGTTTGACATGCTACAATTCTTAAACTACTGGTTCAAATTGAATGAAATTTTAAATATACCGTGTTTACACAATGCCTGCTTAGTAACTGAAAATTCAGGCTTCATGCTTTAGCCACAACGAAGTTATAGGGGGTTGAAAATGGTCTGAATTGCTTCGAGAAAAGGATGTTACGGCCTATAAGCTCGACTTGGAGGGGGCTCGGCCGCGCCCCCAGATACATTGTGCTATTATTATAACCTTTTACAATTCCACCAGATGTATGTAGTCACGCCATGTCTGATTTTTTAAATTAAGCTCGTGATTTTGATGTACATACTTGCTCTGTGATTTTAAATATATATATATATATAAATCAAGCTTGCTACACAGTAGTTTTTATATAGAAGGCGGTAACTTTTATTTAAAAGCGTGGCGCGAACTTTTTGATACGGGCGGCTGGGGGAATCCAATGCCACTTATGGAGCTTTAGCCGACCCGCGACGCTTGTTCTTATCCGAGGAATATAGTCCGGCACGCAATATTACATGGTATACCGATCCATTCTTTTAAATATAAACATTTATCACAAACAATAAGATGCGCATTCTCGCAAAAAATGATGACAGAGGCTGGACGTAACATATAAGCCGAATAATTCAGTGATAAAACACAAAAGGCAAATTGCTGCGATCTATTGTAACTGTGGATTAACGAAAAACAGAAGAAGAGATTATACTTCACTTTGATCTTATATAAAAGGCCGAGAAGCAATAAAAGAACAGATTCCTTCCAATAATAATAAATACTGTGTTATCACATACATAGTCCTGATCTCCAATTAAGATCAATTAAGTCTTGTGTCGTAGTCAGGAGTTCTATAAGAGACTTTTCAGTTTCATAAACACCCAGACCCGAGACAAATACTTATAGGCCTTAAAAATATTTTTCTCAGTGCCAAGATCGAACCTTTCGTTTCACAGCCGGCGTCTAACCAACTGCGCCACGAAGGCTGTAAAATTATTGAATTAATTATATGTAAGTTATAAAATATTTGACATAATATAATGAGAACTATCTGGATTATTAAGTGAACTTATCAAAAGCAGCGAATTACAACGTGAATTTGGATAAAGTTACGCAGAAATATTTGAACAAAAGTTTAAATGTTCATTAATTTAAATAGTTCACATCCAAGGTTAACATTCACAATAAGTATATATTATCTCGGACCGCAACAAATTTTACGACGGGAATCGTCATAAAAGCCATGCGAGCGAATTCGCAGACCAATTTTAATTCAAATTAAAGTATATAGTGGAAATACTTTTGACGCAATCATATATTTACAATTAATATTTCAAATACTTTGACCGATATTAACTATTTTAATTTTTATCATAACGTTTTTCTGATTCGCATTTATTGTAAAAATATATTAACGTCAGTATGTTATTTTTAGCAATGGTAAATAAAATTCATAAAGGTGGAGTCAATTAAATTATTACCGAAAAAATAAATGTATTTGTGATATTTGTTATATAAATACGGATATCAATGCAAACTGTTACAGCAAGTCACATCCCTAAGTCGCATCGCAACTTGTAGGCAATTAGTTCAAACGGATAAAAACTGCGACAACTTTTTTAAATTTCTATATAATCCACGGCAGGGTACCTGCACATAAAAATAATTAATTTTAACGTGTTCTACAACATGCTACTTACTATATTTTCTATCTTGTATTTTTAATGAGTAGATTTTTCCTATCTACAGCAATAATAGCTCTATAATATTAATGTCACAAGGAAGGTAACTATATTCGTTTCCTACAAAAAGATAACTTTCGTCAGTCATTTGTTGTATAGAATAAGTCTTCTATTAATTGATAACAACGGATCGCTCGCCCGCGCTGCAGTCGAAATTCTACTGTAATTCATCTATTGTTATTGATTTAAAAAAAACATGTACACCAAAGTTTCAAGTGTGATAGTCTATACTTTATTTAGCTCTCCCTTCAGCCACAGGAAGTCCATTGCTGAAAATGGGCCTCCATCACATTGACATGTTGGAAGTGACCTGCATCCAACGGCTTCCTGCAACCTTAGCCAGTTCGTCTATCCACATTGTCAGCAGGCGTCCAACACTTAGATTGCCTGATGTGGCCTCCGTTCCAGATCCTTTCGACTCCAACGGCCATCGTCTCTGATCTCTACGTACTATGTGCCCGGCACATAGCCACTTCAACTTACAAATCCTGTGGGCTATGTCGGTAACTTTTGTTCTCCTACAAATCTCTTCATTCCTGATTTAACATCACAGGGTAATACCAAGCTTCGCGCTCTCCATAGCACATTAAGTGAAACTTTATTTACGGGTGGTGTAAATAAATAAACGAAATAAAATATATATGATTGGAAAAACTTTGAATAAACAACGTTTAGATACAGCATAATTGCTAATGTATTATACCTGGCAGCCATGATGGTAATGTGAAAGTGATGTAGTCTCAAACATTCTCAAACGTTAAGCTGAGTCTACACTAGAGGACCCGAGCCTGAATTGGACACAAATTCGTGTAATGTCCACCGATTTAGGAGTTTCCAAACACACTCGATACCGGGAGCAGAGCGGCTCAGCTGGTGCTCAACTTGACTTCTCTAGCGTAGACCCACCTTTAGCAACACTAGACAGTGCGTAGACAAATCGAGTTGTAATCACGCACTTTTTTATGTTACTTTTTCTCGTTATTTTGTTTTTATTGCTTATTCCGGTCAATATAGACCAAGCTACAGAAATTCGCATAGAGCTAAAAATTGGTAGGAATGTTCGAAACACCATGATACAGGGTATATCAAGAGTGCTACCGAAAAAAAAGCTGGTTGGTAGTTTTAGTGACTTCAGAAACGGACCTGAAACAAATTTGACTCGATCTTTTATTTCGGTGACAGGATCTAACACACGGCCTGTTGCAACGCAGCCAGCATCTTTACCAACTGCGCCATTGTTTATTCGGTGTATATCCAAAAGGTTATTTGTATGAAGTAAAAAACATCGTCCATCTATTTGACCCATTTCTCTCAAGTCTTAACAAAGAATAATGCTAGCCATAGAAACAAATCGCTTAATTAGAAATGTTGTCTGAACCTGCACAAACCGGTTTGCTTGTTCACGTTACCGGGGAAAACTTATCGCTGAGGCGTGCCCTTTATCTTTTCCATTTAGAAAATATTTATTTAGCATCCTTTCCTTAAGCTTCGGCGCTCAGGTGCGAGATCGCCCTAACTCAAACAACGGGCAGCCATTTAAATAAGGCTGCTGTTTTCATTACTCTCCACGGTACGTACAATTACCAACTGGGTTTGGTTGCCTCAAAAAGTCAAGTTAGCACCGCATTTGTTCTCGAGATTGTGTACTCGCCACCTCTATGTGGCTTCATTCCCAGTAAACCAGTTTCCGTAATGTAAAGAGGTACTACTCCGTTACAAACGTTTTCTTAGCTTCAAAGAAAATATGAACAAATACTAACAAAGTACATGTATTTATATTATGGAAACTTTTTTTACTTCGATAAATTCAGGTTATGAGAGCTTTAAAATATTTAATAAGTAAGAACGATAGATGCCATTTTTAACGTGCTTAGATATACCAAACCTTTATACGACATATTGGTAAAGTTGATATTTCGCGAATGTATTCAGTTTACCTCTTTAAAATATTTAGTATATTCACAGATAAATTGGATAAGTAATAAATTTCATTCTGATCAACTTTCGGAAAGTGGAACTTAATAAAGTATGCGCTCCTTATAATACTTTGTAATTGCACTATTTTCACGGGATATTTACTTAATTTCCTAAGCAAGACACTAATATAAAATTGGGGCATCCTCTGCCTATGTTGTTTTGCATGCAATATATTTACTAAATTACACCATTCATAATAATTAATGGTTCCATAAAGGGTGGATAGGGATCCTGGACGCAACTACTCGCTAACCAAAGAAACACACCGATTTGTATGAACACAATATAATCTAATTAAGTACTTTTTTTTTCAAAATTATATTGGAATTTATGTTGGTATCATATCACTGATGAACATCTATTTAATGAATATAAAGAGAACATTCGCGGCAGCCTTGCTGACCACGATGAGGCATATGAACTTCAGGAATGTCGCTTGAGATGGTATGGTCATGAAACATGAAACAAGTTTTATAAGAGTTAGAGTATTGGAATAGATCTTTAAAACTAGTAGTTTCCACTGTTGAGCTCGGACGGGATATTTGGATGAGAAGACGGAGGAAAAATAACAGCTTCCCCAGTTGCGTTTTGTTCGATAAGTAAGTGTGCAGTAGACCCAAAAGCAGGAAGAAAAATCGTATGTGAAAATTACTATCTTGACAAAGATAGCGACTACCCGACACACAAAAGTCAGTGATAATATCAGACCCTAGTGTCGTGTTTCGCATTTCTGGTACAGGCTGTGTTTAAATTTCATTTGATTTCAACAAGATCGGGATTTGTGTCGACCAGCGTAAGACAACTATTTGAACTCATCTCATCGCTCCAGTTTACTGGTTTCAGTTTACTGTAGGTCTCAAGCCAACAAACAAATGCCAACTCAAATTAAATATAAAGTTTCTGTCGTATTATTGCCACTCTCACATTATGCATACATTACATATTACGTAATAAGTATTGCATAACAGCGAGGAAGAGTAAGGGTTGAAATTGCGATAACAATTTACAACTCTGAGATACCTTTTCGCATCCTACAAGACAGGAGATGGTGCCTTTAAATTATTTATATTTTACTAGAACACATCTACGGCACATTTAAGCTATAGATGCTATGATAGCATAGATGCGTTGTCCGAGCTTTATAATGGCAAGACGTTTGGAAGGTATTTGCCTCCCATGCAATTAGTCACGCTTCAACCAGTGTCGCGTAGGGATGTTCATGTAAAAAAAATATCGATATTTTTATCGATATAATATATCGTAGTGTTCTATCGATACTTTGCGATATATCGTACAAATATATCGATATTTTCGATATATCGAAAGCGATTTATATTTAACTAGTCTATAATATTGAATATTAGATAGGGTTCAGGTTAATATGAGTAAAACAAAGTGCAGAAACAAATCAACTTTATTTATTTATAAGTCCCAATACTTTTTCTCTAGATCTTGCAAAAACAAAATTTTATTTACTCTCTTGGCTTGCAGTCTGCTTCTCTGCTGAGTTAAAACCTGTGCGGTTTTTGAGAAAAGTCGCTCAGATGGAACAGAGCTAGCCACCATTGTTAAATATTTCAATGCTACATGATATAACTTTGGGAACTGTACTTTGTAATCTACCCAAACTTCTAGTGGGTTTTCGTTAAATCTACTAACCGGAGCCCTCAAATAAAGCGATAACTCATCAGAAGACTTTCGTCAGTTTTATTTGTCTTCCAATTCCGCTGGACCAGTTTATGGTGATCGCTCCAGAGACTATAATCCGATGACAGACTAATTTTGTCGGAATTGTCCGAGTCAGATTCCGTAGTAGTACATAATTCATCCTTCTGAGTTTTTTTAATGATATCTTTAATTTTACTAACGGCATTTGCGCAAGCCAATGGATCTTCAAAATGAAGTTTTTTGAACCTCGGGTCCAATATTGTAGCAATAGCCAATGATGATACGTGTTCGATAGCGCCCATTCGTTTGTTAATCTCGCTAAGAGTGCGTTTATGTACCTCCTTGAGTAAAGGTTCTTCAATTACTAGGGTTTTCAGTTTTGATGTCATGCAGTGCACTAATGGAATAACCTTGGAACTAGAACAATATTTATCACCAGATATTTCCTTAGTCGCTGCTTCCAGTGGACGTAAAATGTTCAGAAGCGATGTTAATATTGTCAAGTCCATACCAGTTACCATCGGCGGTGCTGTTTTATGACGAATCAAAATTTCGCTTACTGCATTTCGTAAATCAAGAAACCGTACAATCATATAGTACGTACTGTTCCAACGTGTAGGGACATCCTGTATCAATTTTGTGTCAGCTTTAACTGATTTACGCAACTCGTCGCTTGCCACACAACTTTGTTTAAAAAAACTAACAATATTTTTTAGTTTCGTTATGATTATTTGTAATTCAGGAATCCCCAAAATATGTTGAGCAACTAAATTAAGGGTATGCGCAAAGCATGGGATATGCTTTTTTTTCCCAAATGCAATTTCAACCGCCTTCACCATATTTGCAGCATTATCTGTTACTACTGCTGTGACTTTATCTGTATTAAATCCCCACTCTTCACATGTTTTAGTGAGCATTTGTGCAATATATTCCGACGAATGTCTTTCATTTAAGTGATACACACCCAAAGTTACGGAATAAAATTCAATTCCAATGCCGAAATGTGCAGTTACACCTAGGTAGCTTCTCATTTGTAGATCCGACCAAATGTCACTTGTTATGGTTAGGTTTTCAACATTGTATAATTTATTTTTCATTATTGTTGATAATGCATCATATTTTTCATCTAACCAGCGTGTCACAGTGGACCTGCTTGGAATCTTGTAGTGAGGTGCCGTTACTTTTAAAAGATTCTTGAAACCTTCATTTTCAACTAATGAAAAAGGTTGATTGTCTTTACAGATCATGAACATTATTGCATTATTAATTCTTTTAGTTTTGTCACCAGTAGAAGTATATGCGTATATTTCTCCAAAACTACTTTCGATTGACCTCTGGCGTTTAAAAGGCAATTCCCTAGTATAATCAATCTTTTGATCAGTTTGAGAATTGTTAGTACTTATCTCGCTAGTATCCATTGGCGGCGACATTGAAGTTGAAGGCAACAGTTGATGTTCGTTAACGGTAGATTTCGACATCGTGATATTATCTTGTTTTGAAGAACTAGGGATAGGGTTTGACAAATCTGAATCTTTTGTAACAGCAGCAGCAGCAGCAACAGTATTTTTATTTTGGAAAACTTCCAGATAGACAGCTTTATGAATATTTTTTATATGAGCCATTGCATTGGTGGTATTGCCAGCTGTTCTAACATTTTTTTGACAAAGCTTGCATTTGGCTGTTTTCGCGTCATTTTTTTCGTAATATTGCCAAACAATACTTTTTTTATTAGGTGCCATGTTGAGAGAAATCGTAATTTCTGAAAAAAAAAAGAGAGCAGCATGAGATAGACAAAGAGTAACAGTCACAAAAATAATGAAATAAAAAATAAATCCATCGAAATAATATTAATCGACCGACTATGTCCCATCCCTAACACTGTTGAAAATAAAAACAAAATGATCAATTGACCACAAGATAATTAAAACTACATATTAGGGAATTTCATACATAAACTCATACATACATAAACTCACGCCTTGTTCCCAGAAGGGGTAGGCAGAGGCGCCAGGGCACCCACATTTCGCCTTGTTTTTTCCGTCCCACAATGTGATAGGTGGCGAGCCCATCGCCATATCGGGCACAAATTCCTGACTCTGGGCTGATACTGAATAGAAAAATCCAATATCACTTTGCCCAACCCGGGATTCGAACCCGAGACCTCAGCTTTGTAACCATACCTTAGTACAACTACGCCACCGAGGCAGTCAATTTCATATAAATAGTAATCTTTGATAGCACTTTAAAATCACGTTATACTTACTGTATGAATCGTAAACTGTTGTAAACAAAATAGATAATAATTGTCACAGCTTGCTTCTTTTGTACAACTGAATAGTGACCGTTTTTATATATCTTTATGCACACTAACTGTATTTACACATTTTGTAAACTGTATTAAACAAAACAGACAACTTTTATTTATAGGTTATTCTGTACTGAGAACGAAGCCGGAAGCGAGGTGGAAGCGAGTAATCACAAACCACAGATCAATTATAGATATTGTGAAGCCACAGATCATAAATTACTACTAGTGCTGCCCTCACGGAGAGTAGAAGAATTTCGTGTCTTTACGTTTTATTATTGTGAACAACTTCATTACAGACAGATATAATCATTTTATAAAAAAATGAAGTGGAATGTGCTTCTCTTTTAATTTCTCCCGATAATTGATATATCGAATGAAATATATCGATTTACGTATCGATACTAGATGATTCGATAATATCGGGTTCAATCGATATATCGCGTACATATATCGATATTTTACGCAGTATCGATATATATCGTGCACTCCTAGTGTCGCGGATACACGTTTTTCTGACTATTTGTATTCTCAAAACCAAATGCGGAAAAATATATTAGAGTGATGTAAAATATTGTACAAATGATTCTGAAACTGTGAAACAAAAAAAATATATTATTTAGTGCGCAAGTACACACTAATGTAATTTTTTATTAAATAAAATTAATAAATTCGCTCTCATGGCGACGTTTGACAGCTCTCGCCACGTCACCCCGTACTTCATGCTTGGTGCTACGTCACACGCGCTTTGGCCAATAACCGTGCGGCACTTATTGTTACGTAACTAGCGATGTCTATTCATCTTCTTCTAACTTATGTATCTTGCTTTTTTACTCTTTCTTCGAACCAATTTGAAATTACAATACGCATCGCGCCATTTTTTGTGCCATTATGTTAGTGTATGACGTGTCTATTTGTAAAACGTCATTGTTGAAATACATATTTTATTGCTTAAAGTAAAAACATGTTACGTCTTACAAATTGTATACTCGTACTTTGCGACGACTGTCACATTCATGAAATTTAATAACATTTTTAGAATCTATGAACAAAAATGGGTAATACTAATGGCTAAGATGCGTGGTGACATGTTGGTAAACGGGCCAGACGCGGCTACCAACATGTCAGGGTGGTCGCGGGTTCAAATTCCATGCTACACACCTCTGACTTTTCGGAGTTATGTGTGTATTGATAGTTAATAACATCAAACACATGATGACACATGAAAAAATCGTTAGTAGCATACCATAGCGATTACTATGAATTTATTTGGTTTTACATAGATACATATATCATATGCCCGCTAACCCGCACTAGGCTAGCGTGGTGGACTATATGGCCTAACCACTCTCAATCGTAATATCGATTGTAGAGAAGGCCCGCGCCCTGCAGTGGGACATATTTAGGCATCAATCTAGTCCTTTATTATGCATGAAAACATGGGATAGTGCTTCAAAATCTATCACTTTTGAACTAGAGAGAGCACAGCGTGCTGTATAAAAGGTCATGCCAGATCACCACAGACAAATTTAAAAATCTGTGTAATTATTTTATTATTGATGTATATCGAACCCGTTACTATCATAGATACCAGAATATGATAATTATGTTTTGGTATATTTTATAAATACATTAAACTCACTTTAAAAATGTTTGTACTACTATATCTATGTTACGTTTTAAAATTCTTTGGTAAATAAATATTATCTTTTTTACTAACTTGAGAAATATATACTCAGAAACTAAGATAGTTATAATAATATTATACTAATAGTAACCAAACTAAAAGTAATCAAATCCAATTTTGTTTCTAATAACACGGCATAGATTTGCATTAATATTGGAATCTAATTAAGAATTTCAAATTATATAGTTACACGAAAAATTCTTTAGAAAAATATGAACCTAATTGAGATTCAAATATTGTTTTAAATGAAATGAATTTTATAAAAGTTTTGATTACAATAACTTTTGATAAGACAATAATTAAATGAATTTGAAAAGAGATGAAGATATAGAGATGAAGTAGAAAAGCACGTGATGTCTCCATTAGAATGACCATTCTTGATGGTGCAACCACCGAGTCAGTGTTCCAGGCGGTTTTTTTACACTGGTACGGCATAATGACTTCACTGCACCTGATGGTAAGCGCAAATGCCGTCCAGGCAGAGTAGGTATCAAATGGCATCAGACGGCTGTCCCATGTCATTTTATACAATTATGCCGGCCTGCTAAGCTTCTTCACAATACGGCGGAAGGACCCAGGATAATAGGAAGGAACATACGTAACAGAAAACAATTCGACAGCTTGATAGTTCGGTTTGAGAAACAAATTGCGAAATAGGCTTTTCCTTTTCGATTGGCAATCTGTTTATTATCCTGACAATTTCTCTAGACCGGCCAAATTAACCAACACCAATATTGACCAAAACCCATTGGTACCCACGTTTTATATTTTGGCGATTGTGAGTTCCCTTCGAGAATATACTTCGAATTTCAAATGTCAACCTCACTGTGCTTTGACTGTAATTGCTTTAATGGGTGAAGCGTTCGCACCACTAACTTTGTAGGACGAACGAGGTGACATTGGCGGTTACGGAACGAGATTAAGGCTTAACTGATTGCCCTGATCAGGATCACAGTTGCCAAGACTTTCCCAAATGCCCGTATAAAAAGAAATCAATTTCACATATTACTGGTGGTAGGTTTCTGATATATGCCGGACCGCCTGTTTTGTACTTATTCCGCCTACCAGCAGTGTAAATACAGAATTGTGTTCCGGTTTATAAGATATTGTAGCTAGGGTAACTACTGTATTTATTAAGACTTACCAAGATGATGAGCGCAGTAAAACGCCTAGCATTTCTATGTAATTCAAAGTGTTGTTTGGTGTTGCTAGTGTCCATGAGCGGTCGTCTCACCATTAGAGGTGATCTTACCATGACATGGCAAGATCGTAATGCCATTCACTGCAATAAAAACATATTGATGAAAAATAATTTGTTATTTATTACGAATATGATTGTGAAGATTGAAGATCAGATGAAATGGAGGAGGCTGAATAGGACGATGGATGGCACCAGCCGGAAAGAAGCCCGTTAGAAGGAACAGAGTAGTAAAATATTTTATGCTTACTCTTACATAAAGGTAGCTGCAGTAGTAGTAACTGCAACAATTTGTCCTTTTCGCTCCGTGACCTTAAAAGCTTAATGTTATAATACATTGGTGAAAGAATTCCGTAACCGATTTATTTTATTGTACTACTTTTAAAGTACGGCTCCAATAAATTGTGGGTTAAGATATATAGATCCGTGTTCAATACCTTATTCTCTCTTAATCTTGTATATAGCTGTACAGTTTTAAAATGTAATCCAAATTTACATTTACCGACTTCCAAGTTCATAATCATACAAATTATTCATATTACGGCTGCATGAGGTATATCTTTCATTTACATTATATTATGCAAAAAGCCAAACTTTTGAAAAAATAAAAAGCATTATATATTCTCAAAAAAATAACTTTTTACATATATTAGTCTACTATAACAGTCACACGGTTTTAAAGAAGTGTAATATTTTATTTCAATTATTTTTGGCCAAAAAGTTCTCTAATGGAAGCCACGTAGCGGTGTAGCATAGAACGTCAACCCACAAGGTGGTCAGATAACCTGGCAGAGGTCGCGGGACATCCCTAGATGCAGGCTGCCTCCAACAAGTTACTGTGGAAATCATTGGGAGAGGCCTATGCTCATCAATGTACTTCCATTGGCTGATGGATGGATGGATGTCTGGAATCTGAGGGATCCTTTGCTTCGATATTCTAAATTGATAGCCGCAATTGAACATTTTGGTTACCGTTTTGAAAAGTGTATCCGTACCCGGGCGGAGCCGGGCCGAGCCGCTAGTGAATTAAGAATAAATTATTAATTACCTATTACTTACGAGTATAATATACTGGGTATCTCAAGACTGCTACCGAAAACGAAGTCGGGTGGTAGTTTTAGTGACTAGAAACACAATGTAAGTAAAAATTTCGCAAAGAAACGCTGTAACGGGTGGGGGTTGTCACAAGGCGGAGACGTTGAAACAGCAAGTCCAGTAAACGATAAAAGTTTATTTGCACAAACGTCTGGTACACAATAATTTTCACAAGGGGTGTTATCAAAAATTACACGGGTTCAATATTGCTTCCCAAGGCAGTCCCACGCAGTGGAAGCTGTCTGGAAGCACAACACAATGAACCAAAGTGCGCGAGTCTCCAGAAGGAAAGCACACGCGACACAGTGTATTCGTATTATTCCGATAACGAATCCGAGCGGCGAGCTGTGAACTGGTTCCGTTGATTAACCGTTTAAGGTGTGATCTCGATGTCCTTCTATACAATGCGTGTGCATCAAGATATACCGCGATCTAATTTGATCGTGGCGCCATCTCTTAACGAGAATTGGAACTGTAGTTCTCGGGTAATAAAGGTGGCGCTGGTTGTCGATTGTTTGTTACAACGCGACAATTATTTTTTATGATTTTTTAAATATCGTCATTTTTGGGTGGTTAATCCATAGTTTTTCTCTGTATCAGCCCATATACGTCCCACTGCAGGGCACGGGCCTCCTCCACAATCGATAATACGAATGAGAGTGGTTAGGCCATATAGTCCACCACGCTGGCCTAGTGTGAATTGGCGAACTTACATACAATAGAAATTTTTATAAATCGTTATGGTATGCAGGTTTCCTCACGATGGTTTCCTTCACGTTTTAGTGCGTGGTGATTGACTATCAATACACACATGACTCCGAAAAGTCAGAGGTGTGCCCTGGGATTCGAACCCGCGACCACCGCATGTGGCAGTCGCGTCTAGTCCGTTTACCAACAGGCCACCACGCACTTTAATCCATAGTTTTTACTAAAATAATAATTTAAACTCTTTTATACCTTAGATTATTTATAAATTAAAGGGTCTACACTATTATTTTAGGAAAAAATGCATTTACCACCCAAATATGGTCATAGGAAAAAAATTACAAAAAACAATTGTCGCTTTTTTTTGCAACTTTTTCTGTTTGTCTTTGTCTTTGTCTGAAGTTGCTTAAACTACCACCCGGCTTCGTTTTCGGTAGCAGTCTCGGTATACTCTGTATATAACTCTTTTATAAAGAATGACGTTTGATACCACACAGAGCCATAACCGATTATTTTGATTAGATTAAAATTCGTCAAATGAAATGATAATCTAGAAATAAAATGAACTTCATGGGAAATCACCAGAATAAGCTATAGAGCTTATCCAAACCCAGTTACAGTATTTATCAAGCGATTTGTAAATTGAAAATAGCTTTTGATTTAAACCATCTTTTAAATTTTGTAATAATCACTACATGGTGCGCTGGTTTTAAAAAGAAACGCTAAAGTTTAGAGCCCGTTCTTTTCTAGTAAAAACCGCTTTCCGGACCGGATGGTAGATCAAAAAATGACTGAATCTAAATGATGTTGAACATTTTAACGAATTCAATAAATTATTTTTTTTTTCATTGTTTGAAAGGATTAGAAAAAACGAAACGAGAAACTTAATTGTAAAAGTGAAAAAGGTTATGAAAAGGTTAAAAGCAAAACAAAGTTGCCACAAAATAATTTGACTTTGTAGCTAACTGAGGCATTAAATTATACCTACTTTTAAACATCCGCATACATTTTGGCGTTAGTTTCAACACAAAAGTTGTAATGAATCTACCATTTACACTATAGATTAGTATTATATCCGTATTATATTATAGCCGCTAGAAGTAGGTACCATCGCATTGTCTGTTTTTCCCCCGAATAGCAATTTAAATGCACTGTTGTGTTTGAAGGAAATTGTGGCCAGAGTAAATACTGGATACATTAGTACTTAACACCTTATGTCTGAACATGGCGAGCGCAGTGGAATGCCAAACATGGCTTACTAATTTATCATGTTTTTACTAATTTATCAAATATACGCCCCTACTAAAGATTTTCATAGTTTAATTAGTGGGCATCTGGCAAGCTATCCTCAATAATATGCAAAAGTAAAGTTATTATGTAATTTATATCAGCGTGCTCGATCTCACCCGACCACCTCTTCTTCTCCCGCGCTCTGTAGTTTTACTCTTATTCTTAACGTAATGCAAAAAGAGCCACTCTCATCCTACTCAATTTTGAGGAGTTTTATTCTCTAGGTCCGAAGATCAGATCTTCATTTTTTTTACCACCTCCTCTTTAAAATAAAACAGACTTTTCCAAATCGGTTTAGGCGTCTTCGAGTAATCGGTGAACATACATAAAAAAGATCCCGATGAATTGACACCTCCTATTTCTGAAGTGGGTTAAAAACACATTTGAATGATTCTGTGAAAGTATAAAGCAAAAGTTGATTAACTAACCTTTTAAACTTTACGTGAGTACTAGACGCCCTTATTTCGAGAGGGAGTGCCTTTCGTTCGAGTATGGACTGAACGGAGAAAGAACAATGGATGAAGTGTATGAATATTTTTAGTTATTCTATGAGATCTACACTTATTTTATTCTACGTAGCTTTTAACGTTCTTGTTGCAAATAGTGAAAGTTTTAGAAATATCAAATCGCACGTTACTATTACACAAAATATTCTTTGCTATTTTTTAAGTGCCTTTTTCTTAAATTTAGTATTGTAAATTAGTATTATAATTTGTAAATTAGTTATTTCAATTATAATGAATCCATAAGTACTTATTAACATAATATTATGCAAAAGAACTTTATATAAATTACTCATTCATTTATAACAAAAAAATAAACACGTTAACTTTGATCCACGTGCGTCACAATGGCCAGATACTCAAGGATCAAAATGTCGAAACGTTTTTGTTCTCTTTAATTAAGTCACGAACATCACACAGTGGCTGTTGGCCCGTTTCCTTGGCGCAGGTAATCACGATCGGAAAAGCATTAATTCAAAACTCCAGTGTAGCACTCGAGCCGGATTGCTAACGACCTCACTTGAGCACGTCGCAAACGAACACTTTCAAAAAATACAGATGTAGCCTCTCTCCCCCGGATTAGATCAGGTACGTAGCGAGCACCACCGCCGAAAATTCCACAAACTTTCCAAACCGAAAAAAGGAAACATTTGCTGTCGGAAAGTACATTCGTGAGCAGATTAAAAGAAATAACGCGTTGTGTGCACTATAATACTTTATCGTGTGAGTATATCGGAAAGTGTATTATTATATAGTTATAGAACGTAGATTATATGCATTAAAATGCAAGTATTTATTGATGGTAGCATGTTATGCTACCTAGCAAGACAATAAATCTGCTATAATTATTTAGGCAAATGGAACGTATTACGGGGTCAATCAGTGTATTTTTTGTGTTGAATATGCCGGCATAATTATCTTGACTGTTAAGAGGCGATATAATGTTTTGCCGGTCCATATTCCTTCCGCAAAATGTTCACTTGTGAAGATAAGATGCAATGCGATCACCAAACCTTTTCAAATATATTAGTTGTTTAAATTTCCTCATTTAAAATATGAAACATAAGAAATGAATTAATTTATAGGTATGGTATCACTTAAAATAAAGGTTATATAAATGTTACATGGCTCATCCCGTATTACAAAATGGGGCGAAACACACAAAACGAAACACTTACGTTTTGTGGGTGAAAATGGCACGAGTTTATCTATGTATGTATGAATGGTACAAAAGAGAGAGAAAATAAACAAAACATTATATTTTTATTTTATAATCAATTATGTTTTTTTATGTAAGAA
This sequence comes from Hyles vespertilio, assembly GCA_009982885.2. Lineage (NCBI taxonomy): Eukaryota > Metazoa > Arthropoda > Insecta > Lepidoptera > Sphingidae > Hyles > Hyles vespertilio. The sequence goes on from CM042815.1 coordinate 22,543,586, forward strand.
ATAAACTTTAATAGGACAATAAGCCTGAATGCGGGGCTGACCAGTGCTGGAATAAAAATACAATGTTATGATTTTTCCGCTTTGCTCTTTATTTCGCAACAAGCCAAAGGGCCGTAATGACGCTGTTAAAAATAGGATAATTTTGTTGTATCCTCTATCATAATCTAGGAATTGCATTCGGGATGATCCGAACGGATTAGTCAAATTAAAAGTTTCATCCGTTTCCATGAAAAATGTGAGTGAATGTATTACAAAGTTTAATAAGGTTTCATTTTTGAAAAGAGGAGGGACACTGTTGTCATCATTAAACAAGTGTGATTACGAAACTATCTCTCTAAGTTATCACGTATACAGAACCTCATTTCATGTATTTTTTTAATGCTAATCGCCCTTATCTCTGTTAACTATAACGTTCTTTTTTATTAATCAGTGTATAATAAGGTGTAATCTGTCTACCTAATATGTGGATTAGATAGACCACAATCTTTTCTAGGCAAACTATTTGTATGGGGAGGGATAAGATTCAGTAGAGTTTGCGTTACGGTTGCGAACTAAGGTAACTTATAGACTTAGTCATCGGTTATGGCGAAATGTAAAGGCACGAGATGAGACGGAATGATATGTGAGGGGAAAATATGGCAAGAATCGGAGAAGGAAGTGACGAATCTGACGAGGCGGAACGGGATTAAGCAGGACAAGTCATGGTGGAAGGAAAAGGGGATAGTAAGATAGCTATCCGAGGTCAGGTATACACGAATTTGTACGAAAAATAACATCTATCTGGCATGAAGAGGTTTAAAAAAATATGCACCAAGGCAAAGATGACCGCTAGTTATATACAAACGAAAGAAATAAATTAAATTATACCGGTAACAAAACTTTTCACATAAAAAGTAACCATATAAAGTAAATTTATTTACTTTGAAATAACCGCAACATATTAGTGTAGAATGTAATCAAACCAGCGCAATAGGTACCGTATTCAATACAAAGTTCAATGTCGGTTGAGCACCCAATCTGCGAATCAACCAAAAAATAGCCAATCTGCGGGGATATTGATTAAAATTTTGTCAACGTGAATAATTGAAAAGCCTTGCTTTCAATTTAGTGAATTCAATGACAAATGTTTTACGAAATACAATTTCATTTGTTTGTAAATGTTGTTTATTTAGTAAAGCTAAAATAGACAGTGGAAATATTTGTTTAAAATTCTATAGGACATAGTTAATGCACGGCCTGTTTGTACCTTTGTTCATAAAACAAAATAAAACAGCTTTTTCTTTTTAATTAAGTGTAGCTTATGAACTAAAAAAAACTAGGATCCTCAATAAAAAGTTCATAATTTTTATCATTTATTTGCTAAACTGTATGTTATTTGCTATTTTGATTAAATAATAGTTCTTCAAAGTAGTAGAGCCAAGCTGTTGTCAGTCATGCCCCTCCCACTCTAATCTATCCCATCCCTCCATATCCAAACAATGTGTTTTGGTAAAAGATAGTAAAGATTATGATCTATTGTTTATTTATAGCTATTACCCGCAAATTCGCCTGTTTGTATCAAATGATGTAGACATCATACCTCAACATATGAGACACCTACCAGTAATATACAGACCAACCACCACTCTCATGACCAACGCCATGTCAAGTTTTATGATATGTTTTATACACGAAGATTCACCAGCAGATAAGCCACTTGTTTAGTTGAAAGCTTGTAATGTCACTTTGCTGATGAGAGGTCTCTCATATGTGAGATGCCACCTGGGTAAGCGGTACCACTGCGATGTCTATTTATCCCGCCAAATTGCTGTGTAAATGCACTGTGGCGTTCCAGTTTGAAGTACATGGTAGTAAAAGTAACTACTGGACATATTGAGACTTACCATCTTATGTTAAAGCATTGCTTTATAATTCATGAGTACTCGTATCGCTTACCATCAGACAAATGGGATGCTCATCACGGAATTCAAAATAAAATGTCACCCTTCAATGGTTTTTATTTATAAAAAGTACAAAAATGTGCATGGGTATTTATCACTGTCATTAAATAATTTTCGCAATTTAAAAAATCTCCTATGGAATGGCACGTGTTTGCAAATTGTAAACTGCAATTAGCGTCCGGTTTGGAGTGCTAATGACTAATGAGGAACATTAACGCATAGGGGACGTAAACGGGTCACTTTGTCGGCCCGATGAGATGACCGGCCCTTTCCGCATGAGTTTGAAGCGTAATGTAATAGGGCACGTCAATACAAATTAACTGGCAAACCACTAACACAAGATTAATTCACATTACTTCTAGTTCGGAAAAATGGCTTACTCATTTGCCACAGTTGCTTGGAGTATTATTTCTTTATTCGTTGCATTTAGAAATAGAATATTTGACGGTAATTTTGATTTTCTTTGCTTAAAATAATAGATACACTTCTGTAAATAAATAATGAATGGATGAATGAGCAAATGAATTTGATATTTATTTATTGTGATGCGAGCGGAGAAAAGTGGTCAAGTTGAAGATTTATATTCCTGATATGCATCATGTACTATGCATGCATGGTCATGCACACGAATGATGACAGATACTTTATTGTTTCGAAACAAAGACAGTTGTATTTAGGCCGTGTCAAGATACCAAATAATAAAAAGACATTTTTTTTAAGTAGTAGATAGTTATGTTACCCTGTCACACCCCTACCATAGTAAATGTTAACGCATGATCGACCAACACAGCTTGCGTTGGCATTTCAAGGAAGGATGTTATGTCTAGATAAAACATTAGCATTAGGCATTATAGGCATGGATACGATTTGTATTTTGAATTCAATATAAGAGAGCATCTCACTCTGCTCACACCTATTCACTAAGTTTTAATTTTAATTTTTAAAAACTTAAAGTACGTTCCCTCAAACTAATAGATAATCTAAACTCCACGGGTGGCAAATGCGGTGCAGTCCCATACAGTACTGATAATTAGATCTGAGGGGTGTTTTTGTTTGTAGACAGGCGTGCCGGCTACCGTCAGGCGAGCGACCTGCTCATTCCGCCAATATCGCTATATAGTAAAATAACGCATGAGGATTTCCAGAAAGGCTAAACCATCGTTAGTGCCAACCAGTTGCAACCTATACAGATTGATATTGATAAATTTAAATAATTAATTTAATCCGAATATTTCTCATCACCCCAGGTGACATTGTACTTTAAGAAAAAAATAATTGTATCCATTGTGACATTATAACAGTATATTGGGACAGTACAAAAATCTATGGAAAAATTAAAAAAAAAATTGTTTTGTAAAAAATTATAATTTCAGTTTACACGTTTTTTGGACAGCCTGTATTGATGAGCTTATTTTTACCGCTTAACTGAACTGCAAGTTGGTTCGAGAACTTGCCTGAGCTGTGAAAAGACTCTTACATACACGGGTTGATAAAAAGCCTTATTATACCTACTTATACTAAAATGGCTATTTATGACAAAACTACCAGGCACTTTTTCTTCAAACTTGTTACGTTTACCCCAGGTAACATTGAACAACGGGTTAACAACATGCGGTATAAATAAAAAATCAGAAGTTCAATATCATCTTGTGTATCATCACTACATAGCATAAAACAAAGTCGCTTTTTCTGTCCCTATTTCCCCTTGTTTGCTTAAATCTTTAAAACTACGCAACGGATTTTGATGCGGTTTTTTTTAATAGATAGAGTGATTCAATAGATAGGTTTATATGTATAATAACATCCATTAAATAGTGGAGAAATATTGTTATTTTTGAGGTTTCTAACGTGTTGTCGTTAATTATCAATATTTTTCCGCTTACATTGCAAACGAGGCGATACATTGCAGGCTGAACCCTACGAGATTTATCAAAATAATGTACTACATATTTGTACACATTGAAAAGGTCTACAGAAAACTCTGCGATGGTATATGTCTATCTCTTATGGATATCCCACAATAACATTTTTTTGTTATTTACTTTTATAATGGCTAATTTTCGAAGCGATTTTAACCAATACAGCATTAATCCTTATCCAATTAAATAGCTTAAATACATTGTTGATTTAATATAGATCTATATGGTCCTTTACAGCACAAGATTTAAATGAATATTTTCGAAGATATTACAGATTTAAAATTGCGAGACGTAGCGCTTGCGGCGGTACTGGCCGGCCGGGGCGGCGCGGCGGCAGCGTGCCTATATAGGAATGTTTATATGTATAATAATAATAATCATCATCATCATCAGCCTATTCGCGTCCACTGCTGCACATAGGCCTCTCCTATGGCACGCCACTGGGCTCGATCTTCAGCCCAACGTCTCCAACCGCTACCAGCCATTTTTCGGATATCATCACTCCACCTCGTCGGAGGGCGTCCTACACTACGCTTGCCGAGGCGCGGTCTCCACTCGAGAACACGTCTACCACAACGGTTGTCGGTTCTCCGACAAATGTGACCAGCCCACTGCCACTTCAACTTGCTGATACGCTGGGCTATGTCGGTCACTTTGGTTCTCTGTCGGATAACCTCATTCCTGATTCTATCCTTCAGGGAAACACCGAGCATAGCCCGCTCCATTGCTCGTTGAGCGACTTTGAATTTTTAATAATAATAATACGTACATATTATTGTACAAAAATCGATTTGTACCCGGGCGAAGCTGGGCCGGGCCGCTAGTATATAATAAAGATGCAATTGCATAACAATACATTTCAGCAACCATTCTGAGTCCGTGATAGCTATACTTAACACGAAAATGTTCTATATTTTCATTTTCACCATTGAGGACATCATCATCAAACATATCTCAAGAGACTATGAAGATTTTTAAATCAGACTATAAGATACATATGTACTGTGTTTTATTTGAACCCACCAAAACCCTATTACCGAACCACAGAATACTAAACTAACAGAATTCAAGCTCCATACAAAGTGCGCTAAATCAACGCACACATTGACAGCGTTTACCGAAACGATATTTCAAACCAGTCGAGACCACTGCGAGCGCGAGTGTCACCCGCTTCGGGTACGCAAATAGTGAGATGTTTTGTGCAAAGATGGAGCAAAGGAATAAAAGTTATTACACTTGTATATAAAACACCAGATTATAATAATTGAATATAAATTTCATAAAAAAAAACATATATTATACAAAAACAATAAAAAATAACTTAGAATAATGAAATACACATTCTCAGCGAGTTCATAAATAAAATTAAAATTTATTTATCGTATTATTGTGTGTTATACAGGGTATATCAAGACTGCTACCGAAAACGAAGCCGGGTGGTAGTTTTAGCGACTTCAGACACAATGCAACACAAAAAGCTGCAAAAAAAAAGCGACAATTTTTTTTTTGTTATTTTTTACCTATGGCCATATTTGGGTGGTAAATACATTTTTTTCCTAAAATAATAGTGTATACCCTTTTATTTATAAATACTCTACGGTATAAAAGAGTTTAAATTATTAGTTTAGCAAAAACTATATTAGATTTACCACCAAAAAATGTCGATATTTAAAAAGTCATAAAAAATAATTGTCGCGTTTCTTTGCGAAATTTTTAGTTGCATTGTGTTTGTAGTCACTAAAACTACCATCCGGCTTCGTTTTCGGTAGCAGTCTTGAGATACCCGGTATATTTTATTTTAAAAATTCAATCAAACGATACGAGTGCTATTAACACGATACGTGTTTTCGCATGAGCCAGTGTTAACAACCCTGGCGCGAACGCCGAGCGTAGTGTGAGTGTGGCAACAAAAGTGAAGTACATACACAAGCTTGACTTCTGTTAGTATTCTCTCAGGATGGCGAGCGCAGTGGAGTGCCAAGAGTAATTCAAGGTGTTATTTGGTTTTGCTACTGTTCATGATGAATATTTATAATTGATATATTTCATCATCATCATATCAGCCACAGGAAGTTTGCTGCTGAACATAGGCCTCTCTTAAGGATCTCCACATCATCTTAACACTAAAATGTTAGTCAGAAGTAGATATTTCTTATAAGAGTTATATAAAAACTAGATGCCTGTCTTCTACATAAATAAAAATACAATAATTAATCAAAAGCAAGCAAATGGCTTCCAAGAAGCGACCAGCGGTATTTAATTTAGATTCTCATTTTATAATTAATATCTTTTACAGTACAATCAAAAGACTACAGAACGAACATTTTGTTGTTATTATTAAATCAATTTATGTTCGGCTTCAAATACAATATTATTTGGAAAGACTGAAAATGAGTTCAACATCCTAAGACCTCCGCAATTTAAGATCAAATTAAACATCGTTGACATATATAATAAATATGGTATTTAAATTCATTTAAACATATCATATTTTTCATCATTCTTTATTATACATAGTTGTAAAAAGACGGGGCCTAATTCCGGAGGCATTTTCTAACAGCCAACCAACGCCGACGATGGTGTAAATATTTACTAAAGTGCATATAAAAAGGAGTTGAGATGTAAAGCAACAGAAATATACTTATTATACTAATAAATAAATTATCTACACTCCAATTTTAAATAAGCTCGTTTTATGATAACGGAAACGTATGTAATGTACTTTGTCAGAACCATTGCCGAAATTAATGCCGGTATATATTGTTTATAAATCAAAACAAACAAAATCATTAATTGGACTAAGGTAGGAAAATCTCGATAAATATTTACGAAAACATTGTCAATGCCATTAATTTTATTTATTGCAAGCGTTGTACACATAGAATTTGTTGAATAATGTCCGCTCTTATCATAATACCATAACACCTAAAAGTGACCTGAAACATTCAACAACAGTCTCATTTCAATAAAGGAGTGAGGATAGAGCCTGTCTGAACAAAAAGAATAAAAGCCATCCGTTTTCACGTCGCAGTAAGAGCGAAAACTTTTCATAAGAGATAAAAAAATCCCATTATTTAAATATAATATTTTAACATGGGAAACATTACACACATAAATCTTTGTACGCGTCATACCGATGCACAATGTCGGCGCTGTGAAGTCGGCGGCAGCCGCGCGGAAAATTGCGAACTACCTACATTCTACGTAGATACGAGGCTCCGTGCGCCGAATGCACTGGGTCACGGCGCGGTGTCACGATCCGCGCTTTAATTTAATTAAAATTATGAATATTACAAATATATTTACAATTATAATTGTAATAATTACAATTTGGATACTGGTTTCTTAGATTTACGCGAATGTTACACATTGACCCGTGACCACGAAAGCTGTAAAGTAATCGAAACGTCGGGAAGTCAAAAATGTAAAAAATTAAACGAAATTCGCGATAAAATCCATAAATAATAGTTTTATTTCAATATTACAATTTGGGTTAGGTTAGGTCTATTTGGTCACTATCAAGTCTTAAGTTGAATCCTACTAATATAATATGCAAATGCAATATGTGTATGTATTGTGATTTATGAATGAATGTTTCGCTTAAGTACAACTACAAAGAATAACTTCACTTAAGTAAAAAGTACAGAATATATTTTCGTGAAACTTTTTAATGTGTTCTTCAAAGTATTAATACGACTATCACCTTGGAAAACCTGAAATATACAAAATGTCTAAACATTTAGGTTTGGTTACGGAGACGTGAGATGTCAACTCAACAATTGTGGTACCGATTGTTGTTTCTGCGCATGAGTTGATACCAAAGAACCTCTACCAACATCTACAGAGGCTCTTAATTGGCTGTTGGGTCAAGACTCAAGAGTCAAATACAGAATGCAGTTTTTTTTTACTATTGCAATAAATGACGAGACGATAATGACATTTGTCTGAAGCTAAGCGGTACGGTCGCTCATGGACAGTAATAATACCAAACAACACCATGAATTACAAAGCAATGCTTGGCGTTCGTGATACTGAGACGTAAGATGTTAAGTCTCAACAAGTCCAGTAGTTACAATGTTCTAATGCAAACCCGAACACAACAGTGCGTATACACTGCTGTTCGGCTGGAAAAATAGACATTGCAGTGGTACCTACCTGACAGCCTCTCACATAAGAGAGACAAGTATTACTGGATACGGCATGCATTGTAAATCTGTGGAACCAGTTGCTAGCGGCATCATTCCCGGACAGATACGACCTGGCGACCTTCAACAAACGAGCGTATTCCCACCTCAAAGGCCGGCAACGCATCTCCATGGCCTATGGTGTAGCAGATGTCCATGGGCGGCGGTGTTCACTTACTATCAGGTGAACCGCATGCTCGTTTGTCCCCTATAATAAAAAAAAAATATAAAAAAAAGGTTCTTCTATTTTTTCCCATAACCACCGCCGGTGGCTTGGGTCATGAGTTTTACCACCGGAGTGTAAATCATATTTTGTACTTTTATATGTAGGTGTAAAATTTGTTTGATGATGTAATCCGTCAGTGTATTACTTGAAATATTGAAACAATCACAGAACAGATGGTTCTGTGAAAACAATGAATAGATAGAAAACCATAAAGTTCCATAATTTGTATTTAAACGTCGTTCGGTTCGATTCCTTATTCAATAGTCTTCACATTTAACTTTAGACACTGTTTACATAAAAAAGCCATAACATCGAATACAATAAGTAGAGGGAATAAGAAATATTTACAAAAGTTTATTTTATACTTTCACGGCTAAATCATAGCACTCCTGATGGTATTGGCAACCCTGTTCCTAACACAAATAATCATCTTCAGTAGACTTCTTGCCAAAACGACTCCCTCTTCTTGTAAATTGCAAAAAAGATTAGCGCGGCACCTGAATGTTAAATTACTTTACGACCGCTAACTTCCGTACATTGCATCTCCGCTCGTTGCAGTTGGTACATTTACATCGTAAAATTATGATTTACCTGCACCGGCGCACGCCGAAACTTTTAGTTAAAGCGCAATATTTTGTTTAGCATGCTACAGCAGCTCACTTATATTTTCTTACGTTGTTAACTGAACGTGGGGAATATGTATCTACGACCTACGTATGTATTTGTTTTGCAACCAATTAGATCGGAGATTCAAATTCTATTCAATTTTTAGTATAAAGTTTCATTAAAAATCTTAAGTGACGTCTGCGGAATTTCGGGCAACATAGCAAGAGTAGGTACTGCTCCCTATCGTACTATTTTGGAACGGAATCCACGTCGGTGCATTGTGGGTGTCATTATAAAATAAAACGTATATACATCTTCCTACCAGTAAGGGCATACTGAAGTAAGCTTACGTATGAAATTTAATATATTGAAATATTTAATATATATATTGAAATATTTATTGAATCCATAAAATGTCATACACTATTTAGATTCAGTCATTTTTTTTCCACTACCACCCAGTTCACAAGGCTGTTTTCGCCAGAGAAGAACGGGCAAGAAACTCTAGCGTTGCTCTTTTCAAAAATAAGTTTACAATACAGTGATCATACAGGAGTTGAAATTCAGAGCAGTTCATAAATTATTCATAATAATGATTATATTGTACGGCTGAGTTAAGTGTGGTCGCCCTGACCGCGGAACCGGTATGTAAATATGTATTTTCAGGCAAACATGCGAAATTCTAAGTATGAATGAAACACTCGACTAAAAAGCAGTGCTAACCAGAAAGAGTATCAAATATCAATTGACTAGATTATGTTTGGACGCAGGATAGAGAAATATCCGTATAGCAATATATCATAATAAGTATGGGCCATGGCCATAGGAACCATAGGAAGGTTTACAGTTATCTTGTCTTTAAAGTGGACCGAGTTTCTATTACCTATGTAGATACATACCACATGAATATCTGAGGTGTGCGCTACCAATAGGAAATTCAAAAGATTTCTGCATTCCACTGATTACTTTCCCGGCGGCATATTGCAGCAGAAAGCCCACTTTTATAAAGTACATATTTACATATTGAATAAAATAAAACCCTTATAAAATAATGATTTTAATGTCCTCACACGTAAAAGCCTTGACATCCTTACTAATATTATAAAGGTGAAAGTTTGTAAGTATGGATGTATGGATGTATGGATGTATGGATGTTTGTTACTCTTTCATGAAAAAACGGCTCATCAGATTTTGATGAAATTTGGTATAGTGATAGCTGACACCCTGGATTAACACATAGGCTACTTTTTATCCCGAAAAATGTAGTGTTCCCGTGGGATGAGTCAGGAAACCAAATATACATATTTTCTACTCTTTCAAATTCAAATTGTTGGCACGGGATGTCCTCTCCTACGGAAGGGAAATATAGTCGACGGCACGCGGGAAATATAGTTAGTAGACACGCGAAATAATATGTTCTTGATGTGGATTGGACTCAAAAACTATCTGCACCCGGGCGAAGCCGGGCCCGACAGCTAGTATAATATACAGTCAGGTCATAAGTATTGTCACACAGTTAAAACTTTTCTTTTAGAATGCTGGCCACAAAAAAGTTTATTGAATTCGAATTTCGAATTATTCATGAAAATAAAAATGTATACTTTTTTAGAATTTTACTCATTTTTAAATATGGAGTGGATGCTTAAAGAAGACCGTGTTGCAGTTATTGCGTTGCATCGTTGCGGTTACGCGCCAATTCAAATTTTTGACATACTCATAAATTTGAATATAACCAAAAGATTCGTTTATCGTACCATCAAACGATACAATGAAGACTCTAGTGTAGATGACAGGTCAAGAAGTGGTCGCCCTCGGTCTGTTAGGACTCCAGCAGTGATAAAAGCTGTGAAGGCGCGAATTCAAAGAAATCCCAAACGTAGGCAGAAACTGTTGGCCCTTCAGATGGGGTTAATCAGAACCACGGTGAAAAGGGTGTTAAATGAAGACTTAGGGCTTCGGGCATATCGAAGAAAAACAGGACATTGTTTGAATGCTCGTCTAATGGACCTAAGTCTGAAGAGATGCCGCGCTTTGTTGAAGCGGTACGCGGGAAAAAATATCAGGAAATTCTTTTTTCAGATGAAAAATTTTTTACCGTAGAAGAGAGCTACAACATACAAAATGATAAAGTGTACGCACACAGTAGTGAGGAAGCGAGCAACCGTATTCCGCGTGTCCAACGACGTCAATTTCCATCCTCGCACATGGTATGGTTGGGAGTTTCTTATTGGGGCTTAACAGAGGTACATTTTTGTGAGAAAGGTGTAAAAACTAATGAAGTTGTGTATTAAAATACAGTCCTAACGAACCTTGTGGAACCTGTTTCTCATACCATGTTCAATAACAGGCACTGGGTATTCCAACAAGATTCGGCGCCAGCTCATAGAGCGAAGAGCACACAAGACTGGCTGGCGGCGCGTGAAATCGACTTCAACCGGCACGAAGACTGGCCCTCCTCCAGTCCAGATTTGAATCTGTTAGATTACAAGATATGGCAACACTTGGAGGAAAAGGCGTGCTCAAAGCCTCATCCCAATTTGGAGTCACTCAAGACATCCTTGATTAAGGCAGCCGCCGATATTGACATGGAAGGCCTATATTCAAAATCACGGAGGTCATTTTGAATAAACTTTAGAGTCATAAGAATCTATGTTTTGTTAAGTTCATTTTGGTATATAAATGGGTACATAATGAATAAACTTGTTTCAATTATTTATATTAAACATGTGACAGAATTTATGACCTGACTAGGTATTTTGCACGAAAACTTTGTTTAAATATGGTTGAAATGTAATGCTCATAGTCCTACACATGTTTGGCGTCACATTATCTAATAAAGTAGTCTTTGCCTTCATACACTTTGCGTAAAGTAGTTTTAAGCTGCGCGCCATTCAATGAACTTGTGTTACATTTTGATACTGCAAATTATTCATTATCAAAAAGAGTTCGTGAGCTAAGTAGAAAGTTATTTGATTCTGCACAGTCTTTGCGAGGCTCACAACGTCCTACCCACACCACATTTCACTTGCAAAAACACTTCTCTTCATTCTTGATTATGCCGATGTCAGCCACAGATGATGTTAGCTATCTAGATGTTACCGAAGAACAAATTATTATACTTAAGGGGTACTACTTAATATGTTTGCATTCGTTTCATATTTTTTCTTCCCAAATATGACTACATATGCCTTAATAATACTTTTATCTTTTACTAGCTGTGCCCGCGACTTCATCCGCGTGGAATTTAACAAAAACTTTATTTTTCTAAAATAAATGTAGCCTAAGTTACTCCTTAATAAATCAGCTACCTGACAATAAAAGTCCGGTCAAAATCGGTCTAGCCATTTCAGATATTAGCCGGAACAAACAGATAGACAGACAGACACAAAAAAAATGCTAAGATCATTTTCGTTATAGGTATCGCGTATATAACGATATCTAGTTGGACGTTTTCTTTAATTTTCACTTTACAAACAGACACTTCAATTTTATTTATATGTATAGATTTCTTTATAATTTATTGTTAGACCTTTCACCATAAATTAATATCACATCCGCTCACCCCTTACCTTAAAAACCGCTTTATAATTTATGGAATACTAGCTGTTCCCGCGACTTCGTCTGCGTGGAATTTAACAAAAAAGTTAATTAGTTTATTTCGTTTTTTTTTTGGTTTTTTGCATTTTTATTTACCTTTGTAACGAAACCATACCGTGATCTAATTCTATGGTGGCGCCATCTCTTAGCGAGCGGCGGTAAACTCCCGTTACACGTTTATTTTATTGAAAAATTTCTTTATATACAATATTTTGTAAATGTGATATTGATTCGTTGGTGGGAGAACTGGTGGGAGGCGCCTGACATGACGGCCCAGTGGTGGCATGCGCGTGAGCTGCGCGCGGTACTGGACAGTACTACTTTATTTTTCTAAAACAAAAGGTTTTTTCTAAAATAAATGTAGCCTAAGTTACTCCTTGTTATATCAGCTACCTGAAAAAAAAGGCCCGTCAAAATCGGTCCAGCCATTTCAGAAATTAGCCGGAACAAACAGACAGATATACATTTTTTTTTAAAATATCATTTTCGGCACAGGTATCGTGTATATAACGATATGTAGTTGGACATTTTTTTTTTGTTTTTACTTTTAAAACAGACACTTCAATTTTATTTATACAGGGTATATCAAGACTGCTACCGAAAACGAAGCCAGGTGGTAGTTTAAGCTACTTCAGACACAATGCAATAGAAAAAGTTGCAAAAAAGCGACAGTTTTTTTTTGTTATTTTTTTCCTATGGCCATATTTGGGTGGTAAATACATATTTTCCTAAAATAATAGTGTATACCCATTTATTTATAACTAATCTAAGTATAAAAGTGTTGAAATTATAACTTTAGCAAAAACTATGGATTTACCACCCAAAAATGACGATGTTTAAAAAATCATAAAAATAATTGTCGCGTTTCTATGCGAAATTTTTAGTTGCATTGTGTTTGTAGTCACTAAAACTACCACCCGGCTTCGTTTTCGGTAGCAGTCTTGAGATACCCGGTATGTATAGATGTATAGATAAAATGTAACATAATATATGTTAAGGATGTCCGTGAGATCGTCGGAAATATATGACATAGAATAAACAATAAAAATAAAACAAAACATTAAAATTTTACCAATATAACAACAAACATTACATTTTAAAACCTTCAATGCATTTTTGGGCCACTACTGTTATGAAACACCCTTCCCGATGCAATGAGAAGAGCAAGACCGGGCAAGACACTGTTCTTCTAACTTGTATTTTGAAAAACAACGGTTAATGAAAAATAATTTAAAAACATTAAACATACTTCCAAATTGTAATAAAAAGAGAGAATAAACCTAATTTAATAACAGTAAAAATAATAATTGCCTTTATTAATTTTACTCTTAATTTATTGATTGCAAAATAAATATCGATATATATGTTACTGTAAAAGTTCGAACTGCAGTAAATCCTAAGATATTCCAGTAAAATCTAAGATCTACCAATTCCTAATGGTAAATGTCCAAAAAGGTTTGCGATTCGAACTCTTACCACCATTCCGTTGGTAAATCTTAGGATTTACATTAATGGCACGGTAAATGTTATGTTGTGATATTGACAAAGCTAAAACTGACCCAAAAAGCATTATTGCAGTTGTGATAGATGTAAAGAACAATGAGTTTTATCAACTAGGTACCAAAATGGGGATACTAAAACAGCTTAACATCAAGAATCAGTTCGCCGCATGCTCTGAATATTTTATAAAGATAGAAGAAGTTGTTACGGATAAAGGAGTGAGTCTTCGAGAAGTTTTCGGAAAATTGTCGTTAACTGGAGGACAAGGATTCAAAAAATGAAAAATAAGTCGATTCAGGTGTCAATGTCAACAAAAAAATAAGAATGTTTTGTTGATGGTTTTTTGGCGGATTTCGTATCTGCGTTATACCAATATTGATTTGTTTGTGTTTTGTTGTGTTATAATATGTTTTATAACGCCTTAGAAATTATGTTTAGAAGGAAGTTAGTGCACTCACTTTATGAATCAGTTAGGTCGAATGTGCTCCAAAACCGACTCAGGGCACCCCGACTTCACGTAGTCTTTTGGCTACCAACCCTAGAGTATATAGAAAAAGCCGGAGGCGCGGAGGGAGAGCAGCCCCCGCCCGCTGTAACAATGGATAGGCACCCGTGCGAGCCGGAGCGGCTGAGGCTGGTCGCCGGAGGCGACCAGCAAGCCGAAGCTGCAGAGGTGAGCGTGGGTGCCTATCCTTTGTTACGCGAGGGCGAAGGGGCTGCACTTCCCGCAGCGCCGGAGACGTTGCAGAAGCAAATTTGTATTGACAACAAGTGTTTTTGTAGGTTAGGTTACTTAAATTGATACATCTCAAGAATGGTGCATTACCTTTTCACGGGAGTGGTACCGAGTGAGATGGGACACTCCCTCTCCCCCCTCTCCACACCCCGCACCCCACCACATCGTGCTACCCTATTCTAAATTTTACCCAAAATAATTATTAAGTTAGACTAGCTTATGTAAGCATTATGTTTGTATTTCGTTGTTAAATTCCAAATAGAAAAGTACTGATTTAGTTATCTAACTAGATAGATATGATAGAGATTGAGATATTCAGAGATATACGTTATGTGTTTTTTCAAAATAATTTAAATAAGTTGGTATTAGTTTGTACTTATTACTATCATATAATACTGTGTACCTGTTTTGTCTAATAGTTCATTAAAGTAAATAATTAAGAATTACTCATTGTTTTATTCCTAAAACTAACATCTACCAGCTGACAGTGGTAAAACCTAGCATATACTGAATTCGAATGGTAAAAGCTCGAAAATTTTTTCGTATTTTCAGAAATACTTACATTTACCAACTCATGTCGGTAAATCCTAAGACTTACACTTAAATCTTAAGATTAACCGTAGTTCGAGCTTTTACAGTAACATATATATATACTGCACCAATAGAAAATTTACATGCTTACGTGTCGCCTACTATACTATGAAAATGAAAATGTGAGCAAAAATGCACTTTGCACTCGTACAATTGTTTTTTATTCTTATGTTGCGAGTTTCGTAAGAAAGTAGACTATGACAAACAATCTTTATTTTATTCGTTTTCACAATTACAAAATCCTTTCAAGTGTTTGTAGGTGTGTTTTGCTTTTATGACCGTTGGTAACGACAATTAAGTTAAACTGAATTTTGAATAGCCTTATCGTTGTTTTTTAAAAGATTGCATCATGCAGGCTACAAAGTGAAAAATTTAATTTTGCTTCTGAAATTCCAACAACTGTATTAAGAATGAATGAATATCGCACCCCCTCGTTAAGTGGGTGGCGGTTTGATAATTATTGTTTTTGTGATCAACCACGATGTTAAATGAAACCAGTGAAAAAGTTGAAATTCAAAAATTAGGCAATTAAAGCCTTGACCATTCTATGCAACTGAAAAGTTTAAAAAATATTTTGAAATGGCTATTCCGACTCAAAATTTATATTGAAAAAGTATATTTTATAGGTCAGACGCTATCGCGTCACCTGGCGCCTATATCAGGAGACCCCAAGGACTTGGTCCTTACTAAAAATGGATTTTGCACACCTGACACCACACTAAGACCTCATGCGTGACTTTTGAATCATTCAAAGACGATTATTCTATTTGAGTGTTAGAAAATGCGGGTTATTACGCACTAGGAACTGTGCACTGCTACTGACATTGAGAAATAATAAATAAAACTAGACTAGACTGAACAAGACAATATTCTGCCATAAATCTTATAGAGCACACGTGGGACATTGTAAAGCAGGATAATTTAAAAAGATTTGGTCTCCAATAACCAGGCCCGGATCTAGGGGGGGGCAAGACGGGGTCTGTGCCCGTGCGGCAAGTTCAGAGGGCGGCATATTGAATTGAATTACAAAAATCAACATAAAACATTTTCTTGGGTCATTCCCATCTTCTATTTAGCTATGAAATTATCCTTTATTTCAACCCCTTATAGCTAATATTCAAAAACAAAGCATAGTATTAACTTTTTGGAATTCAAGACAAATTGGATTTATATCTAAACAAATCAAGGTAGTGGTTACAATATTAAATTTTTTAGTACGGAGAAAAGAAAGAGAAACTGTAACGACTCTAAGTTGCTCGTAACGTCTGTATCATTCATAACGTGGATGCCCCGCCGTTGCAATCCATCCAAGACATCGAGCAGGTACTGAGCGGATCCATCCTAGAGGTCCGAGCAGTATTCCATACCCAGCCGGACCTGCGCTTTAAACAAGTGATAAAGTTGACCGGGTGTGAATAACCGACGCACCCGATTCAGGAATCCAAGCTTGCGTGCTGTGGCAGATATTACTATACAGGGTATATCAAGACTGCTACCGAAAACGAAGCCGGGTGGTAGTTTAAGCAACTTCAGACACAATGCAACAGAAAAAATTACAAAAAAAAGCGACAATTTTTTTTTTGTTATTTTTTTCCTATGACCATATTTGGGTGGTAAATACATTTTTTCCTAAAATAATAGTGTATACCCTTTTATTTATAAAAAATCTAAGGTATAAAAGTGTTTAAATTATTATTTTAGCAAAAACTATGAATTTACCACCCAAAAATGACGATATTTAAAAAATCATAAAAAATAATTGTCGCGTTTCTTTGCGAAATTTTTAGTTGCAATGTGTTTGTAGTCACTAAAACTACCACCCGTCTTCGTTTTCGGTAGCAGTCTTGAGATACCCGGTATATTGGATTGAGATGGATATACACAGCGTATGTCCTCACTAAGGATATTCAGGTCATTCTGCATTGAGAGGGGAGCACCCTGAAAAATTTGGAAGGGAGAGAACGGGTATTTTTTGCACGTGAACGCACACACCTGGGTTTTCTTGGCATTGTACTTAACCATATTCCTGGAAACCCATGTAAGCTCAATGACAAGATCTTTGCGTCCCCTCACAGTGGCGACCCGGCAACCCGGAGGCCCATAGTGGTATCGCCCCAGAACGGGTCTGTCATCTGCATAGCAATGAATGTTGCCTAGCGACAACGTAATTGATATGGAGAATAAACGACGTGGGCGGCAGCACCGAGCC
This sequence comes from Hyles vespertilio, assembly GCA_009982885.2. NCBI lineage: Eukaryota > Metazoa > Arthropoda > Insecta > Lepidoptera > Sphingidae > Hyles > Hyles vespertilio. Next base: position 22,561,094 of record CM042815.1, read on the forward strand.
CTGAGGAACCTTCCAAGATTCAGGCACAACTCCTGCGCGGTAGGACGCTCGGTAGAGGGAAGTCAGTGCAGATGACAACTCAGCTGCTCAAGCTCTTAAAACCACCGCCAGTATTCCATCCGGGCCACTAGCGTTTCGCTCATCGAAAGACCGTAGCTCACGCGGCACATCACACTGCCTAATGCGGATATCTGCCATTAAGAAACCACAATCAGAAAGTGTTTGCAGCGTCTGGGAACCACGGTCCTCGAGGCGGGAATGAGCCGCAAAGAGATTTGCCAGTAAGGCGGCCCTCTCTTGCGGCTTGTGAGCCAGCGACCGTTCCGGATACCTCAGCGGTGGCAACGCTGGACGGCAGAAGTTAGAATGAACGGCTCTGGCCAAACTCCAATAAGCACGACTGCTAGTTGGGTGATTGGCCAACGCACGCCCAATCGTGCTAACGCGCTGGGCATCCGCCCTAACGTAGGCCTTCTTGCAGGTGTTGGTGGCTCGGTTGTAGGCTTCTTTGAGTGAACTAATATTGGCATCCTTGATGGCGCGACCCCTGATCTAAGCGCGATACGCCGCCTGTTTGTCACCGACAGCATCGTCACGTGCACGATTGAACCAAGAGCGTCCACGGCCTTAACTGGCGATTTCAGAGGGAGGAATCTAGTATTCCATCTCAAGCCTGATCTCGTCAGCAATAGCGTTGGCACTCGCTGATGGATCTTTACCCTCAAAGCAGTGCTGCCTCCAAGGGATGGATGAGAAATAATCTAACACACCATTCCAATCTGCCGACGAGTAATGCCAGACCCCCCGCTTAACCTGAACGGGACGTGGAGGTGGAGCCAAAGGTAATGACGACCCAAACAGACATTGATCAAAATTGCCCAGAGGCCAGAGGAACCAGCATGATCAGTCTTGGAGGAGCCCAGCCATAGTTCGTGATGTGCATTGAAAGAATACCAAGACCCCCACTCGGGGCGTCATCAGCCACCTGGCTAAGATACCTGAACAGCCGAGTCGTCTCATCTTCCCCGTTGTGAGACCTGTAAAGGCACACGTAGATACGGCTCAGGGAACCTAGATCCAAGTGCACCCATAGAGCGGAGAAGGAAGGGTCCTCTATGCAGCGCAAACGGTGATAGCAGATGTCCGACCGAACATACAAGCATACCCCGGCTTTCGGCTAGCCGTACCCTCACGGGATGAGCCGCCGGGACCCCACATCTGGTCACCAATCGGCACGACGCCGACGGAGCCACCCAAGCTTATGCACGGCATGGTGAGGCAGCCCCTCGTGGTGATTAGCCACGATTGGCCCCCTGTACTGTACCGCGGGCGGCCAGCGGACAACCGTTTCTACGAGTGTCCCTGACCGGCGGGTCAACACTCTTCCCTTCCCATGCCCAGAGTCAAACCTATCGAAAAACCGGAATAACACGGTCTGATCCCGGAAACCAGTCCCGTAGGGAGTCACTATGGCGGTCTTTACGCCCCGTGGACGGTGGTCGCTACCCGCGGAAACTTAAGTCCTACCACCACGAACTGTATCACTCATTTGGCACCACCAAGGGGTCACGTGTAGTGAAACTAGAGTTAAATCCTACGGACGCGAGTGACGTTAATCCTCAAAAGTGAAGCTACGTACAAGTGAAGCTAATATAAAGCGTGTAAAAAATGCTTAACCTGGTGGTAAAATGGCGTTCTTTCCCGAAGGCCTATGATCTGTGTCATATGGTTTCTAAAAATGATGATGATGATGATGATTAAGATAAAAATATAGGCAGGTGGGAGCGGCATTTTTCAGTTTTTGCCCCGCCTCGAAAAATACCTAGATCCGGCGCTGCCAATAACGCCCAAGAAAAAGTGCATCTTTTGTGAAAGGGAGACATAATTTGCAATGTTTTTTTTATTGCTTTGAATGTCGAGAGAATCATACCGTTCCCCTGATGGTGAGCGATACGACTGATCATCAACAGTGGCAAAACCTTGAATTACAAAGCAATGACTGATATTCCACTACGCTTGCCATCGAGAGACAAAAGTTAAGTCTCAATATGATTATATTCAGAAATTGCATCATTGGATGCATAATACGTCAGTGTTCGTTCTATACTACATCTATGGTGTTCGCCGAAGCACTAGCTACCAGTAGATCCTTTTATTTTTTTCCGCAGCTCTTGTAAATACGGAATGACTTATATCCAGCAAAATGCTTGATTGACTCTTTTGGGTTTTATTTTTATTTTATAGAGTATTGAAAGGATATAACTATATTTTCATGTTAAATGAATGAATTTTTTGTTCTCAATTAAATAATTTAATGAAATATTGTTCTTATTTCTCGTGTTCCTGCTTCTGCCAACGACCGACGTGTGTAGTTCATTTGCTGAATTTAACACGCCAGTTAGTGACCAACCCACTGTACTTACAAATGGTTGAAACGTAGGTAGGTTTCTGATTTAAGAGTACCGGCCCCGCCTGGTTTCGCTCGTTGCCGATAGTTTTTGAGTCCACATTAACAACATATTATGTATTATTTTGCACACTGTTTGATATCTATACATATAAATAAAATTGAAGTGTCTGTTTGTAAAATGAAAATAAAAAAAAATGTCCAACTACATATCGTTATATACACGATACCTATAACGAAAATGACATTAGATTTTTTTGTCTGTCTGTCTGTCCGTCTGTCTGTCTGTCTGTTTGTTCCGGCTAATCTCTGAAATGGCTGGACCGATTTTGACGGGACTTTTTTTGTCAGGTAGCTGATATAATAAGGAGTAACTTAGGCTACATTTATTTTAGAAAAGTTCTTTTATTTTAGAAAAATAAAGTATTTGTTAAATTCCACGCGGACGAAATCGCGGGCACAGCTAGTTTAAACTAAATTTAACTTTTTTTTTTTGTAATGGCCTGGCATAGTGGCGGCATTGCACCTGATGGAAAGTGCCAATGCCGCCCAGGCAGAGTATCCATTGGCATCGGACGGCAGTCCCATGCCAATGGAAACAATTATGCCGGCCTGCTTAGGTGCCTCTTCACACCACGGCGGAAGGACCCAGGATTGTAGGAAGGAGGGAACACGTGCGCCGGCAAACAATTCCACAGCCTGACGGTGCGGCACAGAAACTAATTTGAGAACCGTTTTGTTCGCGCCGGGATGGTGTGGACCGTCAAGCTATGGCTTCGCAAGCCAGCACGCGTGGTTCTGGTTAGGAATGGAGAGGAGGGGAGCAAGTTGAACAATTCCTCAGAGCACTCACCGTGATACAGGCGGTAGAACACGCTTAAAGAGGCGACATCTCTCCGGAGTTGTAGCGACTCCAAGTTGCTCGTAACGTCTGCATCATTCACAATGCGGATGGCCCGCCGCTGCAATCCATCCAAGGCATCGAGCAGGTACTGGGCGGATCCATCCCAAAGGTGCGAACAGTACTCCATACCCGGCCGGACCTGCGCTTTATATAAGCGGCAAAGCTGACCGGGCGTGAAAAACCGACGCACCCTGTTCAGGACTCCAACCCTGCGTGATGTGGCAGATATTACGCCCTCGATGTGATTCCTTGGATTGAGATCACAGCGGATATCCACACCAAGGATACACAGGTCATTCCGCACTGAGAGGGGAGTACCCTGCAGAATGGGGAGGGGAGAGAACGGGGATTTTTTGCACGTGAACGCACACACCTGGGTTTTCTTGGCATTGAACTCAACCATATTCCTGGAACCCCATGTAGAAATGAGATCCAAGGTCCGGTTGAGCTCAATGACAAGATCTTCGCGTCCCTTCACAGTTTCAACACGGCAACCTGGAGGCCCGCAGTGGTATCGCCCATGAACCGTGCTGTCATCTGCATAGCAATGAATGTTGCCAAGCGACAACAAGTCATTGATATGCAGAATAAACAAGGTGGGCGACAGCACCGAGCCCTGAGGAACTCCGGCATTTACCGACATGAGCGCCGAAGCGTGTCCGTCTACGACTACACGTATTCTACGCCCATGCAGAAAGCCGGAAATCCACGAACACAGGTTGCCGGGTAGACCGTATGCCGGAAGCTTGGACAGAAGACCACGGTGCCAGACCCTATCAAACGCCTTGGCAATGTCGAGGCTCACAGCAAGAGCCTCGCCACGCCGGTCTATCGCCTCACCCCAGCGATGCAGGACAAACGCTAGAAGATCACCCGTCGATCGATTATGGCGGAATCCGTATTGTCGGTCACTGATCAACGAGTGATCCTCCAGGTAGCGGACCAATTGAGCGTTTATGATCCGCTCCATGACCTTACACATCACTGAGGTGATAGCGATAGGGCGGTAATTGGTAGGGTCCGATCGATCACCCTTTTTGGGGATCGGTTGCACATTGGCCTCCCTCCAAGATTCCGGCACAACACCTGTGCGGTAGGACGCTCGGTAGAGGCGAGTCAGTGCTGGAGACAACTCGGCTGCACAAGCCCTTAAAACCACCGCTGGTATCCCATCCGGACCACTGGCTTTCCGCACATCGAGAGACCGTAACTCACGCCGCACATCACACTGCCTGATGCGAATATCTGCCATTGAGAAACCGCAATCAGGCAGTGTAGGCAGCGACTGGGAACCACGGTCTTCGAGGCGGGAATTAGCCGCAAAGAGATTTGTCAGCAAGGCAGCCTTCTCTTGCGGCTTGTGGGCCAGCGACCCTTCTGGGTACCTCAGCGGCGGCAACGCTGGACGGCAAAAGTTAGATTGGACGGCCCTGGCTAACCTCCAATAAGCACGACTGCTAGTTGGGTGATCGGCCAACGCACGCCCAATCCTGCTAACGCGCTGGGCATCCGCCCTAACGTAGGCCTTCTTGCAGTCCTTGGAGGCACGGTTATAGGCTTCTTTGAGGGAACTGATATTGGGAACCTTCATGGCGCGACCCCTGATCCAAGCGCGATACGCCGCCTGTTTGTCACCGACAGCATCGGCGCATGCACGATTGAACCAGGAGCGTCCACGGCCCTTACTGGCGATCTCAGAGGAAGGAATGTAATATTCCATTCCAAGTCTGATCTCGTCAGCAATAGCGTTGGCACTCGCTGAGGGATCTTTACCCTCAAAGCAGCGCTGCCTCCAAGAGATGGATGCAAAATATTCCCGCATACCATCCCAATCTGCCGACGAGTAATGCCAGACCCTTCGCCTAACCTGCACGGGACGTGGAGGTGATGCGATCGGTACTGACGACCCAACCAGGCAGTGATCGGAAGTGCCCAGAGGCGCACTAACGGTCACATGATACCCGGCTGGGTGACTCGCCAGCAGAAGGTCCAGCAAAGAAGGTGCATGACTCGCCACATCCGGGATCCTGGTGGGCTGGTTCACCAGTTGTGTCAAGTCATGAGTCAGAGCGAATGCATGGGCAGCTCTGCCAGCATGATCAGTCTTGGAGGAGCCCAGCCACAGTTCGTGATGAGCATTGAAATCCCCCAAGACCACCATTTCGGCCGACGGGAACTGCGCCTGCGCGTCATCAGCCGCCTGGCTAAGATACCTGAACAGCCGAGTCGTCTCATCGTCCCCGTTGTGAGACCTGTAAAGGCACACGTAGATGCGGCTCAGGGAACCTAGATCCACGTGCACCCACAGAGCGGAGAAGGAGGGGTCCTCCGTGCAGTGCAAACGGCGACAGCAGATGTCCGACCGAACATACAAGCATACCCCGGCTTTAGGCTTGAAGTTTACTTCAAGCGAATAACCGGGATACAACAGGTAAGAATTATCGGTCGGACAACGAATCTGCGTCTCCGTTAGGAAGAGCAAAGCAGGCCGGGCCGTCTCAAGATGGTGGTGGACGGCATTGAGGTTCGTATGGAGTCCACGGATGTTAGTGAACTCCATAGTGAACGCGGTGGTGGGGTTAAGCACCGCTGAAGGACCTGCTCTGTTTAGTTGCACTGTCATGGTAGAAAGGATGGGATTGGTGAAGAGGCAACGAGGATCTTAGGTTCGGGCACTAAGAAGGCCGAATGGGCACCGGCACGAAAGGGTCGGCAGGAAGCGAATTGATCCGCCGGACGGAAGGGCCCCCGTACCCTCCCGGGATGGGCCGCCGGGACCCCACTTCCGGTCACCAACCGGCACGACGTACCCACCCAAGATTATGCGCGGCATGGTGAGGCAGCCTCTCGAGTTGGTTAGCCCCGATTGGGCCCCTGTACTATACCGCGGGCGGCCAGCGGACAACCGTTTCTACGGGTCTCCCTGGCCGGCGGATCAACTCTCCTCCCTTCGACAGAGGACCGAAAATACCCACACGGTACAACCTCATGCCCGGACCTAAGATCCTCGAAGAAACCGGAAAAACCACTGGCTGATCCCGGAACGCGATCCCCTTACGGAGATCACTATGGCGGTCTTTACGCCTCGTGGACGGTGGTCGCTACCCGGGCGGACACATAAGTCCTACCACCACTATGTCACTCATTTGGCACTACCCAGGGGTCACGTGTAGGGAATCTAGAGTCAAAGCCTACGGACGCGAGTGACGTTAACCCCCAAACTGACTCCTATCCCGTCCCGTCCCATCCCGTTATATATCGATCTGTCCTGTTTCTAACGCATGACTGCATGCAATCCTGTCCTCTTCTGTCCCCTACCATCCATTCGAGTTTGAAATCGTAGCAAATATGTATAAGTACTTACTCATTTGTATTCCTTAATCACCCCACGGGAACACTACATATATCTATACATATTAATAAAATTGAAGTGTCTGTTTTAAAAGTAAAAACAAAAAAAAAATGTCCAACTACATATCGTTACATACACGATACCTGTGCCGAAAATGATATTTTAAAAAAAACTGTCTGTCTGTCTGTTTGTTCCGGTTAATCTCTGAAATGGCTGGACCGATTTTGATAACAAGGAGTAACTTAGGCTACATTTATTTTAGAAAAAACCTTTTGTTTTAGAAAAATAAAGTAATGTTGCAATGCCCGCGCGCAGCTCACGCGCATGCCACCTCTGGGCCGTCACGTCGGGCGCCTCCCACCACTTCTCCCACCAACGAATCAATATCACATTTACAAAATATTGTACATAAAGAAATTTTTCAATAAAGTTAATACAAAAATCTGAAAATAAATGTGTAACGGGAGTTTACCGCCGCTCGCTAAGAGATGGCGCCACCGTAGAATTAAATCGCGGTATGGTTTCGTTACAAAGGTTGATAATTAAAATAAAAATGCAAAAACCAAAACAAAAACTAAATAAACTAATTAACTTTTTTGTTACATTCCACGCAGACGAAGTCGCGGGCACAGCTAGTCTATACATATAAATAAAATTGAAGTGTCTGTTTTAAAAGTGAAAATAAAAAAATGTCCAACTACATATCGTTATACAGGGTATATCAAGACTGCTACCGAAAACGAAACCGGGTGATAGTTAAAGCGACTTCAGACACAATGCAACAGAAAAAGTTGCAAAAAAAAGCGACAATTTTTTTTTGTTATTTTTTTCCTATGACCATATTTGGGTGGTAAATACATTTTTTTCCTAAAATAACAGTGTATATCCTTTTATTTATACATAATCTAAGATATAAAAGTGTTTAAATTATTATTTTAGCTAAAACTATGGATTTACCACCCAAAAATGACGATATTTAAAAAATCATAAAAAATCATTGTCGCGTTTCTTTGCGAAATTTTTGATTGCATTGTGTTTGTAGTCACTAAAATTACCACCCGGCTTCGTTTTCGGTAGCAGTCTTGAGATACCCGGTATACACGACACCTGTGCCAAAAAAGATATTTTAAAAAAAATTGACTGTCTGTCTGTCTGTCTGTCTGTCTGTTTGTTCCGGCTAATCTCTGAAATGGCTGGACCGATTTTGACGGGAATTTTTTTCGTCAGGTAGCTGATATAATAAGGAGTAACTTAGGCTACATTTATTTTAGAAAAAATATTTTATTATAGATAAAAAAAATCTACGCGGACGAAGTCGCGGGTACAGCTAATTCGTAATAAAAAGTAATCGATGTGTTAAGTTAGCTACCGGCTACCCCTATACTAAATTTCATAAAAATCGGTCCCTATTTGCCTGAAAGAGTCACAAACATCCCCATCCCTACATAAAAAGTTACGATTATAATACTAAGGATTAAGGATAATATTAAAGGATGTAAAGTTTTAGCAGAAAAATATATCTTTTACACTGTGCTTGATTATTTAATTTTAGCTTAAATTGTCAGTGTAATCGTTTCTTCAGTCCAAGAATTTATATTGCTCTATTTTGTGTACCTATTTGAAAGCCATGAGCCATCAAAAGCATATACTTTCTTAAAATAACTACACTACTCATAGTTACGTACCATTAAGTTGTATAACAACTTACATACCTGCGGTCAAATAATAATGGCAAATCAAACTTTCATTACCATCGCAAATCACAAATGTATCGCAATAATTTAGCAGCAAAAACAAGAACCACTTGCACAATATGCTAGGTGGCCCCAGCGAGGCGAGTTTCCGTTCTTAAGTGTAAAAGAACCTTGTCTATGTGTGCTTGGAGAGTGGAGACACAGGTGCTTGTCCCATCGTTTGGGAGATATAGGCAGTTTCCATCTTGCCCTTTCACGTTGCCCACTCTTACCCTATGCTACATAAAGCCTCAATAGATAGTTTTCATTGAAAGTTGAAGAATTCAATGGCCCTTTTTAGCCCTAGTAGATAGAAAGGTAATTTTATTATCATTAGGCATCGATCAACAGCATGTAAAGCTTGACGAAAGATCGAAATCAATTGTACGTACATAAATAAACTAACGACTGTTCCCAGAACGGGTAGGCAGAGGTGCTACCAGGCCACCCACATTTCACCTTGTATGTTCCGTCCCACGACGTGATAAGAGGCGACCCCATCGTCCTAGTGGGCACAAATTCCTGACTTCAGGCTAATAATGAATACAAAAAATAAATCATGTTAGGTGTAAAGCGCAGTACACACTAAACTTTTTGTCGGCTCGGCTTGTTGCGGGCTTACTTACAACGCGGCGCGCGCTTGATACGATTGAAATACATGATAAAATTAAATGACGTTTTTGAGTGTCGCCGGGCAACTTAGTTCAGCGATTGCGTACGTAAGTCGCCAACATGCCGCCTAGATGTCGGCTTTTTGAGCTTGAAGCGCAATACCTCACCAAAACCTAAATTAACCTAAACCTACACCAAAGTCGCTGACTCGCATTATAACCCAGTTTTATAAATGATTAAGATATAATTATTAAGAAAACTTTACCACTTCTGTCTTATAAAGCCGAGCAATAATTTCAGCTCAATCGAAACCGTCCGCGGCAGACATCCGCTAATCATCCGATTGGAGGAGGTGGCGTGACGTTTAAACTAAATTTATTACGCAGAAATGAAGTTGGGTTGGAGAAAACGGCGTTCACGTGCATATTTGTAAGTTGACATCCGGTTTTGCATTTATCGTTGTCTTAGGAAACTGCGAGACTTTAGGTTTCTACTTATTTTATCACGAAGTGCCTGTATTGCCTTCGTATACGCTTTTTTATATGACTGCTAAAAAAAGTTTTTTCATGTTCAATTTTCACAAATATTTTTATGCTCTTATTCTGAATTTAATATATATATTATGGGCTAAGTGATTAATGCGGGCAGTATTCATAATGCCCGGGCAGTATGAATATTGCCGAGCCATATAGGGCCAAGTGATTAATTACAATCTAAACTCGCCTATTTATCACATTGCCAGGGCACTATGAATATGGCTACATGATGATCGGGCAATGTGATTAATAGGTGATTTTTTACGTGGTGCGCTGCCGCATTGTCGCATCTGCGATAGACCCCTAAATTACAAAGGTTGAATTAATCTGCTTATGTTTAGTTGTTTTTTAACGTCCGAAACATTATCTTCAGAAGAAAATTAGTGTAACCACTTCATGGATCAGTTAGCTCGATTGTGCTCCAAAACCGATTCGGAACACCCCGACTTCACGTAGTCTTTTGACTACCGACCCTAGAGTGTATATAAAAAGCCGGTGGCGCGGAGGGAGAGCAGCCCCCGCCCACTGTAACGAAGGATAGACAACCGCGCGCGCCGTAGCGGCTGAGGCACTGGAGGCGACCAGCAAACCGAAAGTGCGGAGGTGAGCATGGGTGCCTATCTTTTGTTACGCAAGGGCGAAGGGGCTGAACTTCCCGTAGCGCCGGAGACGATGCAGAAGCTAATTTGTATAGACAACAAGTGTTTTAAGGGTTAGGTTGCTATAATAGATATTTCTCAGGAATAGTGCGTTACCTTTTCATGGGAGTGGTACCGAGGGAGGTGCGACAATCCCCCTCCCCCTCCACTTCTTCCCACACCCAACCCACCAACCCACCAACCCACCCAACCAACCAACCCACCCACCCCTTCGTGCTGCCCTATTCTAAATTCTACCACTTCGGCTCATTGTTTTGATTTTTATTCGCTTTACATCACTCTGCCCAATAAGCACTTGGCATTATTCATAATGCCCGGGCAATGTGATAAATTGATTGGTTTTAATCACATTTCCCGCTCTTATTGGGCATTATTCATATTGCCCGGGCATTATGAATAATGCCCGATTAATCACTTGGCCCATAACATATATAATATAGGTAAAACAATGTTCTTTAAGAGCGTTTACACCTTGCGCGCAAAGTCAACTATAGGTATTTCTTCGTTAATTTCACGCACACATAAGCGACCAAAGCTGTGTGCGTAGCGCTGCCGCGTCGGCTCGCTATACAGTCAGCGCAACCAACTTCGATCCGTGCGCTTCAAAATTCTAATATTGAATTGAAATGTAACTTATGATTTATATATTGGTAATATTATATCATAAAAATATTTTATTTGCATTATAAGTAAATAAATAAATAAATAATAATAATAAATAACACCCAACAGTCACATACATAGTCCTGACCCCACACTAAGATCGAGTCTTGTGTCGTGGGTATCAGGAACTACGAGAGACTTTTCGGTCTCACAAACACCCAGACCCGGAAGAAATATTTGTGGGCCGCACAAACATTTCTCTCGGTGCGGGGATCGAACCCGCGGCCTCTCGTTTCACAGGCGGCGTCTAACCAACTGCGCCACGGAGGCTGTCGAAGTAGACAAATATTACTGTGCAAGCAATGAACAATACAAATTTAGATACTAATCATATTTTCGTTATTATTACATTGTTAAGTTGCATTCAAATCAGTGTTCAATCAGTAGCCACTACGGACGTTTATTAATCATTTCGTGTTCGAACTCATGAAAAGAGTTACAACCCTTTACAATTACGAAATATATTTAATTTTATATTACAAGACATAACATAATTTAGCCTCGGAATTACATCCCATTATATTATCTGAAACATAATTTATACTCACTACAAAATCATTGTAGGAAATAAAAAGAAAAAATATGTTTTACTACCAAAGTACTAAGATGTGGCAATCGCAGTCCGCGCGTGGATATTTATACGACGCACGGCAAAAATCGACTGCAGCCAGGCCGTAGCGACGAGCGATACATCCTCCCTCTAGAAGGCCTTGCGGCGGTCTGATTTGATGCACGGCGGACAGCGTGTTTTATAGTGGTTTTTAAAATATATGTAGAAAACATGAAAATAAATTGTATTGAAATATAAAAATGGCAATTTATTGATAAGATGTTTTTCTATTATAATATGCAATTGCTATAAAAAATTATGTACGATAAGTTGGTGAAAAAAATATGTTCTTGACGAGAGTTTCTGAATAATTTCGCATTGTTTAAATTTTTATTTTTCAGGAACTAAACATAAAAAGATTATTTTTCTCAGCAAAATCCCTGCATAAGGGTCTTATTAGTCGGATAATATTTTTATTTTCATCTTATATTTAGTGATTTCGGATATCTTAAGCTTCTAAATTGCCGCTTAAAGCCTAAATAACGAAACTAGTGTTCAGTAATCCTTATAGTACTCACAAATTATGCATCAATCTATAATGTTTTCCACCAAAATCTCTAGATGACAACCTTTTCTAAAATAAGTACTAATTATTTTTCCTTGAAATTGTTTATTGGTGACTATTAACTCATTTGAAAAGTCCTGTTTTTTAGCCAAAAAGCGCGCAAAGGGTATAAACGCTCTTAAGTCGAATAATTTTGCAGCTCTACTGAAGTCATGAGGTGCCGATCCTATGTGTGGGATAGGAGCTGGAACAAGATTTAAACCTTATAACCAGGCACCTACGTGTAGTGATTAACAATAACAAAACAAAATTAAATCTACCATAAACATCAGATCCAGCGAACATAGAGGTATTTACATAATGAATTAATGTTGTGTAGATACTATGTCGAATATTTGGTTGGATTTAATTTGCTATAGTAGTAACTATAATAATTCTACAAAGATTCGCTTTTTTCTTTCACATCATGAAATTATCATAAACTAAGACTTATTGTTGATCAAATTTTAATATCCAATATTTTAACTAGGTACCAAACTTTATGAATACATAATATATTTGTTCTAAGATAAACTTACCTTTAACCTATAACAGATTTCTTCGCGTCATCTCTTCAATTGAAAGGCGTAAAGCTAGACAATAGCGCAGACGAAACTATTAATACCCATACAGCGGCTGTCAACACAGAATAGGCTTTAAACACACTGGGTTAAGATTGAATACTGTACGAGGTTTATGGACATTGTACAGTAATAAGCTAAGTATTGGAGTAGGCCCCGAGAGCCCTCGCGCGGACAGCGGCCTGTCGTCACTCGACCTAATGAAACGTGGCTCCCATCGTAACACAATCCTCTTAAAACATGGCTTTTGATAATAAAATGAGCAATTTTTGACTATTTAAGCATTTTGTTCACTAATATTTTTGACTTCATGTCACCAAAATAAATATTTTGATGCTTGGTAATTAGAATAGTTTGAACTCCAAATAATAACACTAGTTAACAAGGTTTTTATCCTTGAAATGAAAAGTATGTTTTCTTGACAATAAATAAGGTCCAGAGTTTAAAACAATAAATTAAAAATCCCACACCTGTCGTTTCCCAAAATACAGGGTTAGGCCGTAGAGGTTAACTAAGGATTAAGGAACACTCTTAGCGGCTGAAACTCCAAAAACGTAATAGACTGACTCCTTCCTCGTTTGAAACGGATATATGTATTTGTTAAAATTAGGTACAAATACATGTAGCGAAAATTCATTCATTATCATAATTAAAAAGTAAAAAACAACATGGAAAATGTTCAGAAAGAATAATGCATATATTTTGTCAGTTGATTGGTCCCGAATATCTAATTGCATTATAATTTATAAAATGGAAAAACCACGAAATTATGAATTTAATGGTACTAAATATAGCGTAGAACCGATGGCCGTTGGAGCCGAAAGGTTCTAGAGTGGAGGCCACGTACAGGCAAACGAAAAGTCGGACGCCCGCCTACAAGGTGGACGGACGACCCGACTAAAGTTGCAGGAAATTACTGGATGCAGGCCGCTTCAAACAAGTCTATGTGGACATACTTAAGGGAGGCCTATGTTCAGCAGCAAACTTCCTGTGGCTGAATTGATATATTTCATCATCATGATGATGATGAAATATATTAATTATTAATATTATTTTATTGCACTGAATAACGAGACGAGCATACCGTTCGCCTCATGGTAAGCGATACGACTGCTCATGAACAGTAGAAAAATCAAACACCTTCAATTACAAAGTAATGCTTGGCACGTCACTGCCCTCGCCATCCTGAGACATAAGATATTAAGTCTCAATATGTCCAGTAGTTACTCTGACTAAAGTCTGACAATCAACAATGTACTGGCTACCTTCAGTCTTCTTTGTAGAAAACTTGAAAATATGCCCTTTTTTACTCAATCAAATTTTGGGTTGACTGGATATACAGTGTGATTTATTCAAGTGGGCGTGGATGGCCTAATCCGAAACTACGAAGAAAAAAGAATAATTACTATTTTCCTAAGGTTAGGCTCAAGACTCCGTTCAGCATTTTTCGCTATTCTTCATAGTTCTGTATTGGCCATCCACGGCCTTTTGAAAAATGTTTAATGTACCCTGTATACTTTTTTATTTATCTATTTGTTGTTGAAATCATGGAAATTTGTATAATTAAATATATATATTCCTCCGACAATTTCTATTTATCCCGTTTTACGGTACAAATGTTGCAGTGACATATCTATCTATGTATTATATATGTATTATGTAGTGTATGTAGTTTAGGTACCTAAGGGAAAGCAAATAAATACAAAGATTTGTTCGTTGTTTTTTAATGCATCGCATTAACAGATCCTCTATGTCGGTGACAATGAATGATGCTACTTATGACATCTACAAAATGTATCACAATAAGAAATAAACCAACTAGCGTCAAGAACACAAACGAAAATCTTAGCGTACAGGCGACAACACACATCGTATATGACTTATGTAAGTAGTTGTTAGTGCAATCAACATCTTATGTTTAAAGTTATAACCGATTGATTATTTGAAAAATAATTAGGCACTATAGCCTATATATACAGGGTATCTCAAGACTGCTACCGAAAACGAAGCCGGGTGGTAGTTTAAACGACTTCAGACACAATGCAATAGAAAAAGTTGCAAAAAAAGCAACAACTTTTTTTTAATTTTTTTTCCTATGGCCATATTTGGGTGGTAAATACATTTTTTTCCTAAAATAATAGTGTATACCCTTTTATTTATAAATACTCTAAGGTATAAAAGAGTTTAAATTATTATTTTAGCAAAAACTATGATAACTATGATAAAAACGACTTCAGACACAATGCAACAGAAAAAGCTGCAAAAATAAGCGACAATTTTTTTTTGTATTTTTTTTTCCTATTGCCTTATTTTGGTGGTAAATACATTTTTTCCTAAAATAATAGTGTATACCCTTTAATTTATAAATACTCTGACATATAAGAGAGTTTAAATTATTATTTTAGCAAAAACTATGGATTTACCACCCAAAAATGACGATATTTAAAAAATCATAAAAAAAAATTGTTGCCTGTAAAGTCGGTTTTACGGGCGAAGATTTTACGTGACAACGTCTTTTTCTCGGTAGAATATTTATTGATATGAATATAATTAAATTGCACAATAGGAACAAGGAATTGAATGAAAATAAGAATTGCACAAATTTTAACTATAGAAATATATTTTGTTTACTAAAACATTGTACATGTAATGACGAATCTAAGCACTCCATATTTTCACTACAGACACAGCTGACGATACTTTAACCACACGTGTGAACTTGTATTGTGACGCTTTCTTGTTTTTCCAACGCCAAGAACGTTCGAGAAAGACAAAGACAGAGACACAAGCATGCGCCGATTCAATGCGCCTAATTCTCTAGTGCTGAGCGCGCGGCAGACCGATCATAGTTGAGTGGGAGAGAGACGCAAGGCATTCGGCGGGCCTCTCTCTCGTTCGGTGACTCATCGTAACGTTACCGGGCGTTACACTTTTTCATAAGTGACTCCCAGCCGCAACCTAATTTAAGACGTTGTCACGTCAATAAA
Organism: Hyles vespertilio; assembly: GCA_009982885.2. Classification (NCBI taxonomy): domain Eukaryota; kingdom Metazoa; phylum Arthropoda; class Insecta; order Lepidoptera; family Sphingidae; genus Hyles; species Hyles vespertilio. The sequence continues at coordinate 22,576,682 of CM042815.1, forward strand.
TTTTTTGGAGGTAAAATATTTTTTTTTGGGGGGGTAATTTTTTTTAGGTTTCGTGGGGAGGCTAATAGGCACTATTTCGGAATAAGGGTGGGGGAAGGCAGGGGGGGGGCTATGGGACAATTTTGGAAAAAATGGGTGAAACTGAAAAATAATTCTCTAGTGCTGCGCGCGCACCGTTACGTTACCGGGCGTTACACTTTTTCATAAGTGACTCCCAGCCGCAACCTAATTTAAGACGTTGTCACGTCAATAATTGTCGCGTTTCTATGCGAAATTTTTAATTGCATTGTGTTTGTAGCCACTAAAACTACCACCCGGCTTCGTTTTCGGTAGCAGTCTTGAGATACCCGGTATATATATATGTTATGGGCCAAGTGATTAATCGAGCATTATTCATAAAGCCCGGGCATTATGAATAATGCAAAGTGCCTATTGGGCAGAGTGATGTAAAGCAAATTAAAATCAAAACAATCAGCCGAAGTGGTAGAATTTAGAATAGGGCAGCACGAGGGGGTGGGTTGGGAGGAGTGGAGGGGGAGAGGGAGTGTCGCGCCTCCCCTGGTAACACTCCCATGAAAAAGTAACGCACCACTCCTGAGAAATATCTATTATAGCAACCTAACCCTTGAAACACTTGATGTCAATACAAATTAGCTTATGCATCGTCTCCGGCGCTACGGGAAGTTCAACCCCTTCGCCCTTGCGTAACAAAAGATAGGCACCCATGCTCGCATGCTGGTCACCTCCGGCGACCAGCCTCAGCCGCTACGGCTCGCTCGGTTGCCTATCCTTCGTTACAGCGGGCGGGGGCTGCTCTCCCTCCGCGCCTCCGGCATTTTATGTACACTCTAGGGTCGGTAACCAAAAGACTACGTGAAGTCGGGGTGTTCCGAGTCGGTTTTGGGGCACAGTCGACCTAACTGATTTATAAAGTGGGTACACTAATTTTCTTCTGAAGATAATTTTTCAGACGTTAAAAAACAACTAAACATAAGCAGATCAACCTTTCTAATTTATAGATCTATCGCAGATGCGACAATGCGACAGCGCACCACGTAAAAAATCACCTATTAATCACATTGCCCGATCATCATGTAGCCATATTCATAATGCCCGGGCATTATGAATACTGCCCGCATTAATCACTTGGCCCATAACATATATATATGTTGAAATCTATAAATACATATGTAAGAAAAATAGCAGATTACATTATTATGTCAGTGTTTTTTGAAAAAAGGATAAAGAAATAAATTGTCGGATCAATGATGCCCTTCAACTATTCCTTTCCTGGTATTCAACATTAAACACGTTTATTCGTGGCATGGTTTATAATACCTTAGTAAACACAAATAACACTTGTACTATTGTGATTTCTTTGTTGTTTCTCTTTACAATGCAAAAGAGGATTAAATAAATTAATCATATGTTTATGGCAGAAATATACAATTCAAATATAGAATGTTTAAACTCATGCCTTTAAATAAATAAAATATCTGTAAACAACGGAGGCCCATCACGAACTTTGTTAAAATACATGAAAGCGTGTCGGTTATCAAGCAAAAACATCTGATGGCGAATGCACTAACTGTGTCGTCGTGACTACAGAGTAATATAATTGAAATGTAAATAACAACTACGATATAATATAGTAACATTTATATCCTTTAACTATATAGTACAGCCTGTATGACATACTGGCGCGATCATGATACCGGGTTCAATTAAGGGTGAAATCATACTATAGTATTCCGTCTTACGCACGGAGTAAAGAAGCGGCCAACTGACCAATCAGGACAATGGAACATACACAGTACGACTGATAATGTGCACACAACAAAAAAATCCATTGTTCAGATCGGTCTAAGACGCGTTTCTCTAGTATTTATAGCCGCTTTTTTACTCTATGCGTAAAACGGAATATAGGATTTCACCTTTAGGTAACAATAAAAAAAACATTTTATTTCGCTTTTATACTCCATTAACAAATCAAAACAAACAAGCAAAACCACCAATACTTCCTTTTTCACGTTAAATTTCTTTTTGAAGAAGCCAATAATTTAAATAATAATACAGGATACAACATTGTATGAAATGTGCTAAACATGAAAGTGTTGCTTCTTTAACCATTATTCCCAACAAGCTGCACTCTAAAGTTAAAGAAAGTCGCATACATTTATTTAGCAGAGATATAAAGATAGTGTATTGATGAGAAATCGAGTGATAAAAATAATAATCACCAGTAGAAATTCTAAAGATTACAAGATTACGTATTAAATTCAATATTACGTGATATGGCATAAAATGTCTTAAATATATTCTAAATATCAGCCCACAGATAGGTTTCTATGATACAGTTTATAAAATATGGTAACTATACGTAGTCTCCACGTTAGAACTTAGATACTAGGACATTTTATTTATTACAAGCGATTACCTAGCAAGATATTATGTAAAATCGCATAAAACACTTCACGCTTGAGTACAATCGAAATCGGTTACAAGGGCATTATATAAATAAGTTTAAAATATTTTAACCACATATATTAACAATGAACAAAATGAAAACATATTTAAAAAACCTGATACAATTAATCAAAGCTCATTCTTACTTCTATTTCATTTTGATGACATGCCCTGTATACATACCCATAACGTAACCGTTTTTAACTTTTTTAACCAAATTTGATATTCATTAAAATATATAAATAATCAGAAAAAAAAAGCAAGTTATGTTCAACTGCCTTTCTTTTGACACTCGATTTCATTTGAACAAGGATCTAAAACTAGTCATTTTGCTATAAAGGAGATGTTTCAGAAATGTATGGACCTTGGGCCATACTTTATTACAGATGAACGAAATATATTTTTGAATTCGTTATTCGATTTTTACGTTAAATTCTACTGTGCGATGCTTATTATCTGTATAAAAAAAATATATACAAAGTTAAGAAATGCACGCAATAAGTAAAATGGTAAACTGATATGCGTAACTATCAGTTTAAAAACTGATTATTTGTATGAAAATACGGAAAACAGCCTTAGGCTCAGTTGCATCAAATCAATTTAAATACAACTTTGACTACGAGAACGCCATACATTTGAGATTACAAATGTATATAACTAATGCAACGTAACTTTGATGTTTTTCTGTCGTTTAATATTTTCGAAAATATTTGTGCGTCCAACAAATATTTCTTTCGGGTCGGGTGTTAGTGAGGCCGAAAAGTCTCTCGTATTTCTGATACCCACGATACAAGTCTAGATCTTAGAGTGGGGCCAGGATGATGAGATGTGGCTGCTGCTAAATAACACATATTTATTTATTTTTGTCTTGTGTTTGCGTGTATTTTGACAGAATTTGTGCACCATATAGATAACTTATCTATGGCCCAAAATATAACATCTCCTTTGATTTTATACATTTCTTAAATTAATTTAAATCAAATGTCAAAAGTAAAGCAGCTATATTTCGTATTTTTTTATATTACCGTTAATATAAATATAGATAAAAAATATAGTATCATAATGGTTAAATATAAAAAGTATCATAAATAAATCAAGACTAGTATGGATAGCTGAAAACATCGAACCAAGTGCACCATATCAAATCTTGATAACATAACTATTTTGTTCCAAAAAGGTTCTACATAGTCTTAAAGAACATAATAATTATGTACTCATAATGATTTGAAGACGCTAATACAACTATTTTCCAAAATACATGTCGAATTCTCCTGAAATTTTGAAATTGCCTAAATAGCAATAAATTCTGCAATTTAATGGAATGTAAAGAATTAATGAACACATCAATTTTCGTAATTTCTGAAGTAAAATTAATAATATCGTCAATCGATATCACATGTATAATATTGCCATTTCTTACATTGCCCTACATTAAATAACAAAACAAAAAATAATATTTCATATTAGCTTCCTGCATACAATAAAAATAAAGAAGCCGCCTACAATCTACATTCGTGGAATGCATATTTTTATATATTCACGCGAAATATATACAAATTATAAAAATACATTGTCATTACTTCCAATTATTATAATAATACGTCGTCTACGATAATCTACGATAAAAATATTTAAACAAAACAAACTAACAGATTCTTTGGAAGAGTATGACCAGTCGCTGGCATTATTCAATATTAGATGCCAGTAATTGAACGTATAAAGCTAATTCCTTTTAGGTATACATATTTTCGCTGCGTTTGGAATGTCGTAATATTATATACAGGGTATCTCAAGACTGCTACCGAAAACGAAGCCGGGTGGTAGTTTTAGTGACTGTGTTTTAGTGAGTGTAGTAGAGACGATTTTTTTTTGTTATTTTTTTCCTATAACCATATTTGGGTGGTAAATACATTTTTTCCTAAGATAATAGTGTATACCCTTTTATTTATAAATAATATAAGGTGTAAAAGAGTTAAAATTATTATTTTAGCAAAAACTATGGATTTACCACCCAAAAATGACGATATTTAAAAAATCATAAAAAATAATTGTCGCGTTTCTTTGCGAAATTTTTAGTTGCATTCTGTTTGTAGTCACTAAAATTACCACCCGGCTTCGTTTTCGGTAGCAGTCTTGATATACCCGGTATGTATCTAACTATTAAATAATTAATTGTCTTAACAAAAAAAAACAGACCTCATTGAACGCTCGACATTATAATACACAAGATAATATTGAGGTATTATATTTCATTCAAACCTTGTTCCTCACTACCTCAGCCAATATTGTACCATGTTTGAAAAGAAAACTCCCTGGTAGTTTTGCTTTTCATCAACACATATAGGTACGAGTCATTTTACGGCCTAAATAAATTCCTGGACTGAACTGAACTTCATCTAAGTGGTATAAATACTCTTTTTTATCCTGGGTAGCTGAAAAACGTAACAATTTAAGTCACGATTTTTGACAAAAAAACATCTTGGAATTTTTCCAAATTTTGTATGTAGTCACCTGGGGTGCTGAGAAACACGTGGCTTAAATTAAATACCATATGTCAATATCACCCTGTATATGGCCTAGTCATCTAAGTATGCCTTTAAAAAATTAAAAGCGAACATGCAATACATTCCTAAAATAGATTGAAATGGAGGATATACATCGATTTAGAATTATTTGTAAGTATATAATTAGATATGCCGTGACTGTTGGAGTGTTGATATGGATCAAGTATAAAACGTAACAAAATACAAGTCATCACAGATAAACCTACAGAGATTCCAAGTGAACAACTACTCCTTATTAATAAATCACTCATTCAATAGCTTTTTAGTTTACCACTTAGATACTAGATGAAATGCTTTGAAAAACAAAAATAGGTTGGCCAAATTAAAAAGAATACAAACACAAACACAAACGCAATAATGGTACTGCACAGATTATATATTACTGATGTTAAACATGATCACTTAAAACGACCATTAACATTATTTTTGACCTGTAAAAATGTAAAGGACTTAAATATAATATACTAGCGGCTCGGCCCAACTCCGCCTGGGTGCAGATACTTTTTGAATCCAATCCACATCAGAAACTGAATTTGCATACTAACTTAAATTTAAACTCATCACGACCACTGTCTTCAATACCACATTTCTAAAAATGCGCACATGCTACTTGAATATTATTTTTCTGCTGAGATATTTTTAAGTTGATAAAGCTGCTATTACATTCATTGCAATCAAATAAAATGTTTGCAGTAATCTCCTAGAAATTTAGATACACGTAAACCCGACCTTTTGCTGAGAAACAATACATGAGTGTTGCGTAACTTAAGCCATTTACACAGCGGAAGCAACGGAAGCTCTAGTAAGGAATATAATTTCCCCTTTATGCAACATTTCTCACTGCTGCTCCTCTCTTATTAGTCACAGCGTGATGTTATATACCCTATAGCAATCCTGGATAAATGAGCTATCCAGTAAAAAAATATTTTACAATTTCATTATGTCGTTCCTGAGATTAACGATAACAAACAAACGAACGTGTTTTGACGATAGAATTATTGCCGATATTAATGATAGATATAAAACCAGTATTTTTATAAAATACTGGTTTTATCCACGATTAACCATCAGTTATGTTTCTGATATTGCAAAAGCTTAAAATCATGTAATGTTTACATTATTCCTCATATCAACAAAAACACAGAGTTCGAGCCAGCGCTATTATCGGTCTTCCAGGTAATGTCGTAACAAAATGTTTGTCCCTAATATTCAAGTCACAATAAACAATCAGTCACAAGTTTAAAATACTCATCGGTTTAAAGTAAAATTGTAGGTCTTTTAATGATTACAATTTGCCTACAATACATTCTGAATATTTTGAATAAAACATGACTTATCAAATACTTTGGTAAATATAATTCATAAATAAATATTGAGTGCGTTTTTAAAACATTTGCATGAAATGATGGTGTAATAAAAGAAATATCACTGCACTATTCTAGCTCTATATTACGATATATAAACCTAACAACTCGTTAAGATAACACTTCTACATTAGGCCAACGAACTACGAGTAATTCTATATTTAGGTTGTTTCGTCACGTTTGTCCACTTACAATGAACATTTGAACCACATTACTTCGGCTTCACGTCTTACCGCGTGTCATGCGACCAACAACATTCGCTCGGTTTCGAGATTCTAAACAACCGCAAAACTATATCGCTTTCAACATACATCTCATACAAATGTACTAAAAATATTTATCGCTCCTGGATCACTAGGTAACAAGATGTTCAGAAGAGCCATTATTTTTTAATAACGGGACACGTATTGTAAGCTATGCATACATGAGGGGGTGCGAGGCTCGTTATAGTGGCAGCGCCGCGCTCTCCGCCGGCAGCGAGTGCACGCGCGCCGACAGCAAGTTGTGCAGGATGAACACCGCCGGCTTCGGGCTGCCCTCCATGTCCAGCTCCTGCCGAAACAACCAGCGACGTGCCCTTAATTTATTGCATATTATCATTGGAAAACGTCGACGCGAGTTTATATTTGTGCACGCGCACGAACTACGAACAGTTGCGGACGTGCACACGTACGCCCACACGTTCATCATGGAACAGTTTATAATTATTATATCAGGTATTTTTCTGGTAAGCCAAAAAGTGAGGTGTTCGGAACTCACCAGCGTGTCGTCATCTGCGAAGTGCAGCCACAGCGCGGATCGGTCGTCGTCGGCGGAGGCTCGCAGCGCGTGCAGCGGGCGGCGGTACAGCGCGCGCGCGCCGCCGCGGCCCAGCGAGCCCGCCGCCTCCCACACGCACACGCCGCCCGCGCCCAGCGACAGCCGCGCGCACGCGCCGCGGAACCGGCAGCGGAACGTGAACTCCGGCTGCGCGCGCACGGCGTGGTGCGCGCCGTCCACCAGCGCGCCCGCCACCGCCGCCAGCTCGTGCGGCGTGTCCGCGCGCAGCGCACGCACTGCCAGCCCGCCCGCCGTGCCCGCGCGCACGCCCAGCGCCGCCGCGCCGCCGCCCGCGCGCCGCCACCACGCCAGCCGCGTCGCCGCCAGGCTCAGGCTCTCCGAGGGCGCGCACCACGCCTCAGCCGACCACGGAGCCGCTTCGTACAATCTGACACATAATACACATATTCTAAACGTTATAGGAAATTTACAAGTCCACTGCCCACTTATCGACAGAATGTATATCAAAACTAAATCAATCCTTTTTTGTGCGACCCGTTTGAAGTGTCTGGAACCGCTTTCTATCAATAGAGCAACAAATATAAATTCTTTACATGAATTCCAATAACCTACTAATGAATAATGCGACTTTCCTTACCGTAACTCACGATCGGTAATCGCGACGAACGTCGGCTGCCAACCGTCCGCCTCTTCGGAACTGTCGGATCCGCCGGAAGCGCTCGTCTGCAAAACGTTCGACGTGACTTCCTAATGTTAATCGAAATAAAGAAGTATCAGTATTGAAATATTCACAATATAAAGTATTAATAAATGAGTAGATATGGTTAACGTACATTGAGGTATTATAGAGCGGACATCGGGAACAAAATCTCTGCGTATGGTGCGTGCACATTGAAGCGAGAGGAAAGATATGTTATTTCGTAAGCGTGACAGAAACAGCAATAGAACAAATTAACGCACGTGTTCGTGTGGCGGTCTCCTCGCCAGCCAGCCGGCGTATCGCACGTCTCCGAGCAGGGGCCGCAGTCGGGGTCGCGCGCGTGCGAGCGCGGCGCGGGCGGCGCGGCGTGCGGCCGCGTGCAGCGCGCGGTGCCAGCCCGCCGCCGCCGCTGCGCTGCCCGCACGCAGCGCCAGCGCGTGCACGCCGTCAGGCGAGTAGATCTCGATCGTTCTCTCCTCTAAACAATATACAACGCGCACGTGACCATTCCGTTCATCGGGACAGCGTGCGCCAACATCAACGAAATTATCGCTTCAATACTCAAACCAAAGGCGGATCCAGGGGGGAGGTCATAGGGGTCATGACCCCTCCCCCCTGGGCTGGCTCCAGATTGACAGAATTTATTAATAAAATTTATAAGCACAATTAATTCTTTGTATAAATAAAGTAAAAAAATGTGTGTGTTCACAAATCACGGCTGTAACAAAGAAGAAAGAAGTTGAAGTTCATAATACGAATTGGAGTATTGAAATCGGGCCCAGTATTCTGACATGAACTATAATATGACCTCCCCCTGGTATAAAAGCTGGATCCACCCTTGACTCAAACGCCATTAATGTCCCCTCTACACGATGGGCCATCACGATAGTCCACTATGATGACGCATCGTGTAGAGAGCGCAGTGCCGTACGACGGATTATGGGGCGTGCGAAGGTCTTGGAATAGCTTGAATGTTGGTTTTCCGACGCACATCAAATGGAGTGGGTGATCACCAACGCGCTGGTGAGGCGCTGGCCCGTCGTGTAGAAGGGCTATTAACATCCCATTTAGTCAGAACATTTAAACTGGACTTGCGTAGTTAAGTGCAACATAATATTTAAGTGGCGTTTGAATATTCGCGCGTCTTTTTTTTTTATTGCAATGAATGACGAGACGAGCAAACCGTTCGCCTGATGTTAAGCGATACGAACGCTCATAAACAGTAGCAACATTCCACTGCGCTCGCCATCCTGAGACATAAGATGTTAAGTCTCAATATGTCCAGTAGTTACTCTGGCTACAATGTCCTTCAATCCGAAACACAACAGTGCATTTACGCAGTGTTGTTTCACGGGAGAAATAGATATTGCGGTGGTACCTACCCAGACAGGTCTGACTCTAACCTGGATCGTGATGTCGCAAATTCTTGGCGACACAGGCCATTAGCAGTGGCACGTATCGTGTATCGGCTCGGCGCCGCCTCGGTGACGGTGGAGAAGGCGGAGCCTCCGCCATGTAGCCGCGCTGCAACTCCCACCCGACTTCACTGATGATTGACGCCTTGCGAAAATACGGCGTCACTTCACGTAGATACTTGACTGTAAATTAATTTAACCCAAAGAATATTATTACACTATTAAAAAAAAACATCTATGATATCTCATGCATTTGTACACCTACTACATATTCAGGTACTTATTACCTATTAATTTCGATGGATCAATGAAAGGGACCAGGAAAAGTTTCTGTGATAGCATGTAATAGTCAGCTAGTATGTAACTATATATTTGATGAAAGGCCCATTCATATTAGTTATTGTTGATCCCAATACCAATACTGCTTGAAGTTTGTTACAACATTTTTATGGTTTCATTTAACATTTTCCTGTTTTATCCCGAGCATCAATTTTTTATAAAATAAAGCAATTATAATCATATTTTACATTTTGTTCACAGCCAAAGACAAAAAATATTTTTTATTGGACTCCAAGTTGCATTTATGTTTATATTTATTGAAAATATAAATTTTTCCTTAAACAAAAAATATGTTTCATCAAAGAAAAAAAAAAATCTTCACACAAATAGTAAGTTTCATAATAAATTAAGTATTCTCTTTTGTGCAAGTTTCATATTATCAAGGCGAAAAGTGTGACAATGGTCCCCCAGGATCAAGAGTATAAATATAAATAGTTCTCTGCTATCTTTTATAAGTTGAATGTGATTGCACATTGAAAATGCATAAAATGTTATAATATTTTATTTTAAATGAATCCACACAGTTTTGTAGCACAGGTCAATGTTTTAATTACCAGGCAGATGTCTATTTATTATCTCAATTGGACAAATGCATGTTCTGTGTCAAATTCATTAAAATCATTTAAAGAGCCAGAACTCAGACCCTGTCTGACAAGTTCTTTATGTTGCAACCTATGTACTGTGAGTAATGAATGGAAGTATTAGTAGGTACTGTAGGAATTATTTCAAAAGCACATATTCTAATAGCCAACCCACACTAGGCCAGTGTGATGGTCTAAATGGCCTAACTACTCTCAATCGCACTGTCAACTGTAGAGAAGGCCCATACCCTACAATGTATATGGGCTGATACAGACATAATATTCTAATAAATCTTTCGATTTTCTATTTTAAACATATTTTAAATAGAACAAAAAAATGTTATTAATCTAACAGCATTATATTGATCTGAGGCTATTAACTATCTAGGAAATATCTTTACAAAAACTCACAAATTTGGGAGTAAAATGTGGTGCCAAAACATATTTATAACATGAAATTAATTACTTGGGGTGAAATTTCAATTTCAAAGGGATGTTACTCAAATTAATTTATCTTACTGTTTTAATTATGCAAAGTCCTATATTTTATTGTTATATCAAAAAAAGAAGTTCATTCACCTCAAAACCAAACTGAATAAGAAATAGCATGTTTTGAAGATTTTTTAGAAAGAAGAGTACAATTTTGACCATGTAATAGTGTTAAAATCTTAAAACCACATGAGATGCCGTACATAAAAACAATATTTAATAGATCCAGGCAAATATTTAGGTGCAATCTGAAAATCATATTTTTCATTTTATATAGACATCTATAGTTAACAGAATATATGTTCAAAAAACAAGAAGTGAATTTGAATGATTTTTCCTTGTCTTGTCTTAGTTTTGTAGATTATTGGTAATTGTTAACAACAATTTACATGACTAGTTAGCACAACACAAATAAAATGTTTACTGTAAGTATGTTCGGTGCAATTTTTTCCAAAAGGAATATAAATTATTTTTCAAATTATGCAACTGAAAACCGTTATGGATGGTAGCTTTATTCATAAATCAATATTAATGAGAAAGTAGAAATAGACCCAAGAGATTTTTTTCCAAAGAGCTAAATGTTTGTGCCATCCACAAATACATTGTACCAAGTCTGGGTGCTTGTGATACCAAAGTCTCTTGTAGTACCTGATACCCATGACACAAAACTTAATTGATCTTAAGGTGCGGTCAGGATTATGTATGTGCTGTTGAGTGTATTTATATATGTATTATGTTGTAATAAAAAACAACTTAAACAAAGGGGTTTCTGTAACACCTCTATTCATAGAATGGCAATACTGAATCCATAGAAAGGGAATGAGATTTTCTAAAGACATTATGTCTAATTGAACCTACACTAAGCAAAGGAATATAGCAATGAACACATGAAATTTGTATGAAAATTGTAATTGATGACAATGATATTTCATCAAATACCTAATTAGATAACTTACCTTCCAATTGTACCATTTTCCCAGCTCTTTTCAATGCTTTGACTGCCTCTTCATGTGTTGCATCCTTTAAATCTTCTCCATTAACTGACAGTATAGCATCCCCAACATATAGCTGTTCAGTAAGATCTGCTGCCATTCCTTTGAATATTTTGGATATTAAAATAGGCATATTGTTCTCAATACCGCCTTTAATTGATATACCAAGCCCATTATTGTCTGATTTCACAACTTGTACTATTCGTTTTTGATTAGCGATCGCTTCAGGAACCTCCGTGAAGTCGCTGTTTGGCGTCTCGACGTTGTTATTGTTCAGGGAACCGTTGAGAGTTGTGGTCGCATCGTATCCATCGTCAAGACAGACACTGAAATAGTCATCCTCCAGAGAACAATGCACTCGATACCATACACCACGCACGAGCGTCTCCAACAGCCCAGAACGGACGCAAGTAGCACTCGGGCTATCACTACCGCCGCTGGATGCCCCGTTTTCCACCATAGTTTCACTCAAGAAAACCCACCAAAAAATAAAGAATAATATTCCAGAAAAATTATAATGGAATGTTTTATTTATGTATAATACCTTAAAGCGTTTTAATCATTCTTCAGTAAATTCGAGAAACAATGCAATATCTAAAATAATTCAAATATTGCATCAAAATACAATTTTTTATTCACAAGTGTCCACAATCGATACGCAATTTGACATTCCATAATTCCATAATCCACAGCCACAGACTAACAAGAAAATCTACCCTTTTGTACTGTACTCTTTGATCTACCCAGCATCTCTATCAAAGAATAGATCACTAACAGTGCGTTCCATTTGACGATCGCAACGAGCACACTCACGACCGCGATATTTACCGCTCCGCTTGCTCGTAAGCGTTACGATCGCAAACCCAAGTGGAACGGGTTATGAGGCGTTTTGAGCGTATAGGTAATAAATATTTTATAATAGCTATAATAAGGTTATGTTGCATTATGCATATTTATAGTAATTTTCTGCGGTGACATTTTTTTTGTTTTGATATTTCAAAACCCCGCCAATATTCTCAACGCGCACCAAGACCCACCTCTTATTAAGACATGGGTCGTCGTGGTCGTCCCGTGAGCGTTTGTCATGACGTCATCAATGACGTGTTCACCGCGACCACGACGATGGTGATCGTCAAATGGAACGGCGAAATGAGTGTTTTGGGCGCCGTGAGCGCCTAATGTAAAGGTAAAGGTCTCCATAAATAATGGTCTCCTAAAGGTCTCCACCTGTGGTTCCTCCCAAATAATTGACCACCCAATCAAGGGCGGATCCAGCTTTTACGCCAGGGTCATATAGTTCATGTCAAAAAAACTGCACAGGGGCCCTACTATATTCATCCGAAACGAAGTTCGAAACTTCGGATGAGCGAAGTTTATATACGTAAAGAATGTACCTACATAAACTTATGGTCGTTATTGCCATATGGTCGTAACCATAGACTTTTAGTTACGATGTACGTTACACAAATTCGAACTTTTACAGAGTAGATACATTTGAATGGTCCGATTTTAATACTCCAATTCGTAATAATGACTTTTTAAAGTTTGTTACAGCCGTGATTTGTGAACACACAAATACTTTTTTACTTTATTTATCGACATCCAAAGAATTAATTGTGCTTATAAATGTTATTAATAAGATAATTGGAGCCAGCCCAGGGGGGGGGGGTCATGACCCCCATGACCTCCCCCTGGATCCGCCCTTGCACCCAATACCTTTTATTCTCCAAAAATACTATTGGGTCGTAATCAAAATAGTCACTATAATTATTGCAATTATGTCTGATAAATTAAGATATTATTTTATAATGTAACAGTCAATCTTGTTAGAAGATTTTAAATTATAATTACATATTTTTATTGGTAGCTGTTAATTTTAATTTCATTTTAAATATTATTATTTTCTTAGTAAACGAGGCCAATTTTGTGTTTTGCCCCTTTGGCTGTTTGTTTTGGCTGTCACATTGTTACGTCAAATGTCAATGTCAGTTGTTTTGACTTTTGAGATTTTGCAATGATTTTGATTGTGAATTTATTGCTGTTTTGTTCATCTTGAAACTGGATCATAACTTTTATAATTGGCAAAGTGGTTTTTATCGTTTTCTTACTGAATCGATGAAAATCAGTTTTTCTCTGCTAAGAACTTTCATTTCACACAGTTAAAGATGTATATGTGTAGAGCGTGTTTATCAACAGAAAGAGAAATGATCCCATTGGACGAAGTCTACGTTTCAAAATACAATTTGTTGACCAATCTCAATGTTAGTTAGCTATTAAAATTATAATTTGCTTTAGCATCCATATCGTAGCTAGCCAGCTAACGTAATAAGTGTATTTGTGGCCTACCAGGTGTTATGAGACCAATAAGTCCTTCAAAGTTTTTAATACCAGCAAAAATATACTATATTTTATTGGGGGTCAAAGCAATTTGTGGAACTATGATATAAAATTATTATTTTATATGATTTTTTATACCATATTCAAATTGTAACATATTTTTAGGTCACATTAATGGATGGTATGCCGCAGTTTATTTGTAGGGATTGTTTAGAAACTGTAAATGTTTTCATTGAATTCAGAGATAAATCAGTGTTATCAGAATCAACTTTGAGAGAAATATTGCAAGCGGTAAGATATTAAATTAATATGGTAGTTTTTTTTTTAAGATGTTTGTAGTTGTTCAAAGAATAACTTTCTGCATAAATAATTTTGTTGCAAAATATTCCTGTTATTTACTTATCTAACAGATTATTAATAACAACTTGTTATCATCAAAAGAAATTATTAAAAAATGTTAACATATTTTTTCAGAGTGTAAAATCTGAAGATGACGATAATGTCCAAGAAAGTAAAGAAGCAATAAATGATAACCCTTGTATAAAACAAGAAATTAAGGATGAATTAAAAAATGAGGATACAAATTCTGATAATGTGTATGAACTCCTTGACAAATATGAAGAAATAGATTACTTAGTTTTAAAAGAGGTGAAAGGTATGCTTCTCAATCATGTGTCTGTAAATTTGCAACAAAATGTCTCATTCATTGATGAATTAATTATGTAACACATAAACCTTTATGCCTTTCCACCACATTTTGCCCTGTAGTTTCTCTAGCCCATTGCCATCTAGGGCAAAAATTCCTTCCTATTTTCGAAAATATAAAATTAAAAATCTTTTTGCCCACATGAGGTTTGAACCCGAGACCTCAGTGTTGTAATTTTACCATAGTACAGGCACAGCTGAGAAACGCTAGAAAATGGAAAAAGTGTGGCACACCATTGGGAGGGCTCTATGATTATCGTGCATACTCCGTAATGTTGTATTTCTTCACATCAGTCTTCTATTTATTTTACAAACTTAATATTTGCAGGCCCAAAACTAAGTAAAGGCAAAAGAAGACCAAAGGTAAATAAGAAATTAGATGGCAAAGTAAATTTTAAAATTCCTGATATTAAGGATGAAGATAACGGAAAAATGTACTGCGGTTAGTAAAACATAAAATTTGCTATGCATCAAAGCCGCCGACCCGGCGACATAACCCTTGTATAAGAAAGAATCAAGTCGGCAATAAGCGCTCTGCTCAGGTGCCTGGCGACACTCAACAACGTCATAAAAATTATTATGTCATGTCGAGCCGTCGACATGTCGCCGACAAAGTTTTGCGACTAGCAATTAGTGAAGCCGCCAACAAAAAGTGCTGAAATGTGATGTTTAAAAACCCTGTGTCTTTTTCTGACACTATACCAAAGAACTACTTTAAAAACATTCTACATTTCAGGGATCTGCGTAAAGATGTTTGAAAATAGTGATGAATTAAAACACCATTTAGAGAATCACAAGAATGACAAACATTGCCAACAATGTACTGAAATGTTTGATGGTTGGGCCCAACTCTTGGGCCACCGTCTCATGCATGTGCCTACAAAGCAGAAACATTGTCATATCTGTGGAAAGAGATTTGTCTCATGTGACTATTTAGAATATCACTACCGTAACATGCATGTGAAAGATGAAGTAAGTTGAACAACATAACACATTTACATTTAATATGTATAACTTGGCAAAAAAGAGTATGATGCGCTGACAATCGGCAATATAGAAAAACAATTATGGCAACTCTATTAAAAAGTACATTGTGTCAGTTGAATAATTTTGTTTTTCTAAGTTTTGTGATTTAAAATGAACAAAGAAATTATTAACAACCAGTAATAAAAATTTCAAGTATTTAAACGATTTCTGTCGTAGTATATCGGGTTGCCATATTAATACTAAATTCGATCTTAGTGCCCTCATTAAAAATATTATTTTTTGCCAAGCCACAATTAAATAAATAAATAATACAGGAAAATAAATTTACTTCAGGGGACCAAATTAAGATGCAAGCAATGTTATTCATTATATGACAATCCAAGAAAGCTGAAAAAGCACATGTGGTCGATACATGGAGAAAAGAAATATATATGTGATTACTGTTCTAAAAGGTAAATTACTAATTGTAACGTAACATCCACTCTGGATAATTAGTAGCATTGATAAAATTACTCTAGTGTCACTTTAGTTGGTAATGTAGATAATAGAGCACTTGACTATGATCGATTTATTAAATTATTTCGCGTTCAAACACAAGTACCATTAAAATACAACATTTCTGTTAAAATAAATAGTAAATAACTCAACAGTCACATTCATTTACCTGACCCAAAACTAAGGTCGAGTCTTCTGTCGTGGGTATCAGGAACTACTAGAGATTACTAGAGACTTGACAAATACCCAGACCCGAAATAAATATTTGTAATCTGCACAATATTTCTCGGGTGCGAGAATCGAACCCACGGCCTCTCGTTTCACAGGCGGCATCCAACCAACTGCGCCACAAAAGCTGTAAAATAGTATTAAAGTAGCTTGAAAGAATAGAGTGGTAGGTAGGACATCTTACTGTCTCTTTGACATTCGCATACTGTAGTACATAAAGTAATGCATAATAACAATAGTAACGTCAGAAGTTCTGTTTTGTATCTCTTCTTTTACTCCAACTGCAAGATATAAAACTGTTGTTGTTTAATTCTGAATGGATTTACAAAATTATTTGCTACATTTTATTTATTCAGATAAATACAATAAACAATTGAGTCAAGTGTCCTATTATAATATTCATTTCGAAGGTATATTCTTTTATTTAGAATATACATAGAAAGAGAGCAAAATCTTGATAATACTATTCATGTATGATGTGCTACTACTATCCAATGCAAGAAAAATCATAAAATTTCTACGACATAATGTTCCATGCCTGACAATCATTTGAAGTAGTCCATGAGTTGCAAGTTGCCACTATAATTATGAGTTTTCGATGTTTATAAATGTACTTATAACTTAGTATAGGTAGTTATTTATTGATAAAATTGCTTTTTTCAGGTTCCAGAACAAGTCATCATTGAGAAGTCATGTTGTTTCACACACTGGCACCAAAGCCTACGTGTGTGACATATGCGGCTTCAAATCGAAATTCATTGGTGGTTTGAAGGTACAATATTATACAGGGTGTATGCCTAAATAATTGAATTATTGTAGGACAATATTGTATTATCCAATTATCGATTATAATGTAAAAACACGATGTCTAATATGGAGTGACGTTAATGCCTGAAGAATTATTTTTTGCATTGATTTAAAAACGAAGAATAGGCCCATTACATCAGTACATTTGGAGTTGCGAAAATATGCCGATGAAAAATAAATATTAAATGACTTAATGTAATAGATTTCATCTAAAGAGTGATAAAAATGATTGTCTTCATTTTTATTAAACTTTCTGTCACTAAACACTTTTTTTTAAATATTATTTTCAAAATCGTTGCGTGTGAAGACTAATTTCAGTAAGTCTCTAATGGAGGTGTACTGGAGCGCGCGTTGATTTCCTATACAAGTTAATTATTATTGGCCCACATCGGCTACACCCGGTTGCAGTTAAATTTTAACGAAGAAACCGTTTTTGAAAGTTTTTTAGTAGTCCTCCGCACCTTTTCGCTGAAGCGTAATACCTTAAGCCTTCGATAAATGGACTTTCCAACACCAAAACAATTTTTTGCTTTTACTCTCTCTCACTCTCCTAACTTATAGAATTATTTGATTAAAATTACATTGTTTTTACTAACAGGATCATAAGATCAGAAGACATTCCACAACCAAAGTGTATTGCAAAACTTGCCAGAGACCATTTCAGACTCAACAAGACCATGACAAGCATAAATGTGACAAAAAAGTTGTCATGTGTCCTGTATGCGGCATACAATTCAGCAGGAATATGAAGGTATATTAATTTATTAAAATATTATTTTATATCTTATTGTAGCATACCATACCACGTTCTAATAATATCTATTCTGTAATTGTTAATTTATTTTGGCGATGCACGTGGTATTGGTACAAATTAATAAAGATCTTCATAATTTATACTATTTTCCATACATACATGCATAAACTCACGCCTTTTTCTCAGAAGTGATAGGTAGGAGCCTATCGCCACATCGGGCACAAATTACTGAATCTGGGTTGCTAATGAATAGAAAAATCCCATATCACTTGAGCCAACCCGGGATTCGAACCCGAGACCTCCACGGCCGTAGCTGAGGGGGCGGGGGGCAATGCCTTGAAATCCCAATGCCCGACCTTAAAAATACCAAAAACTAAGATAAATTATTATAATTGAATTATTTGTTTATCGTACCAGATAAAAAAAATGTATTGACCATCACATCACTGACCTAGAGGTCATCGATATAGGTGATTGATTTAGGAGCTCGTGCTTCGGAGCAGATCAATTATGATAAAAATTTTACCTACCCTACCTGTAACCAAGCTGCCCTACCTCAAATTCGACTCTAGCCCTGGAGACCTCAGCTTTGTAACTATACCCTCGTACAACTACGCCACCGAGGCAGTCCCAGTCGATACCGGGGTCCGGCTTCCCGGAAAATTTTCTCCATTTCGCCCGATCTTCGGCATCCTCAATAGTAAGGCCATTGACTCTGTCTTCCTTGACGACATCTAGCCAGCGCTTCTTTGGTTTACCCCTCGGTCGAGGTCCGGGAATATTGAGGCACAGGCACACATTACCGACGTGCTCCTGTGATTTCCTTAGGACATGACTATACCATCATATACTATCATACAGGGTATATCAAGACTGCTATCGAAAACGAAGCCGAGTGGTAGTTTAAGCGACTTCAGACACAATGCAAAAAAAATTGTTCTACAAAAAGCGACGTTTGTTGTTATTTTTTTCATGTGGTCGTATTTGGGTGGTAAATACATTTATTTACCTAAAATAATAGTGTATACCCTTTTATTTATAAATACCCTAAGGTAAAAAAGAGTTTAAATTATTATTTTAGCAATAACTATGGATTTACCACCCAAACATGATGATATTTAAAATGACAAAAAAAATTGTCGCATTTCTTTGCGAAGTTTTTAGTTGCGTTGTGTTTGTAGTCACTAAAGCTACCCCTGGCTTCGTTTTCGTAGCAGTCTTGATATCGCCGGTATACAATTATGTATTTACCTATTTCAGTTATCTCGGCACATGAACACTCACAGCGACATTCGAAAGTTCGAATGTAACCGATGCCCGGCAAAGTTCAAAACCAAGCACGCGCTGCAAGCCCACCACGACCGCCACGACGGCAACCGCACCAAACATTGCGAGTACTGCCCCGCCAAGTTCTACACCGGATCCAGTCTCATCAAACATCGCCGGATACATACAGGTCGTTATACCTACATTTAAGGGCCCTACTCTGTAAATCCGAAACGAAGTTTGAATGTTTGGACGATCGAAGTTTATGACGATACGAATGTCTGTCTATATCAGCCCGTATACGTCCCACTGCAGAGCACAGGCCTACTCTACATTCGAAAGTACAATTAAGAGTGGTTCGGCCATATAGTCCACCACGCTCGCTTAGTGCGGTTTGGTAATACAAATGTACCTACTCTGTAAATGTTCGAATTCGTATAACGTACATCGTAACCATAAGTCTATAGTTACGACTTTCGATCAAATATACACTAGATACACAGTTCCCTGTAAATGTTCTGTTAAAAAGTGGCACCGATGCATGACATGAAAAAAAATAAACAAAAAGGTCACATATTCCAAATATATTAACACAAATTCCACCTTATTCCTGGAGCTTAAAGTAGCTTTTTACATAATATTGTCTAAAGTTCTGCGACGTTTTAGAAGCAACGGTCGGTGCGTCACTGAAGTCAAAAGAGTGCTTAAAGCACTCTTTTTTGGTGCCATTTTCTAATCGCTCATGTTGTATCTAGTGTATATTTGATCGAAGGTTACGACCATAAGTCAATAACGAGCATAAGTATATATTGGTACAGTCGTATCGTATATAAAATTCGATCATCCCAAGATTCGAAATTCGATTCGGATTTACAGATTACAGTTACAGGAACATTTACTTGTTCATTTACTATATTTATCCGAAACGAAGTTCGAAACTTCGGACGAACGAAGTTTGTGACGATACGAATGTACCTACTCTGTAAATATTCGTATTGCCGATATATTGGAATAATTCATTCTTCGATCCGAAGATTCGAATTTCGTGTTACAGAGTAGGTTTCGAAACAAAAAACGTCACGAAGTTTCGAACTTCGTTTCGGATTTCGTGGTATATTTCGTTGACCGTTCAATTAACGACAAAACGAAAAAATACGTATGTGTTTAAATCTTGTTCTTCATCCATTCCAACTGGTTTTATGCGAAAAAGTGGTGATTAAACTTAAAACTTTAAACGGTCATAACTTCAAAACGGATAGGTATTTTCCAAATATTATTTTTTTATTTTGATATTAATATTATACCCTTGTATCCAACTGAGCAAGTGCGCCATTTATTTGCGCTCCCTGTATAGTAGGGCCCTAGGGCCCAATGTCCGAAACATACTACGATTCAACACGTGTCGCGTCGGATCGGGTGACGTGGCGTTTCAGTTATATGTTTTCGCCTTGACTCTACTGCTGAGCACAGGGGGGCTAGTCTGTGAAACGATACAAACTTCGAATGATCGGACGCCGTACGTAAAACTTCACTAATGTGTCTAGAAACATAAAATGTTGGATTCCTCTTATCGTACGTCGCAAACATCGACTAAGTTCGGAGAAAATGATAAGTATAATAAAGATTAGAATTTATTTTTAGAAATGGAAATCTTATAGGGTTTTTTTTTTTTATAATGGCCTGGCATAGTGGCGGCATTGCACCTGATGGTAAGTGCTAATGCCGCCCAGGCAGAGTATCCATTGGCATCGGACGATTTTTGTTACCCCGGACGTCAAACATCCGAACATTTGAAGTTCGTATCGTTTTTAAAGAGTAACCCCACAGGCCTCTCACGTCGATCTCTCCTTAAGACCTTTTGGAAGCCTTTGAAGAAGCTTCTGGATCGCCACATAGACCTTTTGTCGCCTCAAACTAGACTTGTTCCATCATTATTTCTACTTAATAAAGTACCTGGATATAGGCCACTTCTGACAGGTCATTGGGAAATTCCCTGGGGGAATAGGGGTCCTATAAAAGAATTCAATAATTTTTTAATACTCGACTATCCCATCCCTAGATTTAGAGTATGTTTTTGGTATGGATTTTAAGTAACTTAAATTGTGGTTATGATAACCATTGTTCATAAATCTATTTCAAAAAAAGTTCGACCAATACTTGTCTCGGACCCAGACCCAGGTGGCATTGTGGTTTTATGAATTTTATTCTTAACTTATATAAGTAGTTTTTTGGAAGCCATCTCTGTATAATGAATGATAATGTTTGATGCAAAACCAAAACAATAGAAAAATATGTGTTATATAATAGTAGGATAAATTGGAGTGGAACTTACAGGGCTTCTTAATAATTTATAGAAATAGTCTACAGATGATGTAAGTTAATAAATTCATGTCTTTATTTACAGGCGAAAAACCGTACGTGTGTAAAGTATGTAACAAGGGATTTACAGGAAATCACAATTTAAAAGTACATATGAAGGTACATGGTGAATATAACTTGATTGTTAAAAAAAATAAAGAGCCCGATACTAATGACGTTATTTCAATATGTTAAAATTTTATGAATGTTATTAATGAAATTGTTAATTTTAGACAAAAGAAAATAAATTTATTTAAAAAAAAAAGAAATTTGTTTATTTTAGAAATGCAATTTACATCTAAGTACAAAACTAACTGTATCACATACGAAAAAGTCTTTGGCAAGGTACGGAAATTACTAAACACTAAAGATTATAAAGTAATCAAAATTGAATCTTAGATGTATATGTACTTTTACACAATGCAACAGTAAAATTATAAATACAAGCTTACATTCTACTTATATATAAGTGCTAATTACAAGCACGGTTTCATGTCCTTGACAAAACAAATATCGGACGTGCCATCATCCAAATGATGGCTAACTAAAAATAGGCAAAAATTATAAACATGAAAAAGAGAGTATTCGAAAAAATTGTAGTGTCAAGATATGTAGACAATGTAAAAATTTACTCAAAATAATACATCAAAATCAGTCTCACATAATTTTTGTAGCAACCTTGGAATATTCGAATAACTAAAACCATTATTTTTGCTTGATTATATTACTTTAAAAAAAATGTACTTAAACAGCATTGATGAAATCCTATTAAGCAATTGTAAATTAATGTAACATTTCATTTTGTTTGCCATTTTCAGATTTGTATAAAATAATCAACAATGAAACTCTTTAAACATTAACCCTTTTCACTCAGATAAACATTTATCTGAATATCAATATGTTTTTGTTTCAAATAAACCTACCTACTTAGAAACATAATCATTGTGTAATGTAAAATAGTCGAATATACCATGGCAATGTTGGCAATATTTTCAATGTTTTCTCAATATCAGAATAATATAACTGGCAGTGTTCAGACTTTGTTGTAGCATGGACTATTAGCAAGAATAGGCGTCAGGCTGTAATAACACCATTTACATCGCATTAATTACGTCTTACTTAATTAATTATTACGTACACAAACAATGTTTAATCTTACAATTAAATGTATCCTACAAAATGTACGTTTATAATCAAAACATACGGGAAATGTTCAAACTGCACCCAAAAACGAAGACAGGTGGTAGTTTTATTAACTTATTAATCATTTCTATGTTTTTTACTATCAGCGCAATGGTAAGTAGGTACTTATTTTTTGCTAAAAAAAATTAATGTAAACCCATTTAATTTTCAAGGCCTAATGGTTCGCAAGGGTTTAAATTATTATTTTAGCAAAAACTATGTGTTAACCACCCAAGAATGATGCACAAATATTTGTAAAATAATCGTCTTTTTTAAAGAAAATTTTAATTCCACTGTGCGTGTATAGTTATTCAGGCTATCACCTGGCTACGTTTTCGAACACAGTCTGAATATACCCTGTATATAAACAATATAATCAATGTACATCTATTTTGAAAAATAATACCTTCATAAATATTTCAATAAATAGGTCAAAACAAATAATATAATCCTATGAATGATTTATACCTGTATAACAAAAAAATATTTTGGAAATGATTCAATAAACCACACACACAACCCTACAGGAGTTCACTTAATCCTTCATTAAATATACTGAATCATACTCTGATGCATTCACCCCAGAGAAAACTGATAAGGGACACTATCCATCATTGAGCTATCTATTTTTTATATTTCATTACCTTGCTGTATGTTGGGTATCCTGACTACAAACTCTTTTGTTCCCAATGCATTTCTATCATTATCTATTAGTGATCCAGAACTAAGTTTCTTTGATTTTGGGGCTAGAGGTGGCATTTCACTGCATGTAGAACAATTGTCATCGGTTACCTTTGAACTAGAACCTACAGCACTAAATTTCTTCAAGCTTCCAGTGGCTAGGGAACCATTTGACGACGAACAATGGGCAGGCAACAGAGGTACTCTCTCCTGCAAGTCTCTACTAGAACCTGTGGGTCTATGTCCACATGAACTAGCACTTAAGTCAGAAGGCGCCACATCTGGACATCCGCCTATTTGTATCCATTCTTGTATTCTAAAAGTTAAAAAAATTATTCGTTATTTTTATCCCTACTAATATTATAAATGTGAAAGTTTTCGTGTACATATGTATGTATGCTATATTTTCACGCTCAAACGGCTGAATCGATTTTGATGAAATTAAACATAGAGATATCGCTACCTTGGGGTAGAAAGGTACCGTAAAAGTTGACAACTTTACCAGACAGGTTAACATTGCCCTAAAATCATTTTTTTAACAAATCCGTTAATATGAAAAAAATATTTAAGTTTATGGCATCATTTATTATTTGGTAGGAAAGTTGATTATATTTGTGATAGCACTGTGAATCGCAGTTATTCCTGAGTTTATTTAGTAGCTTGTGAGAGCTTGTCAAACAAGGTATGTCTTTTGGCGGGCCAATTTCGTCTGAAAAATATTCGTGGATTGTGCGTCATGACGAGACCGCAGATGGATTATTTTAATGTATGTCATAGAATATGAATTATTAAGTATTTTAAAAACAGTTTAGTTATCTAATCGTTGAAAAGTCATTAAATTTCGGGATGGGCAATTTTACCCTGACTTTTTCAGACCTGTGCTTGACAACATTGCCCATCATCAAAAAGTACCTAGGTACTTTTTGATGATGGGCAACATCAAAAAGTACCTAGGGTTGTCAATATCTCGATAAATTAATTTGATAAAATCTAAAAAGGTTTCGACGCCTGTTATTTTAAAGATCAATCGAATTTAGAACGGTGTCTTTTTAATCGACTTAATAAAAGAAGGTATTTACTTTATTTTGATTGCCAAATAGATCAAAACTTAAGTTGACATTTTGTTTGTAGCATATTTTAAATTTATTTAAATAAAAGATTTCTATAGCGTGCAATGCTTGATTTAATTACCACTTTCATATTATGAAAAGTAAAAATGTGAGAAATTATATAAAGTAAAATCAATTTACTGTAATGTGACAGCCCTAAGAGTTTTTAACCATTTATCAGAGTTTGTATGGAAAGAGTAAGAATCGCTAGGTAAGATTGCCCATAATTTTTTGTTACGAGAATCTGTTAACTTTAAGAGTTTTTTTCTAAACCACTGCTAAGATTATTTTTTATACTTATTTCATTTTTAATTGTGTAATAATATGGGTCATATTTTGGCAGATATCAACATGGGCAATGTTAGCTGATCGCCACATAACTATGCCCATCATTAAAATAATAAAAAATAAATTGAAAATATTAATTTATTTTAAATATAACATAGCTAATAGTAGCATATGGTTATGTAGTTGATGTAAATAAAAAAATATATATAGGTGGTTATAGAAAAAATATGAAATATAGCAGATTTTATCAAAAAATCGGGCAATGTTGTCGACTTTCACGGTAGTAAAAGCCATAAACCCTAATTTACAGGAAGAGCAAAAAACAAAATTTTGAAAACATTTAGGCTAATATTTTTTTGTTCTTATAAGTATATTGACCGTATTAAGTGAGGTTTGTTATTTTTTTATGTTCTTTGCAATGGAAACCCTTATTATATTATCAGTCACTTAGTTTAGAAGTTAGCGTGGATCATCATCACATCGTAAATTCTAACAAAACCTCTGTTTAGACGTTGAAGTCATCTAGGCTGTAAAAACCATGATTTTGCGAATTTGAAAGCGTCATATAGACCAATTTATAGAGCGGAAAATTAAGCATATGACTGTATTCATAACTCATTTTAGGTAAAATGGTTTATACGTCCTTTCTACCCCAAGGTGTCGATATATTGGACCGTGGAGACAGACATAGGCTATACATTTTATCCCGAAAAAATATAGTGTTACTGCTTCAAATTGTAATGGATGGGACGGAAGTAGACAGGATGCATGTTTTCGTGCGCCAAAATGAGATGAGACAGAACCGACGAGATAGGACGGGAAAAGCAATAAAGTCGACAGAGGCAATATTGAGTTTAAATCAGGGACCGAAACCCATTCGACATTACGGTACCGGTATCGACGAATTTCGGTTACCTTTAAGATTTCGGTAACCTCTATGACGCATTATAAAGGTTACCCTTATATACGGGAACCGTTTTAATACCGGTAACCTAAAAAGACCTTGAATGCAAAACAAAATGCGTTGTTATTGCATAACAAATAAATATCATACTTGTCGTGTTGTTTACACAATATCGCTGGATTTGGTTCATTTCTTTTTTGGTGTGTAATTCTGTTGAAAAAAATCATGAAATGAGTAAAGATAAATGTGTGGTATAGTGCCGTAATGTTTAGTAAAGACAAACTGCGGTATAACCACACACAGGCACTGCCCCCGCTTTGACTTATAAGGAACGGCGCATGAAACATAAAAGTAACCCTTATTTCGGTTACCGGTATGATACCGGTTAAATTCTAAGAAGCCAATAAAATTGAAGTATAGGGGTTACCTTTAAAAATACCGGTATTATTTTTTTCGGTTGATACCAAAAAACACCGGTATTTTTGATACCGGTTTCGGTCCCTGGTTTAAATATAAAATAGAAACAACATATTCATGTGGACTGGACTCAAAAACTATTTGCGCCTGGGCGAAGCCACGTCCGACGACTAGTAGGTATTACATAAAAAACTATATTCATGTAATACCTGTTGACAATTTCTTCAAAATTAGGTCTGCGATGCGGCGTGTGCTTCCAACAATCTCTCATCAGAGTGTACATTGGCGGGGGACAAGCTGTAGGAGCTGCTAACAGTTCCCCTCCTCGCACCATGGCTATTACTTCTTGGTTACTATATCTGAAAATGAAATTTAAGAGTGTAGTTTATAACTGTGTTTAATATCTCTACATGCCTTACTTTATAGCTATTTATGGGTTTATTTGAGTACACTTACCCATAGTAAGGTTGTAAACCATAACTATAAATTTCCCAAAGAACAACTCCATAGGACCAGATATCACTTTCCGTTGTGAACTTTCCATAAAGTATGGACTCAGGTGGCATCCATCTCACTGGCAATAGACTTTTTGATTGCACCTGTAATAGTAATTTTTATATTGAGCTAGAATATTTCAACTATATTAAGACTAATTAACGATCATATACATACTCTGTAATAATCTGAGCTGTATATATCTCTAGAGAGCCCGAAATCTGAAATCTTAACAACAAAATCATCAGAAACTAAACAGTTTCTAGCTGCCAAATCTCTGTGTACATAATGGTGAGAAGCCAAATACTGCATGCCCGATGCTATGTTATGGGCTATGTTCAATAATCTCAGTGGAGGCAAACCTTTTCCTGATGGTGGAGCTCTACCCATTAAAAATTCATGTAAATCACCTCGAGCCATGAATTCAAACAACATACACAAGGGTTCTTCCCTCAATGCGACGCCGACTATACAGACAATGTTCTCATGGTTTAATTCAGATATCAAATCAATTTCCCTTCTAAAATCAGCTTGAGTTTTTGCAGATGCATTTTCTTTTAGAGCTTTCACAGCAACAAACTGTGTGTCTCCATTCTTTTTCAGTGCTCCCTTGTAAACTTTTCCAAACGCTCCTTCACCCAATTCCTCTAAAAACTTTATTTGTGACAAGGAATACTGCGGTATTCTTAGCACTGCATTGCCTCGGGTAGGTCTGGTCAGATGAGGCTGGTTGTTTATGCTGTTGTTGGAGAGCAAATCGGTCATCTCTATAGGAGAATTCAGTCTAGAATTTCCATAAATATTTTTATCAGCATTAGGTAAATTTATATCTCTTATAGCAGCAGCATTATTCTTATTCCTGTGTCTATAAACAAGGCAAATAATGAAACTAGCAATGGTTGCAATAAGGAGTGTGAGCACAATCACTATGTATATCCAGATCTTGTGTGCACATTTTGGTATGTCACACAGTTGCTTTTCAGTTTTGCCTTCTTTATCCACCACACACCAGGGTTGGTCTTTTATTCCTCCTGGATTTCTACAGTAACTATGCTTGCCTGCAAGCTCTGGGTACTCAGACATCCTCACATGCAATTGCTTGGACCATTCAACACATGGCAAGCCATTATTAGCTACATTTACTCTACCTAAATAGCCCATACCATTTTCCCAATAGCACTCATCATCAGAAAGCAATAAAGCACCAATATCTATTTTAAGACAGTCAGGATCACTTTCAGGCAAGTCTTGGCATTCCTCTAGAGTCAACTGTTGTCCAATGTGAGGATGTCTTTTTGCTATGGCATACTCCTTTTGACATAACTCATTTTCTAAAATCTCACAGTCCTGTTTACAAACTCGTTTTAACACTGTAGAATTATAGCGATAGTTAAACAGCTCATTTGAGATGTTACTTGTTTTAAAATAAACATTGGGCAATGTACCATATGGTGAGTTTTCAAATACTAATTGTTGGGTATCCTCAGTTTTACTATTATTAACATCGGGTAGAAAAGTAAAAACCATTTTGGCCTCTTTGAAAAAATTAACATTAGTTGTGTAAGGGTCTCTGCAAATTGGAAATGTAGAATAACACAAACTGGGTCGAGCATACCTCTCACAATGGGAACTAATCTCGTTTGAATATTTAGTAACCTGTATAGCTGTCTTAAGTTTCTCTTCAAGAGTATTTTGTGTGGTATCATAAGGTATGTAGACAATTTGGCCCTTTAGATGTGCTGCACACACATCCCCAGTGTATTCCTGACATATTGGTTTAAGCTTTTGTGGAAGAGAAGTATTGGCTTGTGCAGTTGTCATAGTCATATTTTGTGCTTGTATACTTTCAGAAATCAAATCAGGTGTAGCTTTTAAATTGACCACAAGTTCATTGACAAAATTAGAATTAGAAAAAACCGATGGGTATGTTGGTATCTCCACGGAATCTTCAACTTTTAACTGTGATGTTTGTTTCCTTTCATAATTTTTCTTTATAACACAAGTATAGTTGCCTTCATCATCAATATCAATATCTTTTATCCTTAGAAAGGTGCCAATTGTTCCATTTTTCTTATCTATTTTCGTTGTTATCTTAATGTTATGAGTTTCATCTATATTTTTGTTATTCTTCAACCAATAAACTTTTACATTTTTTAATAATGTTTGCTGTATGTGCTCTGGTGGTAATTCTGTAGAGGAAGTTTCCCTTCCTCCCTTAATTTTAGTATATTTCTCAACTTTAGTGTATTTCAAATATGCCTCACATTTAAATCGCACGTCTGTACCAGTAGCACGGGTAATAACCGGGGGCGGCGTCTTGAAGAAGTATATATCGAGCGTTATGTTCCATATCTTCTGCTCAGAGGTTGAATTCAGTTTCAGTATAGGTGTAGGATCGCTTTTATCGGTATTCGTCGATTTGCTTTCACATAAACAGCAGCACAAAATAATAAGTACACAAGTGTATTTCATGACTGACAGGTCCCATAACACCTTTCTATAAATAAACCTAGTAATAAATTTCTAAATTGCACACATTAGCGAATAGTTAAATTACACACATATCAGATTTTCATATATAATTACTACTTTTTCTTAGAATTCCTATTTCCTACTGTTCGATCGAGTGATTTGACATTTATTGAACGGTTACGACGAATGGAAACATTCTAAAGCTCTTTTCACAATCTTTTTCAAACACCGCTTCAATATTGCTTGTCAATTTTTTTATAATTGTTGATGGATGGCGTTTGCTGCTGTCTTTATTTTTCTCTCTTCATATTTTATTGAATTGGTTAAGACATGTTAATATTATTAAATGACGAGTATAAATGCTTGCTGTTTGTATTAAGACATATCAAACAATGCGTTACATAAATAGATATATATTTTATTTTATTTATCGTTTCATTCGCTACACAGCAATAGAAGAGATTAAACTTTGTTCATGGCTGTTGGTTCTAGTTCCTGGTTATTTATTTATTTATTTTATTTTACTTTATTTTATTTTACTCATCATTATGGTTCATGTTTCCTCTGATTTTCCTTCAGTTTTTTTTATGAATATTTATTTCGGTAACTTTGATCATGGGATTCGTTAATACATGTACGCACAAAATAGTATATAATAGCAGGCCGGCCTAGCTTCACCCGGTTGCAGATTCGTATTGAGACCAGTCCATCATCATTAATAACACATTATTACTTTGCGTACCTACTTACCGTTTTTGTTTATGAATACATAAACTCAAAAATGTTACTGCCGTCCTCAATAATGTTTTTACCGACTCATCTCTTTTGTCATTGTTCTGAGACACACCCATCACATCAGGCCCTGACCCATCTAATTCCATCCCATGACTAATAAAACTGGTCTCTCCTGTCCCATCCCATCCCTTGGAGTTTGAAAGGGAAACAAATATATTTGAATTCCTTGCTCATCCCACGGGAACATTACTTATATGTTACTCAAAGTTAGATATTTAAAATGGATATCCTTTATGCCTTTTTTTTAGCGTGCAAAAACACTTAGACACTTAGATAAACAGACAATCCTAGTTTTCCATTGAGGTGTATTACTAGATAGATAAGTGCGTGGTGGCCTGGTGGCAAACGGACTAGACGCGGCTGCCAACATGTTCACGGTGGTCGCGGGTTCGAATCCCAGGGCACACCTCTGACTTTTCGGAGTCATGTGTGTATTGATAGTCAATCACCACGCATACCTGCATACCGTAGCGATTTATAAGAATTTCTATGGTATGTAGGTCCGCCAACCCGCATTAGGTCAGCGTGGTGGACTATATGGCCTAACCACTCTCAGTCGTACTCTCGATTGTAGAGTAGGCCCGTGCCCTACAGTGGGACGTATATGGGTTGATACAGATACAGATATTACTAGACTCATGGTTCCTAACCTGGGGGTAAAAACCCCCGTGGGGGTAAAACTTGTATTTTGCAGGGGTAACAATGAGCTGGTTGTTGTCTTAAGTGAATATGAGGTATATTACCAAACTTGTAAATGGGAAGTAGTACCGCCAAACTTCGCATTAAAAATCATAAAATTGTATAAGCATACTAAGTTAAATAATAATAATAAATGCGGGTGAATATCACACACGGCCATCTGATCTGCCATCTGGCTAAAGTAAACTAGTTAAAGCCTGTGTTATGGGGCTAAGATTTTGATAATTATTTTATTGCATTGCGATGAACATTTTTCGTTTTTTCCTTCTGAAAAGAAAACAAATAGTTTCGTTATCATATTAGGTCATCTAGTGCACCACGCTGGCTTAGTGCGGGTTTGCGAATTTTATTTAACAGAAATTACTCCGAAAAGTCAGAGATGTACTCTGGGATTTAAGCCCGTGAACATCGTAAACATGTTGACAGTCGCGTCTAGTACATTACCAACGGGTAACCACACGCTTCTGTGAATTACAGTTATTTATTTGAGAGATTTATTTATTTATCTATGCAGATAGAAACAAATAAATCCTTCATGCTGTCTTTCCTGGTAACTTAAGTAACAGAACAAAATTTAAAACATAAATTTGCTTTTCGTTTCAATATAATGTCTAGACGCGGCATCAACGTACCAATATTTTTTAGGCCTGAAAACAATACTGATGCGGAATTTAAATTGGTCACCCAGCAAACCAAATAACAATCATCAATTCAAAAAACAATGTCCTTTATGAAGACGAAAAATTATAATTAGATAAATTTTGGTATACTCCGGCAAAACGCTTTGATAGTGTGTGAGTGTGTAGTTGTTTAAAACTGTTGCAATCATCTCAAAAAACCATTGGCAATTTTTGTAGATGTGGTCATCGTTTTATTTGACATTTAATAAAATTACGCGAAAGATGCCGTGTCTAGATATTATATACACAATGTACACCGTTTTTGAATTTTGTTCGATTTTATTTTACGTTCGTTGGTCGTTGGAGGCTTGACCGTGTTTTACTTCCTCTGTCAACCAAACAAAGCTCATTCTATATTAGCTGGTCGATCACGCTTGCTTGATTGATTTACTGACAAATTGCTTTCAGTTGGATTTCGTTAAACCACGTTTTGTCTCATCTACGGGAACGTGATAAAAAATATCCTATGTCCTTTTCCTGGTTCTAAGCTACCTCCCCATCAATTTTCAGCCAAATCAGTTCAGCCATTCTTATATATATAAATAGTGTAACTAACACGACTTTCTTTTATATATATAGATATAAATGAATAGGAATTAAGAGCTCATACTTGCTAATATCTTAAAGATACCTAGCTAACAATTTTTCAGTTGCATTAGCAAGGAGGAGACTAGGCTTAAGATAAGATTAATTTATAATGTCTATAACGTTGTTCGATAGAATACTAGTTTTGCTTATGTAGTGTCTAAAAAATTGCAGAGTCAAAAACCTTTTCATCCAAACTGTAAAAATGTGAGGATATGTTAGTTTTAAAACATCACATGCGTGTGAAACAAAAAAAAATACAAAGCCCAGAAATATAAATATAGACTTTTTATTTTTTTTACAAAAGTGTAACTTGTATACTGTAAAAGACTATTAAAATTACAAAATCATTTGTCCGTTGATACGCATATGGAAGATAAGTTTAACGCGGATTTTAAAAGTTTTGGTCCATTTCTTCCTCTAATTCTTCCTTAAGAATAAGTCCTCCAAGGATAGATGAGTCAGGAGGCAGCCATTCACAGCTCGTGTCTTCCGATGAACAAACCTGTAACAATATATATTTTTTATTATTCTAAGAACCGTTTAGTTTCTACCATAAGATCAGAATAATATAATACACAACGATATATACAATATTGAGCAACATCAAAACACCTTGATATTATAAATTATTTGTAGGAAAATGTAGCTAAATGTGCAATCATGCAAGTATGAAACGATCTAATTGCAAATTTATATCTGTATTATCTACTCATGATCTGTATAAGCCCGTATATTTACGTCCTATTGCAGGGTACGGGCTCTAGAATCCAGGGTAAGATTGAGAGAGGTTTTGCCATATAGTCTAGTAGTCTATTGCAGGTTTGCAGACTTCACATATATATTACGTAAATAAAGTCGCGCCTCCCTTCCAGAAAGGGCAAGCAGAGATGCTACCAGGATACTCAAACTTCGTCTTGTGTGCTTCATCCCAAGATGTGATAGTGGGCGAGCCCAGCTCCACATTGAATAGAAAAATCCATTATCACTTTGGTCGAATCGGTACTAAACCCCAAATTTTTTTCGTTGTAATCGTACTGTAGTACAACTGCGCCACCGATGCAGACTGTACATAACATAGAAATTCGGAAAAATCATATAAATTATTACAAATCGCTATGGTATGCACTATACAGATTTCACCACGATGTTTTCTTTCACTTCCTTATAGTGGATGGTGATTATTCATCAATACAAAAATGACTCTGAAAAGATGTGCCCTGGGATTTGAGCCCACTACCGCTAAGAACGTGTTGATAGTCGCGTCTGGTTCGTTTCCGACAGGCTACCACGCTCTCTCGACTAGTATCAACGGTCCGATACAGGTTGTCTAGGAATTAGACGATAAAACAGTAACAGGAAATAGACTAATTTAAAACAGCACAGTGACAAAAAGTATTTTCATATCCCCGAGAATTTACAAATACCTGCTTTTCTCGTCAGAAAAAATATATAAAAAATCTACTTTGACCAACACTTTCAGCATTAATAAAAATAGGACTATATTTACATTCACAAGTTTAGATTTAACACACCTGGCACTTGCAGTTCGCAGCCTCAACGTAATGGTAGACTTCAGTTCCAGGTTCCACTCCAGGATCACAATGACGAAGTTTGACGGATGCATGTCGCCGTTCACCGTGAACACATACTGGATGATGCGATTGTTTGTAAGGGAACTGCCAGTCCGATATCTAAAAAAAATTTTTTTTATTGAGTCTAATAAATCAAATGCACGCATTGGGAAGGGATGGTGGAAGGGACTGACGCATTTGGGATATTATATAGAATTCGAATTATATAGAATAATCGAATAATATAGAATTAATATTCGTATTATATAGAATTTTATGTAATGATACACGTGCGAAGACAGTATTGTAAAGAGACAAAAATACTCTAAATGACTAGTGAATTGAGCTGGTGGAAAATCAAATCAAGTACAATAATATATGAAACGTACAAGATTTATTTGAAAACACACAGGATCTTCGTTAAAAATACTGACCTCGTAAGATAGACAATAACCCCAGCATGATATAATCCTAACATCGTCCCAACATCTACGTCCATTCAAGTCTGTTTGCATGGCTTTGTGGGTGTGTCGTTTAAGCCGACACCTCGCACTTAAAGAAGCACCGGCACATATTAACGCCCAACAGCAAAATACTGTCACCACTGTGGTTAAGCTAAAGCTCCTTTTAGTGCTCGCCATTTTAACACCTGAAATTCCAATATTACTTCGATTGAAATTCGATGCAGATTGGTCAAAATCCACAACAAACTTTGGATAATACACGTAAAAGTTACACGAAAGACATGAGACAGTCTGAGAACATCAAATATTAGTTTAAGTCAAGAGGATTAAGCAGAATAGAGAGAAAGTTAGTATTCAATTAAAATTTCGTTTAATTATAACACAGAGTAGTTTTAGAGCTATTTCTTTAACCTTCTCGGAAGCTTGAATCCGATGTATCTGACGGAATAGCGCGAAAAAAATGTTTTTATAAAGGGAGAAAGAGGACGTCAAAACATTTCTTACGGTTCAATTCACGTCACAACAGTCTATCCGAACCATTAGCTTCGCGACTTAAACGACGGATAAAAATAAAAATCGTTTCATCATATTGAATGTAATTTGAATTTCTAATGTAATGTCTTTTATATTTCTTTTGCTACAGTGAAATAAGATTACTAAGAAAACTGGTGTTACAGGACATCCAGTTAAATTATGTTAATGATTAACACCTTTTCATAGTCTTTATCATTATACCGGGTATCTCAAGACTGCTACCGAAAACACAGCTGGGTGGTAGTTTTAATGACTACAAACACATTGCAACTAAAAATTTCGCAATGAAACGCGACAATTATTTTATATGATTTTTTAAATATCGTCATTTTTGGGTGGGAAATCCATAGTTTTCGCTAAAATAATAATTTAAATACTTTTATACCTTAGATTATTTATAAATAAAAGGGTATACACTATTATTTTAGGAAAAAATGTATTTACCACCCAAATATGGTCATAGGAAAAAAATAACAAAAAAAATTGTCGCAACTTTTTCTGTTGCATTGTGTCTGAAGTCGCTTAAACTACCACCCGGCTTCGTTTTCGGTAGC
Organism: Hyles vespertilio; assembly: GCA_009982885.2. Lineage (NCBI taxonomy): Eukaryota > Metazoa > Arthropoda > Insecta > Lepidoptera > Sphingidae > Hyles > Hyles vespertilio. The sequence continues at coordinate 22,611,742 of CM042815.1, forward strand.
AGTCTTGATATACCCTGTATGATATCTTATAAAATACGGTTAACCTGTGTTATACGCAATATTCACTACAACAAACTCTGAAATCTTGAGTTAAAATTAAATCACTTAAATACTTATGTACGACTAAGAAATTTATTTAACGGCTGTTAACCTGGTACGGTTATGTGAATACAAATCAGGTTGTACTATCTTGTAGCCTCATATGATTGTTTATTAATATGTCGAGAATTGTATCGGACGTAGAGAATAACTACATAATTATATTTATCTCCATTCATATTGAAACGATAATGATAAATAATTTGATTTTATATAAACAGAGAATTCGGTGTCAAACGTAGCGGTACAGTGCTAAACCGAATTAATAATAACAATTATGAAAACGTGATGGAGTGCTTGGTATCCTATTGGTAACGGACCAGATACGACAACCAACATGTTCACGGTGCTTGCAGGTTCAAATCTGAGGGCACATCTTTAACTTTTCGAAGTCATGCGTGTATTGATAGGTATCAATAACAGAAGTAGTATCAATGATATTGACTATAGTGAGGTAATAGGGAATATGCATGTCATTTTTGTATATTTTTAATCAATTCTGTATGTTATTACATTATCGGAAAAAAATATAAGTCTTTAAAAATATCAATCAAAAAAGTACAAAAAAATAATCAAAACTGCTATCAGTTTCGAAGCATTTAAACGCCATGTTGGCGCGAACTCGCTGTGACGTCAGAGATCACGATATGAACAACGTAGTATTTGGATTAACTTTCTTTCATGAATTGCTACAGAACTGTATTTCGTAACAAAATAATCCATTTTATTTAATAGTATTAAATAATATATAATAATAATAATTATAAACTTCATAAGAACGTGACCATTGTCGTCACTTTCCTTTTCAAGCAATAGATCGCGTTTCGGAAAAATTGCGCGGCAAATTTGAAATGTCATTTTTTAAGTATTTATTTTATCGATTTAGAGTTGATAATTAAAAAAATAAAAAGTTGATGAGTGCGTGGTGGCCTGTTGGTAAACGGACTAGACGCGACTGCCAACATGTTCACGGTGGTCGCGGGTTCGAATCCCAGGGCACACCTCTGACTTTTCGGAGTCATGTTTGTATTGATAGTCAATCACCACGCACTAAAACGGTGAAGGAAAACATCGTGAGGAAACCTTATGCAGGTTTCCTATAGCGATTTATAAAATTTCTATGGTATGTAAGTCTGCCAACCCGCACTAGGCCAGCGTGGTGGACTATATGGCCTAACCACTCTCAATCGTACTCTCGATTGTAGAGGAGGCCCGTGCCCTGCAGTGGGACGTTTATGGGCCGATACAGTGCAGAGTTGATAAATTTAAAAAATATCTTTAAGGTATATTTCTATATTAATAAAGATTACAAAAAACATATTTTGACTTATTTTGAAGTCTGGTGCATATTCCCTATTAAGAATAATTCTAAGACCATAGTCAATCACCGCCTGTTATAACGGTGAAAGAAAATATCGTGAGGCAACATGCACACCATAGCGATTTGTAAGAATTTCTTGTCTATGTTAGAATACTATGGTATGTAAAGTCCGCATACCCGCACTAAGCTAAGATATTTTGTTTGTATAACGTTAAACGACGCTAAGCTACCATAGCGGACTATATAGCCTAACCCATTTCAATATTATTTTTGATTTCAGTAAAATATAATATACTCATCCTTAAATCAAGTATGATTTTATTAAAGACAAAGATATGTGTATAAACGAATAATGCGAAAACATAAAATGTAAATTGTTAAACAATGTTTTCCACAGCCTTATTCATACAGTTAAAAACCTATTGTCATAATTTTCGAATGTTTTGTCTCCCAAACTGAATTCAAAAGTCGTTCAAAAGGGACAATATATTCGTTAACTGAAATTGGTTTTAAAACTATCTATAGTTAGGGGAATAAGAATGTGTAGTCGATTTGCCTAAGTTATATATTAATGAATGTTAGATAATGCCTGCCATAATAAATAAATTAATAACACCCACACACAGCACATAATTATATAGTCCTGACCCCACACTAAGATCGTGTTTTGTGTCGTAGGTATCAGGAACTACGAGAGACTTTTCGGTCTCACAACCATTTCTCTCCGTGCGGGGATCGAACCCACGGCCTCTCGTTTCACAGGCGGCGCCTAACCAACTTAGCCACGGAAACTGTCAAAATGCCATGCTTTAGTTATTGTTCTGAGGCCATTGCACTATCCATAGTATGTTATGCATTTTCATAAATATTTTCTGTGAATCATCAACTTCTGTTTCATCTGTTTATAATTTTAAAATCACACACACACAAAATGTACTGGCTACATGAGTATGTGTACAGACCAAGAAGTAAGGTATGTAAAAAGTTTAAAAGGTCGAGTTCATATTTTGAGTTACATAAAAAAATATAATCAAATAGTTTTTATTATTCATATTGTCAAACCACAAAACATCACATCAATGCGTAAATTCGGGAAAAATATTACTGTAGTGATATTTTAAAGCATTAATATATGAGAGGAATGAAAATGAATACGTTATTAAGTTTTGAAGATAATATGTACCATAATAATCAAGACACATTTGTCGAGGACTCCTGCTTTGTATATAGAGGTAACTTCCCAACAATATCTAATGAAATCATTGAGGTATTACAACAATGAAATAAAATTATTTTTACGTTAGGTTTGCTTACTTTCTAACTCATTCATAAATATTAAATTTAACTGATAAAATCTTGAATTTTTTATGTCACTATTTTTATATGTAATTTGACCGGACTATTAGGTGCAAAATCTTCATCCGCCTATTCGCGTCCACTGCTGGACATAGGCATCTCCTATGGCATGCCACTGGGCTCGATCTTCAGCCCTTCGTCTCCAACCGCTACCAGCAATCTTTCGGATATCGTCACTCCAACTCGTTGGAGGGCGTCCTACACTATGCTTGTCGAGGCGTGGTCTAAACTCGAGAACACGTCTACCTTAACGGTTGTCGGTTTCTCGGAGACAAATGTGACCAGCCTATTGCCACTTCAACTTGCTCATCCGTTGCGCTATGTTGATCACCTTGGTTCTCTTTCGGATCTCATTCCTGATTCTATCCTTCAGGGAAACACCAAGCATAGCCCGCTCCATTGCTCGTTGAGCCACTTTGATTTGGTGAACTAGTCCCACCATTAGTGTCAACGTCTCGACACCGTATGTCATTACGGGTAGGACGCAGTCATTGAGGACTTTCGTCTTCAGACTTTGTGGTATTAGCGACGAAAATACCCGACGAAGTTTCCTAAATTTCCCAAAAGAAGTTTCCCAAAGCTGCCCAGCCTAGCTGGATTCTTCTTCGAGCTTCACTCTTAAGTTGTTCCTACCTATATATTCTGAAACAACTTCATGAGAAGCTCCGTGCACTACGATCGGTTCCGGATCAATATGTTTATTAAACCTTATTTTGGTTTTACCCAAATTATATTTAAGTGCAAAATAGTAATCAAATAGGTGCAAAATAGCGGTATACCCTATTATGATATCCACCGAAATTCTAATCTCATTTTCTTTCTTTTTCGAAGTCAATAAACTGTCACTTGCTTACGTTTTAAGGCTATTAATCTCATATCAATCTCTTATTGCGTTATTAACATTCTGCCGCCAACTCGTCGATTTATCTGCCTTGCACAATGCCATGAATACCATAACTATATGACGAACACTATGAAAATCGTATGGGGGCTATTTTCTATGGTTGACTTTATTCAGTATTATGTTAATAATTTGATCATGCAAATAATATCAATATTTATTGATGGATCTAGCACAACCACAACAGCTTTTTGCATCTGTTATCTGTTCCCCACCAATTTAGAGATGACAGAAATCCAGTCAATAATCATTCATTCAGTAATGCAACAATAACATTGCGACAAACTCCACAACACATTATTACAGCTTGTTACCACCGAAAACAAACATGTCTCGTAAGATTCAAGCCAAATCTAGGATTAAAATTTGTAATAAATCTGTGTTTCATCTTCAAGACAAGAAAGCGGACGAAAATGAATTGTCAATGGGTTTGATTAAATCGGCCAAACGCACCGGACAGCTCAGTTTATGCAACAGGGGCCTCGGCACTGGTGAGGGTTTATAATTTATTAGTGTCAATTACATTTTTATTACCGTGTCACCTCGCACGTACCACATAGGTCGACATGTATATATTCTACTACTTCAGTTTTCATGAACCTCTAAAAAACAATTGTGGTTTATTCAGGTTCATAAGTCGCGTTTGCTTTTGGAAACTTATAAACATTTACAAATATTTATTACTATATCCTTTTGCCCAGCATAATAGCTTGACTATTTATAAATGTGCATTGAATATATTAACATATATAATATTATTATCCATTGATGTTTATAAAATTGCATTAAAAATTGAGTTGTATTTTTGATCAATCATGCTGTTACAGTTCCTGAAAATGTATGGAAAATTGATGAGTTAGTGATGGATGACACAAAAGATGTAGATTTCACCAGGTCAGATCATAACAACTGGTGGAATTATGAGTCACTGAAGACACTTGATCTCAGCTCAAATGTAATTAAAGAAATATCACCCAATGTCAAGTTTCTGCAGCAACTCATCACACTCAAGGTGATCAACAACTCTGATATGGTTGATTGCAATAATGACATTGATTTATCTTGATTTAAACTCTACTGTACTGTACCTACATTGTATAGGTATAATAATATAGATATACCATTACTGTATTCATTTCCTTAAAGCAGCACAGTGCAAAAAACATAGGAAATCTTTAAAGTTGTTTACAATGAACTTTGTGTAGTTCAGTTAATACTTAAAACACAATATTATATTCTGTTCTAAAATAAGAAATAAAAATACTCTTTCTTCAGGTTTGTTGGGTTAATATTTAACATAAAATCAAATCCACATCATGTACTTAAATAAACTCACAAATAGCTGTGTATATATCATAGAATACTATTGGTGAAGGAAATGATTGTGAGAAACCCTGCATACTTCAATTTTCCAAGCTAAGGGATGTTTGCCAAATTCATTAGTTTTATTAAAAAGTCCCCCTTACAAAAATGTTAATTATTTCAGGTAGTCTGTTAGTTTTACACATATAAGACAAAGCATATGCCACAGCTGAATTTTCACACCAACCAATGTAAAAAATTAGAGCACATTATACAATGTTGTTAAAAGTTATAGGACAAACCTGTATAAAGAGCAGGCTTGTGTTGTAAATTTAATAACCATTCTGTGTCTATGTCTCATACACTCTATAAGATCAGTTAATACAATGGCATATTATTTCCATACATAATAAACTCAAGTTAGAAATTAACAAGGTATTAAAAATCAGTAAAATTTTAATCTCTACTTTTAGCTTCATGACAATGCATTGGAATCATTGCCACCAGAGTTTGGTGAATTAAAAAACCTGTCAAGTTTAAGTTTGGATCGCAACAAGTTGAAACTGCTGCCAAAAGAGTTTTATAAGCTGATTGAACTGAGGTGGCTTGGCATATCGCACAATCGACTTGAAAAAATTGAACCTGATTTTGGAGATTTTGTAATGTTGAATTTTCTGGTAAGTTAAAATGCATATAGAATATTTATTAGATATATGTAAATATAACACTTTGAATACATGTATTAATGAATTAGTAAAAAGACCTTGTTGAATAAATAGCAGCTGTTGTATAGACTGATATGCAACACATTTTAAATATACATTTATTAACATTTACTTTCTGTGCTCAGTGGCTCTTGGTTTTGATAATAATATAAACTTTATTACATTTGAATTTCCAAATAGGGATCTATTTGCTAAATGTTTCTGTGGGAACTAAATAAATACATTCATATTAAATAAAATCAAACAAATTAGCTTACACTATAAATTATGCTTAAGAGCGTTTATACACTTTGCGCGCTTTTTGGCTAAAAAACAGGACTTTTCAAACGAGTTAATAGCCACCAATAAACAATTTAAAGGAAAAATAATTAGTACTAATTTTAGAAAAGGTTGTCATCTAGGGATTTTGGTGGAAAACATTATAGATTGATGGATAATTTGTGAGTACTATAAGGATTACTGAACACAAGTTTCGTTATTTAGGCTTTAAGTGGCAATTTAGAAGCTTAAGATATCCGAAATCACTAAATATAAGATGAAAATAAAAATATTATCCGACTAATAATACCCTTATGGAGGGATTTTGCTGAAAAAAACAATCTTTTTATGTTTAGTTCCTGAAAAATAAAAATTTAAACAATGTGAAATTATTCAGAAACTCTCGTCAAGAACATTTTTTTTTTCACCAACTTATCGTACATATTTTTTATAGCAATTGCATATTATAATAGAAGAACATCTTATCAATAAATTGCCATTTTTATATTTCAACAAAATTAGTTTTCATGTTTTCTACAATTATTTTAAAAACCACTATAAAACACGCCGTCCGCCGTCCATCAAATCAGACCGCCGCAAGGCCTTCTAGAGGGAGGACGTATCGCTCGTCGCTCCGGCCTCGCTGCAGTCGATTTTTGCCGTGCGTAGTAAAAATAGCCACGTGCGGACGGCGATTGTCACATCTTAGTACTTTGGTAGTAAAACATATTTTTTCTTTTTATTACCTGCAATGATTTTGTAGTGAGTATAAATGATGTTTCAGGTAATATAATGGGATGTAATTCCGAGGCTAAATTATGTTATGTATTGTAATATAAAATTAAATATATTTCGTAATTGTAAGGGGTTGTAAGGCCCCTAACTCTATTCATGTATTCGAACATGTAGTGTCTACTGATTGAACACTGATTTGAATGCAACTGAACAATGTAATAATAACGAAAATATGATTAGTATCTAAAATTGTATTGTTCATTGCTTGCACAGTAATATTTATCTACTTATAATGCAAATAAAATATTCTTATGATATAACATTATCAATATATAAATCATAAGTTACATTTCAATTGAATGTTAGAACTTTGAAGCGCACGGATCAAAGTCGGTTGCGCTGACTGTATAGCGAGGCGACGCGGCAGCTCTACGCACACAGCTTTGGTCGCTTATGTGTGCGTGAAATTAACGTAGAAATACCTATAGTTGACTTTGCGCGCAAGGTGTATACGCTCTTAATTAAATAAATTATACAATAGGGCTTAGCCCTAAGGCCAATAAAGGCCCATAATCACATTGGGTTTGAGGGTGATTTAAACTTGAATAATATTTATATCTAATAATTTTGTAAAGGCTCCTGAAACCTGATAAAATGTTCATATGATAGTCACTATCACAATTATCAGTTCTTATCTATATCTGTATATAGTATGGGTATCTGTGTTTCAATTGTAATGAGATAATCAGCCTTATTAATAGCCATTTTATAAACCTATTTTAATTACCAATATTTTGTCTTCTTTCCTGAAAACTAAATTCAAAAGTTGTTTGAAATGGCAATTTGATACTTAAAATGGTTTTATACTGTCTATGAGTAAGTTTGAATGTGTTTACAGTGCACCTGATAGAGTTAAAGCAGTACAAGAATTGCATTCTTGCTTATTGCTCATATAGTAAAATTTCACTAATCAGGCACTATTTAAAACCAGAGGATGACAGTTTATTGAAATGTTTAGACTACTGGATTATGGAGGGTTACTCTGTATTTGGAAACGATAACGAATATTCGAACATGGCACATAAACTGTACAAATATACCTTAAAACTTTACAAAATGTTTGAATCCTGTATCATAATTTTAAACTAAATTCGAAGTGAACGATACATTTTATAGACAATAGTATTGATTTTAGAACTGGTTTTTTTTATCTTATACGTATTTTTACGTTCAACATCCGAACATTCGAACTTCGTGTCGGAGTATAGAGTAAACCCCCAGACATGCAATCGCAGTTAATGAGGGCGTACCGTCTCCGCAGTGCCCAGTGATTTTGATGGCCCCGTCAGGGGCCCTACTATATTCATCCGAAACGAAGTTCGAAACTTCGGACGATCGAAGTTTTTTATACGATACGAATGTATCTACTCTGTAAAAGTTAGAATTTGTATAACGTACATCGTAACCATAAGTCTATGATTACGACCGTAAGTCAATAACGACCATAAGTATATGTAGGTACATTCGTATCGTATATATACTTCGAAGTTAACCGTAGAATTGGAGCCGCTGCTGCAACTTTTGGCAAGCTTCACGCTAGAGTATTTCGCTCACATGATATACAACTTTCGACCAAAGTATCTGTGTACATGGCAATGGTGTTGCCAAATCTTCTTTACTCTTCTGAAACGTGGTGCATATATCGTAAACATATCCGCACATTGGATGGATTTCATCTTAAATGCCTACGTAGCATTATGAACATCCATTGGTCGCACCGCGTTAGGAATACGGAAGTGTTACGACGAGCAAACGTTGCTGGAATCGAGGCCTACCTTATGAGGCGACAACTGCGTTGGTGTGGACATGTTTCCCGAATGTCTGATTATATGGTGGCGAAGCGCATCTTCTACTCTGAACTGGAAGAGGGCGAGCGGAAACAAGGCGGTCAACTCCTCCGGTACAAGGATGTGCTGAAGCGGCACATGAAACGTTGCGACATGGACACGTCAGATTGGGAGACACTGTCTAAGGATCGGTCTCAGTGGAGACATATTGTGAACGCTAAAGTTAGCAGTTTTGAAGAGAAACGCATATTGGAGCTCGATGCAAAGCGTAACGAACTAAAGACCCGACCACCTGAGGTCTTTACATATAATTATGTCGGAGGGGTGCTGACGTGTAGTCTTTGTAACCGAACATTCTCGGCAAAGATTGGTTATGTCAGTCACTTGAGAGCACATCAGAGGCATAACTCTCAACAGTAATAAAGATAACAAACAGTCGCCGAGACCGAATACGGTCGGATATATATACAGGGTATATCAAGACTGCTACCGAAAACGAAGCCGGGTGGTAGTCTAAGCGACTTCAGACACAATGCAACAGAAAAAATTGCAAAAAAAAGTGACAATTTTTTTTTTGTTATTTTTTTCCTATGGCCATATTTGGGTGGTAAATACATTTTTTCCTAAAATAATAGTGTATACCCTTTTATTTATAAATACTCTAAGGTATAAAAGAGTTTAAATTATTATTTTAGCAAAAACTATGGATTTACCACCCAAAAATGACGATATTTAAAAAATCATAAAAAATAATTGTCGCATTTCTATGCGAAATTTTTAATTGCATTGTGTTTGTAGCCACTAAAACTACCACCCGGCTTCGTTTTCGGTAGCAGTCTTGAGATACCCGGTATATATATATACATACCATATATATATATACTTCGATCATCCGAAGTTTCGAACTTCGTTTCGGATGAATATAGTAGGGCCCCAGGTCATATGGGGATTGATGGCGCTGCATTACACACACTGAACGTACTTGAAGTCTGTTTTATAGAAGGCCATGAAACCAGTACGATTGCCTTCATACTTATAGACTGGGGTGGGATAGTTCACTCACTAGACTGGCTAGTTCAATATCCCATTTAGGCTCTCGTCTCTATCGCTACAAAACATCATAATCCATGCAAATCTAATTTGACGCTTTTGTTCAAGGACTTATCCCATAACAAATTATCAGTATTACCGCCTGGAATGGGATATTTGGTCCGGTTGGTGGAATTAAATTTGTCACATAACGAGCTCAAGGAGTTACCGCCTGACATCGTCAATCTCAGAGGTATACACAGCCATTTTCATTTGCAATAGATTAAACTCCATTTTAACATCAATATTTTTTATACCGACTGTGACTATCGATCATTTTACATGTCGTGATAAAATGTGAAATGATAAATTATTCCAGTATTTACCAAAAAGATTTTTATTTGCATTGTCAATTATCACGTAACAATATTTTTTTATGAAATCAAAATTGCTGGTTGAAGGCGAAAGAGTTTCCCCACCGCATTTTACGACCAATAGGGAACATGCACCAGACTTTAAACTAAGTCAAAATATTTTGTTTGTAATCTTTATTAATATAGAATTATACCTTAAAGATATTTTTTTAATTTATCGACTCTAAATCGGTAAAATAAATACTTAAAAAATGACATTTCAAATTTGCCGCGCATTTTTTCCGAAACGCGATCTGTTGCTTGAAAAGGAAAGTGACGACAATGGTTGCGTTGTTATGAAGTTTTAGCTTGTTGTTTTACGTTTGTTTATGAGTTATTTTGTGCTTTCTTTATACTAATAAATAAAATGGATTATTTTGTCGCGAAATACAGTTCTGTAGCAATTCATGAAAGAAACTTAATCCAAATACTACGTTGTTCATAACGCAACCTCTGACGTCACAGCGAGTTCGCGCCAACATGGCGTTTGAATGCTTCGAAACTGATAGCAGTGTTGATTATTTTTTTGTACTCTTTTGATAAAAAAATGACATGCATATTCCCTATTATGATGTTTTAAATGAATGTTTGTTATAAAGAATATTTTCAGTGATAATTAAATGCTATTCAAAATTCAATTTCGAAAACACCATTCTGTTGCTGGGGTCTTAAAATCCATAATTATAATTTCCATTAATCTATCTCCTACGGTATCTCCCTGCCAAGCTAAAATTCAATTTTGTCGCAATTGAATGCCCATAATTCGCTATACTGTAATGTGTGGGTGGGAAAACAGTTGATTTAAAAATATAATGGACCGAAGGTTGAAATATATTTAAGTAATTAACATTAAATTAGGAAACAATTAAAGAAATATTATGGGATCTGGTTCATATTATAATTATAATTCAGTAAATAAAGATAAATCATCTGTATCTGTATCTGTCTGTATTAGCCCATATACGTCCCACTACAGGGCACGGGCCTACTCTACAATCGAGAATACGATTGAGAGTGGTTAGGCCATATAGTCCACCACGCTGGCCTAGTGCGGGTTGGCGGACTTACGTATCATAGAAATTCTTATGAATCGCTATGGTATGCAGGTTTCCTCACGATGTTTTCCTTCACCGTTTTAGTGCGTGGTGATTGACTATCAATACACACATGACTCCGAAAAGTCAGAGGTGTGCCCTAGGATTCGAACCCGCGACCACCGTGAACATGTTGGTAGCCGCGTCTAGTCCGTTTACCAACAGGCCACCACGCACTTTTACTAAGGATAAATCATACATTTTCACAATTAAAGATATAAACTATGACATTTATAAATCAACAGAATTTATATGTGTTACTTAATTATGTTGCAGAATTGAAAAAAATGAATGTGTGCCACAATAATTTAATATGTCTGCCTGCAATGGGAGAGCTGAGGAAAATGGAAATATTGGACGCAAACCACAACGATATTGTGGCGTTACCTGATTTTTATGGATGTACAGCTTTGAAGGAGATTTATATGGCCAACAATTGCATTACGGTACTGTATTTATCAGAACTATTAATTCCATATTTAAATGTGATATAAATAAATAACATTTTACTGGTGGTAGGTCTCTCATATGTGAGAGGCCATCTGGGTAGGTACCACCGCAATGTCTATTTCTCCCGTGAAACAACACTGCTTAAATGCACTGTTGTGTTTCGGATTGAAGGACATTGTAGCCAGAGCAACTACTGGACATATTGAGACTTAACATCTTATGTCTCAGGATGGCGAGCGCAGTGGAATGTTGCTACTGTTCATGAGCGGTCGTATCGCTTACCATCAGGCGAACGGCTTGCTCGTCTCGCCATTCAATGCAATAAAAAAAAAAAAAAAAAAAAAAAAACACCCAACAGTCACATACATAGTTCAGACCCTACACTAATATCGAGTCTTGTGTCGTGGGTATCAACTACGAGGGACTTTTCGGTCTCACAAACACCTAGACCTGAAAGAAATATTTGTGGGCCGCACAAATATTTCTCTCGGTGCGTACATCGAACCCGCGGCCTCTCGTATCACAGGCGGCGTCTTGCAGCCTGCGCCACTGAGATATTACAATACAATTTGTTATTTCAGGAAATTACCGAAGATTTCTGCGATCAAATGCAGCATTTGAACGTTTTGAACATAAGAGACAATAAAATCGAGAAACTACCCGAAAACATATCACTATTGCAGAATCTTAAAAGATTGGACTTAACAAATAATAATTTGAATAAGTGAGTACCTATCTTTGAATATTCAATGGTGTTTTTTTGTTATTACTCTTTAACTGCTATTTCTGTATCTGTATCAGCCTCTATAAGTATTAAGTCCCACTGTAGGGCACGGTTCTCCTCTATAATCGAGAATACAATTGACAGTGGTTAGGTCATTTAGTCCACCACGTTGGCCTAATGCGGGTTAGCAGACTTTACATGTCATAGAAATTCTTACAAATCGCAATGGTATGCAGGTTTTCTCTCGATGTTTTCCTTCGCCGCTATAGTACTTGGTGATTTATGATTGAATAGCAATACACTCGCCTATTTAACAGTAAATATTAATTAATTTATACATGATAAAAGGGTTTTGGTAATAGTGCGGAAACTGTAATTTTATCTAATGGAATCGCCGCATCTGATATTGTGTAAATACAGTAGGTACTAGTTGACCCCAGAAAAACCTATGTCGCGTATTTATACATTATTAAGATTATAAAAGCAAATTAACTAAAATATAGAAATACATGAGATTGTTTTTTCTTATTTTCTTTGGTTAACCACTACCTACTCTATTACCCGAATGCATATCGACGTTTAATTATAGAACAGCCTGTATAAAAGTCGTCCTAATTTCTTTTTTTTAGGTTACCTAGGAACTTGGGCCTTCTCTCTCAGCTACAAAGCATCAGCATGGAGGGCAACAAGCTGTCGTTCGTGAGGCAGGACATCATCCGCGGCGGAACTGATAGAATGATGAAGTTCCTCAGAGAACGCATCACTGAAGAACTAGTCAGCGAGACACACTTCCAAAACGAATGGCCTGATAAGTGAGCTTGTAGAATAACACTATATTCTGCTTTATGTTTTATATCTTTAGTAGTCTATTTTGTATCAAACAGGACAGTGTGAATGTACTTTTGACTTCGTGGTAAAATTTTATACAGCGTGTTCTAGAACTCAAAGATATTATGGCAACGGGAGACAATTACAATAAAACCAGTCTATGCCCGATTATTCTCAAGTATAATTGTTTCTAGTAAGATTACAAAAAAAGACCTGGCTAAAGTCGCTGGATGCAGGCCGCTTCAAACAAGTCGATGTAGAGATTCTTGGAGGTGGTTTATGTTCAGTAGTGGATTTCCTGTGGCTCTGAGAATATGATGATGATGATACAAAAAAAAATCTTGACCAAGACTTTATGGCTGTCATAGTGATGTCTATTAATTCGTATTTTAATTGATGTTTTGGAATCATACATATGTTTTAAAATCATGAAATGAAATGAAAACTAGGTTGAGGACCCCCTGTATAATAAGATTTTGATCGCTCTCGATCTCTATATATTTGTCGTGTTTGTTGGTGAATTTAATACATGATATTTATTCGTCAGGTTCAGCCTAAAGAAGAGCCAGGCGCTAATGTTGCCGTCTCGCGAATTGTCTCACGTCCCCGCGCACGTGTTCCAAGCGGCCGCGCACGCTGAAGTACATATCGTCGATATATCCAAGAACATGTTCACCGCAGTGCCATTAGGGTCGGTCGTTGGTTAATACATTATTATTTTCCTTTATTTTACAGCTTTTTTTACATTTGTATACATACTTATACAGGGTATATCAAGACTGCTACCGAAAACGAAGTGTCTGAAGTCATTAAAACTACCACTCGACTTCGTATTCGGTAGCAGACTTGATACATCCTGTATACTCATAAAAATAAAATCAAAATGTATGTATGATAGTAAAAATATATACAATCCAACTACTTTTGACGTGACAACGTCTTAAATTAGGTTGCGGCTGGGAGTCACTTATGAAAAAGTGTAACGCCCGGTAACGTAACGGTGCGCGCGCAGCACTAGAGAATTAGGCGCATTGAATCGGCGCATGCTTGTGTCTCTTGTCTTTGTCTTTCTCGAACGTTCTTGGCGTTGGAAAAACAAGAAAGCGTCACAATACAAGTTCACACGTGTGGTTAAAGTATCGTCAGCTGTGTCTGTAGTGAAAATATGGAGTGCTTAGATTCGTCATTACATGTACAATGTTTTAGTAAACAAAATATATTTCTATAGTTAAAATTTGTGCAATTCTTATTTTCATTCAATTCCTTGTTCCTATTGTGCAATTTAATTATATTCATATCAATAAATATTCTACCGAGAAAAAGACGTTGTCACGTAAAATCTTCGCCCGTAAAACCGACTTTACAGGCAACCATTTTTTTATTTTTTTACTTTTAACTCATTTAATACTTTTTACTAATATTAGTAAAATAATTATATATTATCGACCTGCTAAGTTTTAAAAGCAAGTGAATTCTTGATGCTTTCATCGATATAACTTCCAGTAGTCACACTGCATTATAAATTATAATTACGTATAATACTTTCACATGAATAAGCATAAAGTATATTTTCATAGTTCGCAGAATATTTTATGTTTCACAACTCCCCTATTTATGGATGTTATATGTATCCAATACATTCTTTAGTAGTTACAGCATTTTAAAATACAATACTGTCAATCTGTTTCAGGATCTGCGAAGTGAAAGAGTCTATAACACAATTGGTACTGTCTTCCAACAACATATCAAAAATCCCACCGGAAATAAGCACGTGCCAACATCTACAGTACGTCGATTTGAGTAAAAATTCTCTAAGCGACCTGCCTCCCGAATTGGGTAGTTTGAAACACCTGAGAGAACTTGTAATATCGAATAACAAGTAAGTGATTTTTTAATATATTTCTTTTGTGTGATATGGCAGCGCGGATGTAGAAACTTGATGATTTGTGTATTGTCGGTAAAAGTAAAGAAATGCCGGCGAAAAATATGACTATCGCTCACCTGGTCGACACAAGAGGTTATTCTTGAAATAACTGCAGATTAACTACTGCACATATTGAGATTAAACATCTCATGTCTCAAGATGGCGAGCACAGTGGTATGTAGAGCATAGCTTTTAAATTAATGGTATTATTTGGTTTTGCTACTTTTCATGGGCGTTCTTATGGCTTACCATCACTCAAATGACATGCTCGTCTCGCCACTCATAGAAAAAAAACATAAGTTACTATCATATAATATTTTATTACAAAAGTAATGTATGGAAAGATAGTGTTAGAAGTTCTTTCTTAACACACAAGTATTACTGTTCACTAACAGACTTATGTATGTCGTATTGCTATCCATCATGGCGGCTACTGTTTCATATTATTTATGTTACAAAAAAAGAGAAATATTTAAAATGAATTATAAAATTAATTCTCTGAAATTGTAAATTGAAATTAACATAGATTTTTTTCACTCATATTATAATAAAATATATTTCGGCATCTCTATAGAAGTCGGCTTTTACTCAGTATCAACATGGTGAACATGCTAAAACTCTCCATTAAAGGTGCATACAATATTACCAAAGTTACATTGAAATCATATGAACAATGTTTTCATGATGACATTCACTTAAAAAAATCATCTCTATATATTTTTATTTTTCACTTAGGTTCACCAAAATCCCTCACTGCGTGTACGACCTCCAGAGCCTGGAGATACTACTGGCCGCCGACAACCAGATCGAGGAGATCAACGTGTCTTCAGACGCGCTCGCCAGACTGCGCAACCTCGCCGTACTCGACCTGTCCAACAATAACATCGCCTCCGTGCCGCCTGAACTGGGCAACTTCACGCATCTCAGGTAAAGCAAACGCTGATGCCGAAAACGAAACCGGGTGGGAGTTTTAGTGACTTCAGGCACAATGCAACTAAATTTTGAACAAAAATTGCCTTTAATTTTAAAGCCTTGCGTACGTAAAGACCCTATCTTTAGAAATAAAAGGGCGTACACTATTATTAAAGAAAAAAATCGTCTCAATTTTTTGTTTGAGAAGACACTGAGGTGTGTAGTCCTACAAACTTATCTGACCCGGTGAGAGAGTCGCTGTTGTCGAATTTGGTGTTGCCATTAAAAATAGATATAGCAATAAAGTGGGTGAAGTAAGATTTTTCAATTCGATCAATAGTGTCAGGAAAATGAGTGGACCAGTTTCCTTTGCATGTTATTTTTCCTTCCCAAGATTTCTAACAAATCGCTCCCCATACACTTAAACAAGTGTATCTGTATCAGCCCATATACTATATGTCCCACTGCTGGGAACTGCCCAGTTCTACAATCGAGAGTGCCATTGAGGGTGGTTAGGCCATATCATAGGCCATATAGTCCACCATGCTGGCCTAATGCGGGTTGGTGGACTTACATACCATAGATATACTTATAAATCGCTATGTTATGTAGATTTCCTCACTATGTGTTCCTCCACCGTTTTAGTGCGTGCTTATTGACTATCAATACCCACATGACTCCGAAAAGTCAGATTTGTGACCTGGGATTCGAGCCCACGACCACCGTGAACATGTTGGCAGTCGCGTCTGGTCCATTCATCAACAGGCCCCCACGAACGTAACGATAAATTCTAGTTTATTATATGTAGGTACTTATAACTCGGTCAAAATATCTGTGCACCTGGCGTTGATGACGTCATGATCGGCGCTCAGGTACGGAGTGTAAAATAACCATCCAAATACCAATCCATTACTTTTTTGTGTAATGATTGAATTAATGTCTGTGTTAAATGTTACGTAATTCAATGATAGAAAAAAAAGTTAAACATTTTTTTTAATCTTATTTAGTTTATAAGCCGTACATCATGATTTCAGAAAATACTAATTTATAACATCAATATGTTTAAAATTAAAACTTTATTGAGATGCGTATCGGCCACGAAAGTGCTAACCGTACTGTCGTGTTCGGACGAGCGCGGGAAGGAGAAAGGGGCAGCGGGAGGGGCATCGCATTCCTGCGAGGTGCAGAGATATTGTGACCGAGTAATACATGTATTGTACTAGTACGTACAAAATTTTGTTTATGTGGTATTTATTTTGAAAAGTTGACAACACAGACCTGTGGCGGCAACTACGCGTTGATACAATTTTTCTAAGGGTATTATTGGTGCTTGAGATGCTTTTCTTCCTTCATAAAATGTAATACCTGAAGTCTAACGTTCCTAGCGCCACTTTATCAAGTTCTCGGCATATTTCACTAGTTTTAAATAATGCAGGAAAAATAAATACATTGAGTAAACAACTAATGGCAGTTATGTCAGCGACTGGCAGATAGACTGACATTCCAAATGACGTTGTTGTTTCCACTTTTGCCCACCGGGCCAGATAACTTTGTGGCTCTATAAAGCTATTTTGATGTCAGCGTTGAAACCCTCTCCCCCCGCCCCTTCCGCCTACGTGTTTCAACTTCAGAGCGGACTAGTTGTGTTGCTATAATAACACTCATTTGATTCCAGAACATTGGAGTTAATGGGCAATTGTTTCCGGCAGCCTCGACACGCCATACTCGCGAAAGGGACCGCTTCACTACTCTCATACTTGCGAGACCGCATTCCCGCCGCCTAGCGATTGTAATATAAACTTTACATATATCACACCACGTCGGATCAATAACACACCCTAACTTCAAAGAAAAAAAAATAAAATGAACTTGTATGAATTGGTAAAACGGAAATTATACCGGGTATCTCAAGACTGCTACCGAAAACGAAGCCGGGTGGTAGTTTTAGTGGCTACAAACACAATGCAATTAAAAATTCGCATAGAAACGCGACAATTAATTTTTATGATTTTTTAAATATCGTCATTTTTGGGAGGGTAAATCCTTAGTTTTTGCTAAAATAATAATTTAAGCTCTTTTATACCTTAGAGTATTATAAATAAAAGGGTATACACTATTATTTTAGGAAAAAAACGTATTTACCAGCCAAATATGGCCATAGAAAAAAAATTACAAAAAAAATTGTCGCTTTTTATTGCCACTTTTTCTGTTGCATTGTATCTGAAGTCGCTTAAACTACCACCCGGCTTCGTTTTCGGTAGCAGTCTTGATATACCCTGTATACAACAAATGTGTAGACAAAATTCTATTGACAATTCTCAAGAAATGCTGCGACAGTGACAAGTATTTCGACGCTCCCTACGTAAACTATCGAAACGGAAAAGTGTGATTTTTGTTTTATTGCACCAATTGAAAGTAGATATAGAGATTTATAATTCGTTACAAAAAAATATTATGTACATTCAACTGTTTCTCAATCATCATTGATGAACATAATAAAATATTTTGCCACATACAATATTATTGGTGTAAAGAAGCGAATTAACAGTTTCGATAGTTTACGTAGGGACTGTCGAGATGTTAACATTTTTTTAAAAATTAAATTTCGTTAAAATCTTAATATTGGTCTGTCTGTCTTATTAACAGCCGCTGCCAATAAACAATCCCAATCCAAAATTTGCCGTTTGAGATTGACAGCTCAATCTCTTTTCTGGTACTATATTGCCAATAATCAATCTCAGTAGTGAAAAAACTATGGCAACATGGGTAAATGACAAATCGAAAAGTAGAAAACAATCCAGATTGACTTCAATCTAATTTTTTCGATTGATTATTGGCATCGGCCGTTAGTGACGTAATTTCGCGTCTTGATAAAAAGTCGACGTCTTCTCGCGTCTTGTTCGACCTTGGTGATATTTTCCGCCATACAAAACGAAGTCCGCTTGCTGAAGCCAAAAATTTTTTTTGTTAGCGTGCCTTTTTTTTGTTACGATTTTATGCTTTTTCGTTATTGAAGTATTTGTAATTTTTTATATTTTGTTGTTGATTTTTTTTTGTTGTTAAATTATTTATTATTTCTAGTTACCATACTATGCATTATTCATTGGTTGTGAGGTGTAATCAGTATAATTAATGTTAAAATTTACATAAGAAGTAGTTCGTAGCGTAGTGTCGTTGCGTTTATAAGTCATGTGTGCATTAAAAAATATATCGAAATAAATAGTTATGGTACCGAAAGTGTGTATGTTGTAGATACTGAAAAATACAGGGTATATCAAGACTGCTACCGAAAACGAAGCCGGGTGGTAGTCTAAGCGACTTCAGACACAATGCAACAGAAAAAGTTGCAAAAAAAAGCGACAATTTTTTTTTGTTATTTTTTTCGTATATAGCCATATTTGTGTGGTAAATAATTTTTTTCCTAAAATAATAGTGTATACCCTTTTATTTATAAATACTCTAAGGTATAAAAGACTTTTAATTATTATTTTAGCAAAAACTATGGATTTACAACCCAAAAATGACGATATTTAAAAAATCATAAAAAATAATTGTCGCGTTTCTATGCGAAATTTTTAATTGCATTGTGTTTGTAGCCACTAAAACTACCACCCGGCTTCGTTTTCGGTAGCAGTCTTGAGATACCCGGTATATTGGTTGACTCTGGTTGACGGAAAATTTAACTTAATTCGTAATATTATTCTATAATGTTTTTATATGTATGTATTCAATAATTTGTGTATTATATTATAGTTGTTCATGTGATCATCCAGTTACATACAAATATCAATGAAATGGCACACGTTAATTTAGAAAGCGCAGCGACGACACGATTCGCTGTATGTTGATACTCAATAATCATTTACTATTGTTGGTAAATAGCCAAATATTCTAAATATATTACCACTTCGTATTTTTTGATACTTTATATTGGTTTAATATAGAATTTAGTGTTTGATAAATTAAGGAAAAAAATGTAATTCGTTTGAAAATGTATTCAAATTTAGTAAAATTCTATATAAAATATTATTGATTTGCTAATATGTGCACAATTCAGTAAAGTTATATTAGTGCCAGATTTACTGCGTTAGCTTTAGCAATCTAGTATTTTTGTGAAGGTTTGTATGATTATTTTTCTAGTATACGATATACATACAGGGTATATCAAGACTGCTACCGAAAACGAAGCCGGGTGGTAGTTTAAGCTACTTCAGACACAATGCAACAGAAAAAGTTGCAAAAAAAAGCGACAATTTTTTTTCTTATTTTTTCCTATGGCCATATTTGGGTGGTAAATACATTTTTTTCCTAAAATAATAGTGTATACCCTTTTATTTATAAATACTCTAAGGTATAAAAGAGTTTAAATTATTATTTTAGCAAGAACTATGGATTTACCACCCAAAAATTACGATATTTAAAAAATCATAAAAAATAATTGTCGCGTTTCTATGCGAAATTTTTAGTGGCATTGTGTTTGTAGTCACTAAAACTACCACCCGGCTTCGTTTTCGGTAGCGGTCTTGATATACCCGGTATGTATTTAGGACGTGTTTGAGTGCCAATGTAGGTACATTAGAATACAAGTGTGGAATATTTGCCCGCACGCTGACGGCTTGCGCGCTACACTACGGAACCCTAGTACAAAATGATTGGAATTCATCATACTTGCAACAAATATCAAATTACGACTGAGTTCGGTGATTTAGGGCCAGCACAAACTGGTACGGTATGGCAAGGGGTTCATTTTTTTGCCAAAGGATATTCAATCTTATCCGGTCCGAATACGACATAAATTCCAATGTTTTAAAGTGCTGGCTACAAAAGGCATTTATCGATGCCGCGACATAAATCCATAACAAATAATGAAATTTATGTCGTTTCCCCGCCAGGTAAGATTGAATATCTTTTGGTAAAAAGTGAAGCCCTTGCAATGCCGTCCTGGTTTGTTTGCCTATAATCCATCACATGCGAGTGACGTGATACTACGTTCAGTCAAACTGACCGAGTCAGATACTATGTTCAATTTAAAGTTAATGTAATGGAAAGAATTAATAGTTGGCTTTACTATTTATCGTGAGAAATTGGATCTCCCAAGAGAGGAAATAATATAATAACAATAAAAGATATCTATTGATGTTGATTATTGTACAATTTATAAAATTCAACCAAAGTATTGTTTTTTTGTACCTGAAGTTTATTTTTATATGGACAGAGCGTAGCATTGCATCGTTATATATTGTGATGATCTTTGGCAATTTGTGCGTGAGATTTAGGCTATTGCACAATTTTTGTTAAAATTCAAAGCACAATTTGTTCGCAATCTTTTGCGTTTGCCGTTAATCGATGAAAAATAAAAATTGCTTTAAATCAGATATGGTTTTATTGCTAGCTTGCTGCTATTTCATAACTCCTTAATCCTTTTGATAATTTAGTAAAGATTGTTAACCATATTTTACTTGTCAATGACAAGGCAAATATATCTATATTCTCTACCTACCTCTATATGATACATGCTTATAGCCAAGACTTATAGCCAATAACAGCGAGCTATGTCATTGGAAAAGTTTTAAGTATACTCCTCGCCAGATAACTGTGCGCGCGACGGAGGGCGCTGTTAATGTGGCAAGCCTCATATAAATTAAAAACTCCACAAAAATGGGAACTTGTGGTACCTATAGTCAGTTGAGGTAACTTTGTTATTTCGCAATTAGCAATATGTGAGTTTTTTTAAATACGTGTATTTGTATACATATATTAAAGGATTGATAAAATGTTTTGGAATTTTATAGTGCAATGACCTAGCTTAGAGTATTTATATATAGAGGGAGCGCTGTCATACATTCGCGTTTTGAAAAACGTAGATATTTTCTTGTTCGTAATGTTGGTAGCGCTCCTATATTAGTAAAAATTGAATTAATTCTTTAGCAATAAATTGCTATAAATTCCTTTGACAGCCGAAATTATATTTAGCTATTCTCCTTTTAAAACGAGTTTGAGTGGAATTAAATAGACCTAAACTACTTATTATTATATATTTTTTCAAATAATTTATGTATTTTGCACAACCTGTTCAAATGTTAGCCAATAGGAGGCAGAAAAAGGTGGCCCGGCACCACCATTTTTATCTACGTTTTGAAGTACCAGCGCTCTCTCTCTATATATATACTCTAAGTGACCTAGTTTTAATAAAACGCCAAACATTCATATTATATTTCAGGTGGTAGTTCGTTATTTATATATTACGAATTTTATATATTTTAATAATCTGATTAACAAAGGTTTAATATGTTTTAGTTTCATTTCATATATAGTATACAACAAACGTACTTTTTTTTTTAATTGACACCGAATTGGAAAAAATATCTTTAAAAAAACATATTGATATTATCAAAATTGGCATTTATTGAATTATGTTTATTTTTGAATATTATAAAATTAAAAAATCAATTGATTTTAATACTTTTGCAACGTAATTTTTCGTTTCGAAATGTAATATTAATTGTCGTTCGTGTGTAAAATATTTTTTATTAAAGAAGAACGGTACATAATTTAATAGAGACGCTGTAAATTTTAGAATGCATTTCCCGGTAACAGTGCATTAAAAATGAAATATTGATTTTTAATGATCATTCTATGGGTTAATCCACTAACGGCCGATGCCAATAATCAACCGAAAAAAATAGATTGAAGTAAATCTGGATTGTTTTCTACTTTTCGATTTGTCATTTACCATGTTGCCATAGTTTTCACTACTGAGATTGATTATTGGCAATATAGTATCAGAAAAAATATTGAGCTGTCAATCTTAAACGGCAAATTTTGGATTGGGATTGTTTATTGGCAGCGACTGTAAGTCGGCAACATTCCATGACGTCATCATCAGTTCAAATTTTCTCCGCGTGCAGACTTACCGGGCGAGGACTCTACAATCATTGATTTAAAAACTAAGGATAGGCCCTTCAATACATTGGGTACGTCAAAAAGATTCCTGTGGAAATCGCGCCATCTGTTGGATTTTTACGTCAATGGCGGCCATGAAATCGTTTTGCAATAATGCTAAAATAAATGTTAAACTGACTGAAAGTTATATAATTTTTACTTAGTGGTGATAAGAAATGTTATCTTTTTTTTGTGAACTTTCGGTCATCTTTATTGCAACCACGACGATATAATTAGGCATTTGTCGATGACTTAAGCTGAAAACATATTGTAGGTTTTTGTCTTACGCATAGAGTAAAGAAGCGGCCATAAATACTAGAGCAACGTGTCTTACAGCGATCTGAACAATAGATTCTTTTGTTGTGTGCACATTGTCGGTCGAAATTCGAGGGCATGACCTTCAAAAACAAAAAAAACGTCTGAGACATACAGCGCAACTAACATAAATTGACAAGTGGTGAAGTTAGGAACTAGAAATGAAAGTAAAAAATATCTTCAACGCTTTCATTAAAATATTCTTTCATAATTTATACAATGTACATTTATACTAGTAGTCCAATAGTAGTAATGATAATAATGTCCAATGTAATTAAATTTGAAGAGAGAAAAAAATAATGGTTTCTCCGTGCACCACAGCGCTTTTGAGTGATTTGCGATTGTGGACAAACTTGAGTTTACACAACAATAGGTTTTGTTAATATGGCTTCCAGCTTTTTAAGCCAAACTAATATAACATTTCTTAAAACTTACAATTAAATTAGAATTTATAATACGTACAAGGTATAATTTTCTTTATTCAATCTGCATACAAATTAAAATTGTTGAATACAATTTGGACATTTCTAATTATTTACATGAGGTGTGGCTGGGAATCTAACTTGACTAAATAGAAATATAGAGCCACAAAGTTATCTGGCCCGGTGGCCAAAACTGGAAACAAAGACGTCATTTGAAATTGTTAATCTAGCTGCCAGTTGCTGACATATCCGCCATTGGTTGTTTACTCAATGTATTTATTTTTCCTGCATTATTTAAAACTAGTGAAAAATGCCGAAAGCTTTAAAAAGTGATGCTAGGAACGTTATACTTCAGGTATTAAATTTTACGTAGGGTGAAAAGCGTCTTCCGACATCAATAATACCCTTCGAAATTTTTTATTAACGCGTAGCTGCCACCAAAGGTTTGTGTTGTCAGCTTTATAAAATAAATTCCACGAAAACAGAATTATGTACGTACTAGTAGAATATAATATGTAAGTACATATCATAAACTAAAATGTATCTTACTCGTCTCGTTTTACGTTACGTGCGTGGTGGCCTGTTGGTAAATGGACCAGACACGGCAGCCAACTTGTTCACGCTGGTTGCGGGTTGGAATCTCAGGTCACACTTCTGACTTTTCGGAGCCATGCTTGTATTGATAAAAACGCGCTATAACGGTGAAGGAAAACATCGGGAGGAAACCTGCATACCATAGCGATTTATTAGAATTTCTATGGTATGTAAGTCCACCAACCCGCATGAGGTCAGCGTGGTGGGCTATATGGCCTGTGATATGGCCTAACCCCCCGCAATCGTACTCTTGATTGTGGTGGAGAATACAGATACACTTTTTTAAGGGTTTTGGGGAGCGATTTGTTAGAAATCGTGTGAAGGAAAAATAATATGCAGATGAAACTGGTCATTTTCTCGACACTATTGATCGGATTGAAAAATCTTACTTTACCCCATTTTGTGCAATATCTATTTTTAATGGCAACACCAAATTCGATTACAGCGACTCTCTCACCGGGTCAGATAACTTTGTGGCTCTATAAACACCGCAGTTCTTTGACCAGTTGTTTGTAAATACTAGACCGGACGTAATTGACAGCCTCCGTGACGCAGTTGGTTAGACGCCCGCCTGTGAAACGAGAGGCCACGGGTTCGATCCCCGCACCGAGACAAATGTTTGTGAGGCCCACAAGTATTTGTCTCGGGTCTGGATGTTTGTGAGACCGAAAAGTCTCTCGTAGTTCCCGATACCCACGACACAACACTTAATTGATCTTAATGTGGAGTCAGGACTATGTATGTGATTGTTGAGTTTATTTATTTATTTAATTATCAGTAATTAGCCAAAAGTTCGTCTGTGCGTTCATTTAAAAAATGGAAGAAAAACGATTAGAGTATGTGCGTAATAGAGAAATTATTTATAATGTTAAATGTAAAGAATACAAATATGCTTACTTGAAGTAAGAAGTATGGGAACAAATAGTCAGTACCTATTTGTACTAAAGATCTAAGTATCATACTAAAGATAACGGAGTAATTTTTTATACAATCAAATATTAAGTTATTGATGTTAAAATTTCAAAATACACGCGCTGTTTTAGGAATTATAATAGGAAAAAGTTTACTTTGTTATTTGTCTTCAGGCAGTCTCTTTTATGTTTTCTTTTAAAATGACACTGGTAGTAGAAATATATAAAAAAAGACAACAAGAACAAGACGTGTGCTCGAAACACGATCTTGCCTACTTTGGAATTCACACATTTTATACATAAGTATTTCTAATATGTGTAAGTACACGGCATTGTTGCTTAACATTTTTCCACGGTAAATTTATTCTCAATGTGTAATCTATGTTTGCTTACAGAATTTAATCAATCATAGTATTATATAATTGATTGATGTGTGATTTAATATTAATTGAATCATTGATTTTGACAATAAAACAGTTGCAAACTCGAATGTTCTAGTACCACAGGTTATCACAGACTTAGGACTGTTTATAATAAGCGCCAACTAGGATTAATTTTATTTTAAAAAATATATTATTTATTTATTTATATAGAGATGAGATAAAGAGTACATTAAAATCGACTCTTTCATCCCTAAAAGCTTAGTCATTGGCAGACGAGAAAACCGTCCTTTGTCAATGAAATTAAAAGAAATAAAAACGTACGCGGGCCCTCTGACGACCCGTACGAACCATATCAGTCGCGCTCTTTATCATAGTTTTGTACTCTTTACTCTATGCGTAAGATAAAAACCTACAATGTGTTTTCAGCTTTACAGACCGGTGCGCTGTGACGTCACAACTGTTGCATTGGTCCCGCGGACCACTTTCGTGACAACACTTTTCGTACTCTCCGCCCCGTCCATATATTTTACGTCAATGAGTACAATTCAGTTTTGTTGTAACAAAAGTGAATTCCCATTCATTACTATCGGTAAGAATATTAATTAAAAAATCGTAGATCCCGATACCTATACTGCTTAAAATTTTATTAGCTATAGCATTTTTATGGTTTGTCCTTAAACGTTATATTATCATAACGTTTTACATTTTGTTGACAGAATCGAAGGCGAAAACATTATTTTTATTCGACTTCAAGTTAATTTCTCCAAGAACTACGGGTCTGGGTCGTAATTATGTTTATATTTAAAAAAAAGTTTTTTTCCATACGCAAAAAGTAGGTTTCATCGATGGACAAAAAGCTTCGCACCGAAACTAAATTTCATTGTAAAATAAGGCATTTTCTTTTTTTGGTAAGAAATTCCATTTCGTTGTTTGATAAAAAATCAACATAAAACTATTGGTAACATTATAATATGTATCATGAATGGAACATGGGCGTCAGCCTCGTAAGCAGTAACAATAAACGATAATGGTTTCTTACATTTACGCGAATGTTACACATTGAAATAAAACTATTATTTACGGATTTCATCGCGGATTTGGTTTAATTTTACATTTTTTGAGTTCCCTACGTTTCGATTACTATACAGCTTTCGTGGTCACGGGGCGGACTCGTGGCGGACTCTCAGTCAATGTAAAAATTAAACCAAATCCGCGATAAAATCCGTAAATAATAGTTTTATTTCAACAATAAACGATACTTGATCTACGGTGATTGGTGAAAAATCACCGTGGCAACTTATTTAATACTTTTTTGCACTGTACAGAAATACTAAAAAGATATTACACAATCAAAATAATAGTACAAGTGGCGGCCTTATCACACTAGGTAATTTCTTACAGGCAACCATGGGATGGATATAGAAACAGGAGATAGAAAGGGCAGTCTAAGGTGTGAATGAAATAATAATAATCTAAAATTAATAATTAAAAATAAAAATATAATTATAACGATATTAAAACACTAATATGGAATTCAGTTGAAAATACATATATATCATCTCACTCATTTCAGCTGAGCCTTCAAGTCGATGTAAATATTATCTTGGAATTGAAACTTAGATTTGTGACCATTGACATAAATATGCGGACAGGGCGAAGAGCGCGGAAAATATTCCGAGTATGGTGTCCAGTAGAACATTGCGTTAAGAGCTCCATGTAAGTTGTCGCCACTACGATTTTGTTAATGCCTATTAAATAATTTATAACTGAAAGTTATGTAAAATGTTATTTATTAACTTTTTCTATCATTAGTAAGTATGAAGACATGTACTTGAATATTCTTTCAATTTAGCTCCGACAAAATTTAATAGATTGAACACCCTGCATTCACACGGGCAGTCGCTCATAACCGGCTTTGTACAACGAGGGCAGATAATGCGTACGGAGAGAGGACAGCTACCTACATAGTCCCCCGACTTATTAATAATTTGCCTACCGACTTAGTTAATAGTATCAGACCGTCGAATATAAAATTTCAGTTGAAAAATTTCTATTTAAGCAATCAATAACGTAACATCCCAATATTGTCATATTATGTTAATTATTGTAAGATCCAAAATATTAACAAGATTAATTATTAAGTATTATTGTGCTGTTGTTAACTCGTGTCATCTCTGGTATAAACCTTAGCGGTTTTATTGATGCTGTTCATGTTTGATTTATGTATAATTTTCTTTTGTGTACATTAATGAAAAAAAAAAGGTGCTGCGATTCTCACTCGTGATAGGTCTCATAATATGAGAGAGGCCGTCTGGGTAGGTATAGGTCTACCAGAAGCTCGTGGCGTAAAATTAAAAACAAACATAATGATTTTTATGTGGTATTACCATTGGTCAACAGCTGATTCAAAACTTGAGTTATGTCATTTGATGTTAATATTTCAAGATTTCTATACTTTCTTAGCGAAAATATACAAATTAGTTCTACGATCACAAGTGCGACACATTGTTTACAAGGTTTATCGCCAGATTCGTGAATAATTTGGTCAAATTTAAACAAAATCGTCGATTTTAAAATCGACGTCGTTTTAACAAATAAGCCGGTGTGAATAGTTTTGATACTTCATTTTTATGGTTAATGCTAACATTAACATTTACGACATTTACGATGAAACACATGTACACATCTAAATGTGTACATGTGTTTCATCGTATATCATTTTTTGATACTAAACAGTAATGCATTAAATACCTATTTACAGGAGTTTCCAGAAATTTTAGATAAGGAACGGTTTATTACTAATCCTTTATCTTCATCGTCTTCATCAGAAGATGTACAGGAAGAGAATTTTGAAGTAAGCTGACTAAAGTGTTAATTATATAAAGAAGATTGAAAATAAAATTATAGGTTTTTTTATTTTACAATATTGCATCTGTCGTATAACATTTTTGGAATCTAATAACTATTTAAATAAAACCGACTCATAATCAAACTACTTACAATTTAGAAATTGAAAGTTGTTTGATTAAGTGAGAACTAATGACTAATAAGAAGAGAGAATTAAAACGAAACTGGTGGCTCGGTACCACCATTTTTATCTACTTTTTGGAAGTACTAGCGCTCCCTCTATATTATAAATACTCGTAAGGCACGTATGTATATTATAATTTAGAATTGAAAAAAAAAACTTATTTACCTATTTTAATTGACTATTAACCTAAAAGTACAATTTTGAAGTAATTTTAATGTTTAAATAACCGATATATTTATACTTAAAACATTATGTACTTTATTTACAAAGTTGTACCAAAAAAACATGTTGATTTGATATAATAATTAATTACAATTATTGAAAGTATCAAAATATGTTCATCCAATTACCCCAGTGTTGCGATGCGTAAATTCAAATTACCCAAAATGCCATGAGATTCTGGTACACCTATACCATCGCAATTTCTATTGTTTCTTGCCAAACAACTTGTGATGCTCTGTTGTTTCTTTTTGAAGGACATTGGAGCTAGAGTTACTACTGGAAATATTGGGACTTAACATCTTATGTCTCAGGATGGCAAGCACAGTGGAATGCCAAGCATTGCTTTGTAATTCATGGTATTTTTTGGTTTTTATATCGTCTATGAGCGGTCGTATCGACTCATTATAAAACGAATGGAATGCATGTCTCGCCATTCATTGCAATAAAAAAACACGTCTTAATCATATTCCTAATGTACTGAAGGGCATATCCTTAGTTTTCAAAATCAATGGTTGTAATATTAGTTAAAA
This sequence comes from Hyles vespertilio, assembly GCA_009982885.2. Lineage (NCBI taxonomy): Eukaryota > Metazoa > Arthropoda > Insecta > Lepidoptera > Sphingidae > Hyles > Hyles vespertilio. Next base: position 22,641,010 of record CM042815.1, read on the forward strand.
TTATATACCGTCGAACACGGTAGGGACAACAAGTTTCTTATAGTTTTTAAAAACATGAACTAAATTTTCATTAAGGTATTCTGTTGTTTTTTTAGTATTTTATTTTGAAAGCTTACATACGTAGGAGGAAGTGATACTAGGTATTCGAATTGCGCAAATTACTTAGACATACAAATATGTTACGAACTTAAACGTTGCAAGGTCTTTCATCGCACGTGAACTAGCTGTTATAGGTAATATTGAATTTGATTTATTGTATCTGTTAGAATTGCTTGCATATTTCAAAGTTATCTTCTTCATCGCTTTCGTAACACTTTCATATTGCGTTGGTATATTCAGACTACGCCTGGAAACGAAGCCAGGTGATAGTTTGAAAATAAATTTATACGATGTGATAGGTGGCGAGCTTATCGCCATATCGGGCACAAATTCCTGACTTTGTACTGATAATGAATAGAAAAATCCAATATCACTTTGCCCAACCCGTGATTCGAACCCGAAACCTCAGCTTTGTAACCGTACCCTAGTACAACTACGCCACCAAGACAGTCTAAAAATCTTAAGTAAATTTATTTTTAATATATTTTACAACTTTGATTTTTTACGTTTTGCAGACCTAGAATCAAGACAATAAAGTACGATACTCTCACTTCTTTGTACTACCCAATGATTTGTGTACCTACTAACTACTGTCGTCGCTTTTATATCGAACCATCGTACCTTTTCTCTAGATAGTACCAGATAGCCATAATTCCCAAGATAGATGAAATTAAGTAATGTAGCAATTTAATGGATAGTAGGTTTAGGCGGGGAGGGGGATCTCTTGGACTTGGCCGTGCGTCTAATTACCACTAATATCTGCCTATTTACTTACTAGAGTACGTACTTACTAATGATTGCTTATTACTAAAATATACCCCACAGTCGCTCCATATTTGATGATTCAAGTTATTTCAGTAGACTGGACATGACATAATAACCGGTATCATTATCATAACATTTACGTGAACAAAATTGCTAGTACCACCAGACCATCGGACCAGACAGCATTTACATAACAAAGGCGCGAATATATTATCTGTTTGTGGTTCTAGGTCGAAACAGGACAGGTTGCTAGCCTTTAGTTTAAATCAATTAAGTAGGAATGTACCTACTCATTTCATTTACAAATATGAAAAACAATTAGTACCTACAGATAAGGCAATACTTGCCCTTTCCTCTCTTTCTTAAGAATAATGGATACCTTACACGGATGCATATAGCCATGATTGTCAATAATTTTCGGAAGTAGTTGCGAATTTTAGGAAGTGTCTACAACAGTATGTCCGTCGATTTGTAATGTTTTATTTGTAGCCAATCCCACGTGCGCTGGCATTGCAAAACGCGTCTTTATTGAGTTGTAACATCCATATAATAGTTTGGTTTCACTGCCGTTTGTCGTCGACTCGTCACTCTATTGTAAATTGTAGTCTGTAAACCCATAATAATAAACTGCAAGGTCGCGGCTATACGTAGCTAGAGGCATGTGGTGGGGGCCACCACATGACTGCTGCACTTCATAACATTTCAGTAGGCGCCGAGAGCCGATCATCAAACGCCGAATCATTAGCGACGCATTCTGTACGGGCGATGCGCTCGTCTGACTCGCGGTACTTCTTTAACATAATACAGAGTAACCACCGATGTCGACGAATGTGTCAAGAATGTGTGACTAACAGACCAAATAACAATTTTGGCTTCTAAGTTGGGAATAATACCATACCATCACAAGGTGATGTTTGTTCAGCTGTGGACGAAGTTTGTGTAGACTCATCGGAGCCGAATAACGATAGTGATCATACACCTCGTCGATCTTCCTTAATACAGAATAAACTGCCCATTTCGATATATCAGAATTCAAATGTATCAACATTGGCTTTAAATGTATAATTTCTTGATGAACAAATTGTTGGATCTATAGAATGTCTGCAAAGAAAATTGTAACATATTGCTGTAATTTGTACTGTTTTTAATAATCCAGAATCCCAGTGTTTAGCTATGAAGACGTTTTATGGAATTGTTGTTATCGCAGTGCTCTCACTTATTCCGAGTAAGTATTTTTAATGTGTTTCAACTAAAATAGTACACACTAAAATGATAATCGATGCTCTTTAAAATTACTTAAAGAAGGATACAATCTGTGTAATTTTTGAAAGGGGGTTAGGCCATATACATTTGTAGTCCTATGTGAGCTAAGCCCTTTGAATCGTTGCGTTATCTCGGTTGCAAAGGTGACCGTGCTCTGCAATGGGACGCATATTATGGCCTGATAGAATTATTTTTGTATTAGGTATAAAATGTGACAACGGAAGAAAAGCATAAACATCCACCGGTTTCTTTTCGAATTTCCTTAAAAGTGAATTAGGTACTTGTATTTAAGACTTCCATCCCTAGTTGAATTTCAGTCAATTCGTACCATCAATAAATATTGTGAAGCCAGTGTATTGTTTCATTAGCAAGTGACAGCCAGTGTGACGGCGGACGTACGCTAAGCTTCGTGCGATGGTCGGGCGTGACATCCGAAAGAGCGGCTCCTGTGTTCGTGTATTCCGCCAGCGGGGAAGAGGACTCGTTGACAGGCTCATGCCTGGCTCGGTGCAGGGAGCTGGCAGACTGCGCCGCCGTCGTGGTGGCTCACAGTAAAGGCAACTGCCTCGGTGTGGCCGACACGCCTGAGCCTCAGCTTCGAGTGGACAGCGATACTACCTTCTTCAAGAAAATTTGTCTCCAATGTAAGGTTGTGTTTTATCCTCTATTAAGTATTTTATATGTTATTGTTTTTCAAATTGGTTAATGATAGTCCGACTCCGAACTTGTATCGAACATATAATAATTAAAATATGTTTAAAAATAAAGTACGCAAGTCATCGATAGTGCGTGGTGGCCTGTTGGTAAACGGACTAGACGCGACTGCCAACATGTTCACGGTGGTCGCGGGTTCGAATCCCAGGGCACACTTCTGACTTTTCGGAGTCATGTGTGTATTGATAGTCAATCACCACGCACTAAAACGGTGAAGGAAAACATCGTGAGGAAACCTGCATACCATAGCGATTTATAAAATTTCTATGGTATGTAAGTCCGCCAACCCGCACTAGGCCAGCGTGGTGGACTATATGGCCTAACCACTCTCAATCGTATTCTCGATTGTAGAGTAGGCCCGTGCCCTGCAGTGGGACGTATATGGGCTGATACAGAAGTCATCGATATGAATGTTACACAGTTAATGACGCAAGCAGATATTAATTATTATATGTAATATCATTAACTATAAAACATAAATATGCGCTTGCAAGATATTAATTGTCCGTTACTCGACAGCTATAATTTGTTAGGATACCTTAGTAGCCAACAATTTTTTTAAATAATAAATCAGTAGAAATGCTGCCACACTTATATATCGTTTATATGTCGACGTCCAAATATAAATAAAGTGTATTTTAATATTTAAACCATTTGTTCAGTGTCAGAAGAATGCAGCGTGCGGTGGTGGGCCGTGGAGAGCACCCCAGGGTACCACCTTCATGCAGAAAATTCCTACTTAAAAGTTATCTATAACACCACGGTTAAGAATTGCTACGATGCTGTCCTCGCGCAGGACGGAGATCAGAAATTCAGGTAACCAAATATCAAATAATCACGTAATTATGAATTTATTTTTGAAAAAAAAAAAAGATTTCGATGTTGCTGCGGTATTGATTACGTGTTTAACAAGCAAAAATCCTCATGCACCTAATAGTAAGATCTAGATAAATAAAACACGATGCAAATTAAAGTCCATATGCATGGCTACACACACGTGATTTACACAATACAAACAGTTAACCATGCGGCGATCGATAGGAAATCAAACCTTGGAAAACCATCTTTATAATCACCGCACTAGAGTGATGGAATCATGGTGTAGCGTGAGATTTTTTACGTCCCATATAAAAAGGTTCCTTCAGGTATTTATAACATACTATGACGTGAAAGCTAGATTACTCACTCTTTGTTCCATAATGCACTTCGTGGTAATGAATATAAAAAAATAGCTTTCCTTTTCTTCCAGACAATACTACAAGATATAGAATGTACATACAATTGTTTTGTTATAAGTGTGAGAAAATTTAGCTTGAATTGATTATTGTATCTATAATTTACATTAACACAGCTTCTGTCGATCTGTTGGTTAAATAGCTGGCTGTAAAGCTAGGGGCCGCCGCAGGCGCGGCGCGGCGCCCCGTTTTGGTTCGATCTCCTCGTTGAGATAAATGTTTGTGTGAACTGTGACCCATAAATATTTGTTTCGGGTGTTGGGGTGTTAATTATTATTATTTAAAGCTCAAACATTTTTAATTAAATGTTATTTGCAATGGCAAGACCCAGAACACATCAGTAAATCTTCATTTGTGCCGTTTGCGCGCATATGTTTTTCGCCTTTATCAAAACTGCAAGAACGAACTCTTATTCGTCATTGTAATTTTATCCATGTTAAAAGTACCTTATGTCATGTTTACGCAGCAGATGTGTTAATTTGGTGCCACATAAAAAGTTTCCTGAAGATCACTATTTAAAGAATTTATGATACGTACAATTGCAGTTTTAGGCATTTCCAAGTAGTTTATTTTTCAAAAGATTGGTCCGTAAATATTTTAATGCTTCAGTGTACACCTTCCATTAATCGACATAATGTGTCTGTAAATACTTGATATTGTTGATTCAAGACTTGGATAGATTAAGTAACTGAATACAGCAGTAAGCTGATAATTACTACAACCATTAACGATAACTAACTTTGTGAGACATGTGACATGTATAGTTGTGAACATATTTATGGGGGCTAGTGTAGTGTGTCTCATATATTTTTTATTTCAGGTCGGCGCAATGGGTGGCACCGGACGGTGCTTTCGACGCAGAATTCATAAAGGCATCAGATTCCATGATCGGAACTTGTCTTCTCAATGCTGAAGACAAATTTACTGAGCCAGAGTCATATAGAGGTGTCTAATTACTACACTTTCTATATTGAAAATCAGTGTAGACACGATTGTAAGTAAAAATCGTAATTTTAAGTGTACCTTCTTTGATATGGAAGTTGCTGTAACAAATGTCTAAAGATGAAAATTTTATTTTGAATATTTTTTGGGATAAACATAAACTAATTTTTATTATTTGAAATGACGAAACGACGGACGGGTAGGCTCTCATCATAACTAGCGTCACTTCTGCACATGATATTGGTAAATAAAAAATGCGTCTATACTCTATAATAACTAACAAGAATCAATTGATAATTTCAGATTTAAGAAAAATCGATAGATGCTCATACGAAGAATACTACAATCAAACTTTGAAACACGTGGACTATACGTTTAAAAATTACACAAGAGATGAGGTGAGTTGCCAGTGTATAATTATTGCAATTTTCCTGGTCGTTTTCCAGTTTTTTGTGCCGAGTAACGTTGTGAAGTATGTACATTAAAATAAAATTATGGCGGTGTTATCTGTACTTCACATGTAACTAACAACTGATGTAGGTACACGTAGTTACATAAAATGCATAATGGACGCAAAATTATCATAGAGACAAGTAAAAACTAGTCGTTTTGAAACAATGCTGAATGATTAGAATAAAAATTGAAATATTCAGGTCAATAGAAGTCGATTCTTGAGTCGTGCAAGTAATGATCGTTTGTTACAAAATAATGTTCGTAATTTGCGTGTCATAGAAATAATTCCTGTCGTTTGACATGATTTATGGTCGTATAGGTACCAAAAAATGTAGAATATCTATATCAAACCAGAAACTCTTTAAATATCTGGCAAGATTGCAGTCGGACCAATACTTATATAAAGGGTATGAGTATTCAGATGTCATTTACTAAAATTTCATGGTAGACACTTGTTCAAATCCAGGGCACGCCTCTGACTTTTCGGAGTGATGAGTGTATTGATAGTCAATCACCACGCACTATAACGTTAAAGGAAATCTAACAACAACTTTTTTTTTTTTTTTCTCTCGGGGAAAATCCCTTTACGGACCATCCCACCCCCGAAGGGGCGAGGGTGTGTCGGACTCACCGGCGCCTTCCGAGCCCAGCGAGATGTTGTGCCGCCCGTGGATGTGGACGGGCGGCCGCAGGGTCGGGTCCCTACCACAATACGCGCCGAAATACCGACTAAAAATCCCGCGTCGGCCACCATCGGTGCACTACAGAGACGGCCCCGGGTTACCGTTGAGGCGGACGCGCCAGGACCGCCTCTTGTGCACCACCGCTTAGCGACGCGGCATGAGACGCTTGTAGCGTCACGTCTCAGGGGCCGCCAAGGTAGGGACGGCGGCCCCGCGTGGCCTCTGCGGCGCCGGGTTAGTTGTTGTCCCGGCGCCTCCTACGTCTCCTGTGGCGACGAGCGGGATCGGTCTGCTCCCGATCCCGCTCAGCGCTCTCCTTCTGCGACATGACACGTTCGCAGAAGGAGAGCATGGCTCGCCACGAACTCCGGCTGCCGACCATGGCGGCGACCACGGCCGGCAGCGAAAGGTCGCTACCGATGACCGCGACGAGAGCGCTGCGCTCCTCGTCCCAGGCTGGGCACTCCTCCAGCGTGTGCTGGGCCGTGGTCCTCACGGCAGTTGCCACAATGGTGGCACACGGCGGACTCCTCCGCTCCGGCTATGCGACACAGGTACGCACCGAAGCAGCCGTGCCCGGTGAGCACCTGCGTCAGCCGGAAAGTCGGCGCGCCGTGGCGCCTGTCCAGCCACTGCTCGAGGACAGGTCGCACTGCCGCGACGGTCCTCGTACCAGCACTAGGGCTCTCCAGCCTGGAACGCCACTCCTCCACAGCGGACCTGCGGAGGGAGGCCAAAATGGCCTCGACCTCTCGGGGGACCAACCTCTGCCCACGCCCGGACGCCTCCTCTCGCCGGAAGAAAGCCGACGAAAGGGTCCTCGCGTCCAGCACCCAGGGCAGAGTTCCCGCCAATACGCAGGCCGCCTCGTGCGAGACCGTGCGGTAGCCCCTGATAATCCGCTGCGCCACCATGCGCTGCGGACGATGCAGCAGGCGGACGCAACGGTCGCCCAGGGACTCGGCCCAAACGGGACACCCGTAGAGGGCCATGGACCGCACGACTCCAGCATAAAGGTTTCGGCAAGGGATGCCAGGACCATCAGTGTTGGGCAACAGGCGCCCCAGTGCGCCCGCCGCCCTCACCAGCTTCGGCGACAACTCCTCAAAGTGCGCGCGGAAATCCCATCGACTGTCGAGGACGAGACCGAGGTATTTCATCCTCGAGCCGACGGGGAATCCGCACGCTCTCCACCGTGATGTGGGCCCCTGGCGGAGGCCCACACCGAGGACCGTGGAAACACACGGCCTCGGTCTTGTTGAGGGCCACCGTGAGGCCCAGTCGCCGAATCCTGCTCACCACCAGTCCAGTACCGAACGAGGCGAGCAGGGCGGACCTCTGGAACGTCCTGGCCGTCGCTGTCACTAGTGTGTCGTCCGCGTAGCAGACGACAGCAACGCCCCGAAGGTTGGTACCACGCAACACCCAGTCGTAGCCGATGTTCCACAGGAGCGGCCCAAGAAACCGAGCCCTGTGGAACACCGCACGACACTTCCCTACGGTGCCACCCGTCGGCGCCCGGATACACAAACGCACCTGTCAGAAAGGTACGAGTGCACCAGACGCCGAAGGTAGGGCGGCACCTCGTGGTAACCGCAGTGCTTCTTCGATGCAGGCCCAGGGCATGGTGTTGAACGCGTTGGCGATGTCGAGAGACACCGCCACCACGACTCTACCCCGGGACACCGCACGCTCCGCTTGTGCCTTCACCCGCAGAATCGCGTGGACCGTCGACCGGCCCCGCCGGAACCCGAACTGGCAGTCCGCCAGATCCGGGCCCGTTCCCTCCAGATGCTCGACGAGGCGCGCGTGGACTACGCGCTCGAAGAGTTTGCACACCTCGTCGAGCAACACGATCGGCCGGTAGGCCGAGGGCGAATCTGCGGGTCGCCCCTCTTTGCGGAGCAGGACAAGCTTGCCCGTCTTCCACCGCGACGGGAAGATGCCCTGCTCAAGGCACGCGGAGAAAAGGCCGCGGAGCCTCGTACCCAGCGACTCGACGGCCAGCACCCAGACACGACCTGGCACTCCGTCGAGACCCGGGGCCGAGTTTTTGCTCCGCAGCCGAAGCACTGCCGCCTCTAGTTCTTGCGGCGAAACCTCCGGGATATCCCTTACCGAAACCAACGACGATGGCGCCGGTGGACGTGGCGCCATCGGTGGAGGAGTGAACTCCTCGGTGGCCGGAAACAAGGCCGCGACGACGTCCTCCAAGAGGTCGGTCCGGAGACTGGGTCAAGGGGGGCGCCCATGGGCGGAATTTCCGCATCGCCACACGGTACGGGCGCCCCCACGGATCTCTGTCCAGAGACCTCCGGAACTCTTCGTTCGCCGCGGCCTTCGCTTGCGCGATGGCCACCCGCAGCGCTCTCTTCGCCTCTCTGTGGAGGTCGAGAAGGTGCTGCCCCTGCTCGTCGTCGCCGGGTCTACGGGTCCGACGACGACGGTGCCTGGCGAGTCGGCGGCGCGCGACCTGGCCGCGCGCAGCTCTGTGAGCTCGGCCGACCACCAGTACACCTGGCGCTTCGCTGGGAGGCGGGTGACCCGGGGCATGGCCGCGTCGCAGACTCGCGACATCGCCACCCCGAACCATTCCGCCTCTTCCTCGACCCGCACCGGCCCGTCCGGCACGGGGAGCCACGCCTGAACAATGGCAGCTTCCTTCGCGGCCTCCACATCGAGGCGCTTCGCGGCCCAACGTCGGCCGCCCGTGAATCGGGCAGTCGGACCACCACCGGACTGGCGGGTGGAGACCTGGGAGGATGAGACGCTGAACCGAATGTAGAGATGATCGGACAGCGTCTCCTCCTCAACCAAAACCCTCCAGTCCCGAACACGGCGGGCAAGGGCCGGGGTGGCGAACGTGACGTCCACCACCGAACCGCCGTTGTGCCGCACGCACGTGTTCTCCGACCCCCGATTCAGGACGACCAACCCGATGGAGATCGCCCATTCCTCCAGGGCCTCGCCCCGCGCGTCGGTCACCGACGAACCCCAAGCCGAGGATTTGGCGTTGAAGTCGCCGGCTACAAGCACGGGGCGAGGCTGGCTGTCATGCTGTACCAGGGCCCCCAGGCGCGCGAGGAAAGTCTCGAATTCCGCCTGGGACCTGTTGGGAGAGAAATAGACTCCCACTATCCACACCCCTCCCACCAGGACCGCCACGCATCCCGCACCCTTCGCTACTTTTTCGAAGGGCGGAGAGCCGGCGGCGCCCTGGGTGAAGACGGCCACCGAGCCATCAAGGTCCCCTGCCCAGTCGTCACGGGCAGGGACAGAGTATGGCTCGGCGACCACAGCCACGTGAATCAACCACTGCGCCAGGGACTGTTCGAGCATGTGCTGTGCTCCTTCGCAGTGGTTGATGTTCGCCTGGAGGAAATTAAGATCCATCTAATTATGGGCGATCTCCATCGCCTCAGGGCGGGACGGTGTCGGCCGCGTCGCAACCTCGGCTCCCACACCGCGTTGAGAACGGTGCGAGACCGAGGAGGCAGCGCAAGCCTTGCCGCCCACCCGGTGGTCCGCGGGTTTCCCGGCATCTGCGCAAATTGCGCAGTGCGGGTCCGCGGAGCACTCCCGGGACTTATGTCCCGGTTGACCGCAGCGGTAGCAGAGCCCGCTGCGGTCGCACTCGCCGGTGCATTGCACGCGTACGTGCCCTTTGTAGAGGCAGCGGAAGCAACGCATGGGCCGAGGCTCCAGTAGGCGCACTCCCGCTGCCACCCATCCTACGAGGACGCGCCCCGCCTTCACCACCTTCTCCGCTGCCTTGGCTGGGCAGCGGAGCCACACCGCACCCAGGCCCGAGCGCTCGACGCGAACCTCCCCGACCATGATGTCATCGGGGGAGCATTCGCCGAGACGGGCGATGGCCGCTGCGACTGCCTCGGGGGTGGCAGATGCGTCCAGCCCCGAGACCCGCAGTTCCGCAGTTTTCACGGGCCGGGTGACGCGCACGTCCTCCTCCGACCCACGCAGGACCTCCCTCAATTTACTGACGAGGGAGTCGGCCTTCGCCTCCGACTCGGGCCCGGGCACCTCAAAGAGGTAAGCCCCGGTGGCAATCCGCCTAGACCTGAGCCCAGTTGTGATGCCAAGGGAAGCCAGGTCCACCTTGGTTTGGATCTCACGCAGGACTTTCGCATACGTGACTCCCCGCTTCAACGCCTCCAGCGACACCGTGATAGTCACGGCGGCTTTGCGCGGGAGGCGGAGCTGGGGAGCAGCTCTGCGTGGGGTCTGGGCCGGCTGTTGAGCCGCCCGGGACTTCCTCTTTTTGCCCCTCTTGGCTACCACAGTCCACGGAGTCTCCGTGGATGTGGCGGGTTGCGGGGGCGGGTGTGGCGTCTGCGACCGAGGCGGGGCGCGCTTCCGGTTCCCTCGGGCTCGTCCGCGTGGTTCCCGCGCTATGGCTGGCGGCGGAGCTGTTGTAGCCGCGGTCGGGCGGGCTGCTGTTGGTGTCGCGGTTGGCCGGGGAGCTGCTGCGGGGTGGCCAGCGGCCGCAGGGGCAGCTTTCCGCTTCCCTGCTCTTAAGGCTGGCCATGAGGCGGCTGGTATTCCCGCGACGGGTGGCTGCGGCTTCGGGGCTGCCTTGGCCCTGGCCCGGTCGGCAGCCAGCGGGGGGCGTAGAATCGGCTCTGGAGGCAGCCGCATGGCGATCGCCTCCAGCTTGGCGTCCACTTTCGCCATGTGCACCTCGAGCAGCGCCTTCACAGCCTCCGCCTCCAAACCGCCGGATGCCGGCTCAACCACCGGCCGTTGCTGCGATCGGAGAGTGGCCATCAGTTCCGTGATCATTTTGCCCTGTGTTGTGAGGGCCGCCTCCAGCGCCGTGACCTTTTGTCGGAGTTCGGCCTTCTCCGCCTCGACCCTGGAGAGCTCCGCTGATGGCGGCTCCTGGGCTATTTCCAGCAGCTCCGACACGCTGTCTTTGATCTCCTTCACGTACGTGCCCTTAAGATTTTTGGCCGTACGTGCAACATGTCGGAGCCGCTCTGCCATCTTTATCAAGGCCTCATTATGGGTGGCTGGGGGAGGATCCTTTGGTGCCGGCTTGGACAGAGGATTCGTCTCCTTGGCCTTCCGCAGCTCGACCTCATCCGCCTCCAGCATCTCGGCCTCGGTGATGCTTTCAGCAGCCACGGCGGCCTCGTATTCCCTTTGGGCCTTGGCAAGGGCTTCGTCATTACTTCCCGGCGCCGGTGGGCGCTTCTTCAGCTTTTTGGTGGCAGTGCGGGAGTCTGTCTCCACCGCACTACCTCCATCGCTGGCTCTGGGCCTCTTTTCGGCAGGACGAGAGCCCCGCCGTTTAAATCGGCTTCTTTTTGGCAGCGAAGAGTCACTGCACGCCCCGGACTCCGAGTCGAAGTCGCGGGGTGGCGCGGTCCTCTCCGCAGGATGCCCCATCCTGGACGGTACCCGACTGGACGCTTGAGACGTGTCCGAGTCAGGCAACCTATCCACCACTACGGAACAATCTTTCGTGATTTTAGTTTTTAATGATGTATTCATATTGGTCCCACGAGTATGGGGGAAAAGAAGGTCCGCCCAGGCAGTGCCCCCTGTACCTGGGTAAGCCTAGCGTAACCCGCCAGAGGGTCGGCCGGTACTCTGGCGGGGGTCGCACTAGAGACTGAACTGCCCATCAGCCATGCATCCCCTCGCGGTGCGCCGCCGCTTGGGATTCGGGGTACTTTTTATAGAGGCATCCTCCCTCGCGGTCCGGGCGGTTAAGCCAAGACCCTCGGTCCGGCAGGAGTGCGAGACATGACCACAAACCTCACAACCGGATTACGATATGCGACGGCGACCGTGGGAGGGACACTCCCACAGCCCGCCCGGCGGCGGGGTAAGCGCACACCGGGCCCGCCGATGCCTCCGGGACAGAACCGGAGGGTGGCCCTGAGATGGGCCCCACCTAAAAACGACAGATGGAGGCGGCCACCACAAAAGACAGCGACCGCCAAAACCCCCTGCCCTCCCCGTCGGATATTCGCCGTCGGCCATAGTAGTTGCAGAACTGCAACTACGATGACCCACGTTGCCCAGGGTGCACCACGTGGAGGTTTCCGACATCGCACCCCAAATCTAACAACACTAACCTAACACTTCTCAACCGTACTCTCGGTGGCAGTGAGGCTCATGCCCTGCAGTGGGGTGTATATGGGCTGATAAAAACATTGAAGCTAATATTGGCATGTTCTATTATTTGAAATAATATCACATATGTATGTATGCCTACAAATGCACTTATAAACGCCAACATAGGTGGTATTCTGTAAAAGTCCTCAATGTGTCACCCAGCGGAAGCATCGATGGATTATATTTTGAACAAACATCAATTGTCTGTGAACATTCATTGTCTTTCTTCGAGGTGCACTTCCTTTGGTGCATCCATAAATTAATCTGGCAAGTAACTGACATAGGATTAACCTATTTGAACACAACATTTTTTTGTCTCTTGATTTCCTTTCTCAGGCTCGGAGAATCCACCGATGAACGTAGGAATTCATTATTGTTTCATCACTTTAATTTGTGACTGACTTGTAAAATATTATAAGCCCTGTAAGAGCGCTATTTTCTTTATTTTATTATTTACACGACCAACTTTCATTTCATTTGGTATACAACTTCGGCGACGTCAAATTCCTTAGTATTTAATTAAATTAAATTATTATAGATTTCTATGTAATTAAAATTGTATGTATGTATAAATGTATATATTATATTACGTATGTGTATTTATTATGTCATTTATATGTATTATTTATGATTATCTATTTATGTAATAATTTATATCTATTGGAGCTTAACTTATCTTTGTTTTACACTGCCCTTTCTTTCTCCTTCTTTTATATCCATCCAAAGGTTGTCTGGTAGAGATCGCTTATTAGCGATAAGACCGCCTTTTGTACTTTTTATAGATGTTATTTCTTTATATTGTTATGTTCTTTTGTTTGTGTACAATAAAGATTAAAGATAAAGATTAAATTTTAAACAAAAATGTACTATATTAAATATAATAAATTATATAGGTAATGGTAGAGCCACGCTGTTGTCAGTTATGACTGAGCATGAATGGACAGGCTCGTCTGGGTCAGTACTACTTACAAGAAACCGAGGTCTGCTTCGTTCAGTGAGTGAGATTGCCGGACGCCCATTAATCTTTTCCCCTTCCCATCATTTTTTTGCCCGCTCTCCTCCTGATTTGATTGGCCGGCAACACATCTATCATCCTAGTGTTGTGGATGTTCAGGGCCGACAGTCATCACTTACTATCAAGTGACCATTTTCGCCAACCTGAGACATAAGCTGTAAAGTCTCAATATGTCCGGTAGTTTTTGTTTGCCTGTTTGGCGAAAGAAATAGCCATTGCGGTAGTACCCACCCAGGCGGCCTCTCACATATGTGAGACCACCAGTAAACTTACTGTTTATTTGTTTTAATATTTACAGTGCAAGAAGGCGTGTGAAGTAGAAGAGCATTTCATCTGCCGCGGGTTCACGTGGCTGGCGGGCGGCGCGCGCGGCGTGTGCGACCTGCACAGCGAGGACCTCGTCACCACGGGCTCGTGGCTGCTCAGAAGGATCTCCGGCGCTGCGTACTATAGACGAGTTATTTGTCTTAACAGTAAGTTAGTCATTTATTTGTCAGTTTATATGTGGGTGCAGGGTGTGGATGGCCAAATCTGAAACCGTGAAAATAGCAGAATACTCAAAGCCAAGATTCCGATTTCGATGTAAATTAAAACTACATATTGGGTTATTTTTAAAATCAATATACCTTGTGAAAAATCGAACCCGGTAATTTGGAAAAATATACACATGCTGCATTATTACCTATACAATTCGAAAGTGTTGCCAATAAAGATCAAATTTTTGGAAATAATGATTTAGGTACGGTAAAAACGGAAATGGTACAATACAAGTTCCAATCTTTGTTGCAAATGTCTTGTTCACTGTGTCATTCTAGTATATCAAATGGTTACTATCAGCTGTGGTCAATTTGTGGTGCCGTGTAAGAATTAGTTTGCCGTTTATAAATAGATAAAGAAATTAATCAAAGAAAGGATGTTAAATATCCTCTTATCAATCGATCGAATCGTGACAGTAAAACTGTTATTTTACTTAGAGCAAAACTGTCTCTGTAAGTCGATCTCCTGTGAGAGTGGTACCGCTCCGGACGAGCCCAATAACACTGACTGACAACAGAGTAGCTGCACGCATGCTGCTGACGGTGGTGCAAACTGCTCAATCAGTAAAACAGTGGTACGGTCTTAATGATCTGTATGAATGGTTAAGAAGTCGTCGATGGTTGTAGTTTTAAATCTATTAAATATTTAAATTAATTAAATCTATTATTAAACAACAGCGTACACACTACACGTAGTTACACTACTAAGTTAGTACTACGTTACACGTAGCATACTATAACTACTGCTCAATTTGCTTATAATGATAATATTTAATTACTGTGTTTTTTCATTAATTTTTTTGCCTTTCATTGAGTTTGCTAAACAGTGTACACACATTTTGCGGTCTGGGCGACCTCACTTAACTCAACCATACAAAATGACTTATTTAATACCTTGTAAATCGGTAGTGGAAAAAAGTAAACGTTTTTTTATTGCAATGAATGGCAAGACGAGCATGCCGTTCGCCTGATGGTAAGCGATACTCCCCCTCTTGAACAATAGCAAAACTAAACAAAACCTTGAATTACAAAGCGATGCTTGGCATTCCACTGCACCATCCTGAGACATAAGATATTAAGTCTCAATATGTCCAGATGATGTATGAATCTAAATAATGTATGACATTTTATGGATCCAATAAATATTTGTTTTGCTTTATTTATTTATTTGAACAGTACGATTATTTAACATCAATTACACTATTCAATTACCTATTATAATATAAAGAACAAAACATAAAACTTAACAAATATTAACGTACATTACAAACAAACTTATACTAAAATAATAATATTCATTTTATATATACCTATATAAATAATAGATAGCTTACTGATGAATATAATTTTCACTAAAATTAAGACAATTCCTAACAAGCGGCTTCCATTCGTCGTTGAAAATATCGAATTGCGATTAATTTCAGTAAGCGTGGAGTGCGAGGGCGCGTCGCTGGTGGTGCGGTACCGGCCGCGCGGCGTGTTCCGCGGCCGCGTGTACGTGCCGGGCCGCGGCGACGCGTGCAGCGCGACCGCACACGCCGGACAAGTCACACTCACGCTGCCCATGCACGGAGACTGCGACGTCAACTTCGCGTACGGCATCTCGCACGGACCCAATGGAATAATAAACAGGTGAAGCTATATCTGGGGGCACGGCCCCAGGGGCGTCGCCAGCCGATGGCCCAAGGGAGGGGGGGGGGGGGGGGAGGGGCAAATATTATGGAGAATAAGAAAAATGTGATTGCAACTTACACATTTTTGACGTCGGCCCCCAGACGGTCAAAATTATTATACAATAATATGGTGTATGCAAAAAAGATACCGTATAGTAGGCAAGCCAAGTGAAAAATTTTGATTGCTTTACATTTGGTAATTTTTGTTAATCTCTAGGGGGAGCAGCTGCCCCTACCTCCCCCCCTTGGCGACGCCCTTGCACGGCCCTACTTATTTAAAACGTAAACGATCTTTAATATTGATGTAATAATAACTTACGTATTAACTTTATACAGAAAGTCCCTTAAGCACGGTATAAATAAATTAACTGACTTGATTACATGGATCTCACAACTTTTTGCGGTAGAAGAACTGAACTGCGAGACTTAGTATTTTTTACAGGATGTTTTTGATGGGATTTATTTATTCAAAAGCTTTATTGTACACCAGTGATAAAAAAGAAACAACAAACAAAATTTAACAAAAGAGAAAAGAGTACAATGGCGGTCTTATCGCTCGAAGTGATCTCTTCCAGACAACCATCCATAGGGTGGATAAAACAGACAGCTTATACTACTTCACTAGACTACCAATCTTGCAAATCGCATGTACTAACGACCTCACCACTGCACATCCTTCAGATGCCGTTGAACCCTCCTATCATATCATGTAAATCTGCTTTAACGAAGCTCTGTAATACAACACATATATTTTATCCTAGCCCCTCCACGACCACTACGGAGCACCGGCCCTCCATTCACATTCTCGGGACAAGAGTTCAATTAACGGCCATTCTCTATAAGTATATACTATCTGTCTATAACAAGAGGTTAGAATAGCTACCATTACTATGTCAGTACAATTCTATGCTTAAGTAAACAAAGATAAACGTAATATATAATTTAAGTTGGCTAGCTATCTATAAATATATGCATCATATCTATATATCTCCATATTTGTTAACTAAAACATAAAATGCATCAAAATATCTTATGAGATCTCTAGTTGAAGATAGATAGATTATAGAAACCGGTCATATGTCAGTGCAGTAAACTCTGGCCTAACCACTCTATATTGTAGAAAAGCCCTTCTTAATTTACAGATTTGTAATTTGGTAGGTATTTTTTTCTGCTAAATAAATATATTAAATATGTGGTACTGACATTACTTTTTATGACGCACTTTTAAAGTCCTTTATCTCCTAGTTATTAGCTTCGAGACAGAGTTTATGGGATGTGATTGCACGTATAGGCTTATGCCGTTTTTGGTTTTTTATAGAATCCTGTCTTGGTTTATTGTTCCCCATGTCAAGAATCTGTTGAAAATAATTATAATTTTTGATAATATGCTAACTGTGTCAATCCACATACGACCCACTGCAGGGCACGGGCCTCCTCTACAATCGAGGCCTTATAGTCAAAAAAATCATTTTAAGCTTACGAAAAAAAAATGCTGATATACTTACAGAACGATGGCGTACGTGATGGTGATGATCCAGAACAACCCCATCATCCAGACGGCCGGCGACCGCTGGGTGCGCGTGGGCTGCTCGCCCGGAGCGCGTGCGCCTGCGCATGTCAATGCCACCTTCGCAGTCAAGGAAACTGGGTAAAGGATATGTAAATATAGTTTCTATGATGGTTAATGTGAATAATTGTCAAGTTAAAGAAAAAGGACGCGCGTTGCACACTGTGGCGCCATAGTTATTAGAATGCTAACGTGAGACTTTCCGAGTTTTCATTTCCGAATACTTATTTCCACTAAGCTACGCCCCGCTATTTTATTTAATACAATTCTAATGTTGTAGGACTCCAATATTATGGGCGATCCGTCGCTGATGGGGTGTGTTATGTGTATCTGTATCTGTATCAACCCATATACGTCCCACTGCAGGGAACGGGCCTCCTCTACAATCGAGAGTACGATTGAGAGTAGTTAGGCCATATAGCTGCCCACGGTGGCCTAATGCGGGTTGGTGGACTTACATATCATAGAAATTCTTATGAATCGCTATGGTATGCAGGTTTCCTCACGATGTTGTCTTTCACCGTTTTCGTGCGTGGTGATTGACTATCAATACACGCATGACTTCGAAAAGTCAGGGGTATGCCTTGGGATTCGAACCTGCGACCACAGTCAACATGTTGGCAGCCGCGTCCGGTCCGTTTATCAACAGGCCACCACGCACTTCGTGTTATGTGTACTAATATTTATTGATTTGGTTTGCACAGTCGCATGTGGTCGGACTCGTCCACGGGTCGCGCGGCGGGGGGCGCGGGGTCGCGGGGTCGCGGGGACGCGGGCGCGGGCGGCGCGGCGGGGGGTGCGAGCGCGGTGCTCGGCGGCGCGGCGCCGCTCGCCATGTACGTGGTGCGCGCGGGCGACGCGCCCGGCGCCGGCGCCGTGTCGCTAGGGGAACCGCTCGAACTGCGAGTAGAAACCACGGGTATGTAGGTAGTCCACACACCAGGGGCCCCACTCTGTGAATCCGAAACGAAGTTCGAAACTTCGGACGATCCAAATTTATATACGATACGAATGTACCTACTCTGTAAAAGTTCGAATTTGTATAACGTACATCCTAACCATAAACCCCGCCGCACATGCTCACACTTGCATTGGCCGTCACGAGCCGTGTCCTGCGTCCTGGGTCGACACGTGAGAGCAAATGCGGAGTTTGGTACTGCGCTATAGGTTTTAACTTTAAACACTGTCACTTGCACGCGACTCGTGACGTCCAATGCGAGTGTAAGCATGTGCGGCGGTGTTAAGTCTATGGTTACGACTATAAGTCAATAACCACCATAAGTATATCTATGTACATTCGTATCGTATATAAACTTCGATCGTTCGAAGTTTCGAACTTCGTTTCGAACTTATAGAGTAGGACCCCAGTCTTAAATACCATCTCAATTACAAAACACGCCCTCTGGGACGCCCTCTGCCCAGATGGCGGGACGACTTGGACCAGAGGGACGGCAGCGATGATGATGGATGCATAAACCAGACCGGGCTCTGTGGTGTACTTTGGGAGAGGCCTACGTCCAGCAGTGGACTGCAACGGGCTGATGATGATGATTGCAAAACAACATGTATAATGAACTCTGGGAGACTATTTGATCTCAATATTTAATGCCCAGATTAACGTTTGTCTCGGTGCGGAGATTGAAACACGATCATACAGGGTACCTATATCAAGATTGCTGCCGAAGCCAGAGACTTCAGAGATCAGAGTTCAGCCACATAGTGCAACTAAATATGCATTTTTGTTCTATAGTCGTATTTGGGTGGTTAATACACTAGCTTTTTTCTAAAACAATAGTATACACACTTTTATTTTTAAGACGCTATGATACGCAAGAAAATTAAAATCAAAGTGAAGGCTGGCAATAAAAACATAAAGCGTGTATATTCGAAAGGAATTTTAGTCCCTTACCTAAGACATAAAAAGAGGGGGAAAATGTTTTAGCTTAGAGTAATTGTTCCCAGATGAGGCAGAGATAGAGGCGTATCATTTAGTAGCGTCGTCACGCCTCGGAGACAGCTCCATACTACTCCTCGACAGCAAGGGCTGCCCCACCGGACAGGTAGCCACGTTAAATCTTTTAATTACACAAGTTTTATGTTTTTAACAATTAGGTGTAAATATCTCCACTGAAAATTTTGCAAAACATCGGTATTTATTTGTGATTAATTACTATTTAAGATATATGTAACTAACATTTTGCAGGAATCTATGTCCTATGGAAATTATTGCGTTGATAATTGTCCAAGTGGTTCATTTACCTATAGATGGCTAGGTAATATGAATATATCCATATGTCTACCTTCGTTTATTGGAGCATAAAATTGTAGGTATATACCGGGTATCTCAAGACTGCTACCGAAAACGAAGCCGGGTGGTAGTTTTAGTGGCTACAAACACAATGCAACTAAAATTTTCGCATAGAAACGTGACAATTATTTTTTATGATTTTTTAAATATCGTCATTTTTGGGTGGTAAATCCATAGTTTTTGCTAAAATAATAATTTAAACTCTCTTATATCTTAGAGTATTTATAAATTAAAGGGTATACACTATTATTTTAGGAAAAAAAATATTTACCACCAAAATATGGCAATAGGAAAAAAATTTCAAAAAAAAATTGTCGCTTATTTTTGCAACTTTTTCTGTTGCATTGTGTCTGAAGTCGCTTAAACTACCACCCGGCTTCGTTTTCGGTAGCAGTCTTGATATACCCTGTATGTACATAATGATGATAGCTGTTTTGATATCTTGTTAATGATAGATAGGATATAGAAACCGACCGTTAGTCCAACATGCTTGCCCAGTGTGATTGCTATTTTGAAATTCTTATGTGCAGTTCTCGAAATGTTCTTTTCGTCGCTAAATCTTTATAACAACTACTTACTTGTCTCTATCATAAATATGCGCTTATCGCGTTCAAAAAGACGATATTGAGTGCTTTGGATACTACCTCGCGACTTTCACGTTACCAGGCTTTTTATATTGCAGCTAAAGGCTCGTAATTTAAAATTAAAACAAACATTTTATTTGCTGTAGGAAATATACGTTGATTATTATGTTGGCAGGTTGATTTCCCGCCATTCACCAGAACTTATTTGGGCGGCACGCAGCGGCTGTCGGCTCGGTTCAAAGCGTTTCGTTTCCCAACATCACATATAGTGCGATTTGCGTTAATGATCCGCTTCTGCGATAAAAAGTGTAAACAGGTATGATAAATGAGTTCATTTTAATTCATTTCCGTGAAATGTTATACTGGGTATCTCAAGACTGCTACCGAAAACGAAGCCGAGTGGTAGTTTTAGTGGCTACAAACACAATGCAATTAAAAATTTCGCTATGATATTTATTTATTTAGTTTTTGTAAATAGGCCACTAGGGGCACTTTTACACGTCATCATTTTTAAATTCATTACATATATTATAAATATATTAATCATTACAATTATTATTAAGTTACAATAGTGGGAAAACAATATTATAGGGTACCAGCGTATTTCTGACATGGCGACCAGGCATGTTTATCATTAATGTATTCGGTGACATTGTAATAAGCTTTTTGTATTAACTGTATTTTGATTTCTTGTTTGAAAATTTCTATTGGCAATTCTTGCAAGTGCAGAGGTATCTTATTAAAGAAGCGAATACCCAACCCCACAAAAGAAGAATGTACTTTTTCCAAACGATGGAATTGCGTACACAATTTATTTTTAGTTCTAGTGTTAAAAGAATGTATCTCGCTTATTTTTTAAATAAATTAATATTATGCCTGATATGCATTATATTGTCATAAATATGTTGACTAGCTACGGTCAAGACATTAATATTCTTGAAAACATCTCTGAGTGAGGCCCTAGTATCCAACTGATATATTGAGCGAATCGCTCGTTTCTGCAAAATAAAAATACTCTCAATATCAGCAGCCCTGCCCCACAACAAAATACCGTAAGACATAAGATATATATGTATATGATATGATTTTTTAAATATCGTCACTTTTGGGTGATAAATCCATAGTTTTTGCTAAAATAATAATTTAAACTCTTTTATATCTTAGAGTATTTATAAATAAAAGGGTATACACTATTATTTTAGGAAAAAATGTATTTACCACCCAAATATGGCCATAGGATAAAAATAACAAAAAAAAATTGTCACTTTGTTTTTCTGTTGCATTGTGTCTGAAGTCGGTTAAACTACCACCCAGCTTCGTTTTCGGTAGCAGTCTTGATATACCCTGTATATTCTTAAGTAGAAACAAATAAGGATTAGGTACTACACATATTTAATTTATAAATGTCCATTTGCATTTAAACGTTGCGAATACTACGTTTGCTACATAATTCTTAAATTAAAAACAAGAATTCGTTCTTATGTTTTAACTATTTGGAAATACAAAGTATTATATAATTCTATTTCACGCATACTTCAGGTAGACTGCGAAACCAGAAACAGAGACAGAATAGTCCGGGAGACCAACGACTCATATTTCCTGGACGACAGCGTGCCGGCCGCAGTGACTCAGGACCTCGGCTTCGACCGTGCCACTACCAGTGGCGTCGTGGCCCAAGGCGGGACTAGAGGGTGTACCATGATGGGAGACGAGAATGTACAACTTGAGGTGGAAATGGTTGTCGACTCTAAAGACATACTGTCCGCTGATACACTCGTCCGGGCTGACCATCGAGCTACCACGCGTAAGTAATATACATTATACAGAGTGAATTTTAACTGAGTGAAAACTTATAGGTACTGCAAACTTGGATTTTGGGAAAATAATTGTTCCTGACTAGGAATCGAAACCGATGATTTAAAAAGAAAACTGGTCACCTGATGGTAAGTGATCACTGCCGCCCATGACCATCCACAATGATTGAGTCATGGGTGTGTTGCTGGCTTCTCAGATCTTCAGAGGAGCGGTAAGGTAAAAGGATGGGAAGAAAGAGGAAACGGGTACTCGGAATCTGACAATTTCACTCACCAAGTAAACTTTACCCTACTCTCCCAGGCAGCTGTAGCGATTAATTATTTTCCCACAGGAAAAAACAAAGCAGTGGAACAATGGCGGAGGATAATAAACTTATGAAATAATTGTCTTAGAGAACGCATCCACGACTACGCCTCACAACTGATATACCTACCTTCATAAAGGTAGACTAGGCGCCTGGCCTGCAACCTGCTATGTGATTTATAGGGAATGGATGTTATTCAGGATGAGTATTTTTGTAAAATCACAAAGCATAAATTTTCGGGAAACAGTAGGTACTGGAAAGTACAAAAAGTCATTGATTTGAATCCTAAAAAACTGCTAATTAGAAGATGCCTCTTCAAATTTCAATGAGATAAATATAGCTGTATCGTAAGGAAAAATAACGGTTACATAGTTTAATTGCTAGTTATCGTTTAGGGATCACATAATTGTTGTCACGCTCGTGCGGCAACGCGCGACGCTTCGTTGCCTCTTTAATGGCCGTCTGTGTAATGTTATTATTATAATTGCGAAATTGCCTGCTTGTTTAGCGTTTATTCATGTTACAAACAAATAGGAAAGGTAAGTTAAGGTTGAAATCTATATTTAAGTTGAATTGTTGATTTTCTATGAAGAAATGCATAATTAATAAAAAACATAATACATCTATTGCTATTATTAATATAGACAACATTGGGTATCTGTTATGATTTTGTATGATTTGTTGCAAAACCTTCTCTATATGGAACAATAGGTAATTGCCCACGAAGAGACGGAGAAAGTTTCTCGGGCGAGACTCGTATGCCATTATAGCATATAAAATTCTCAGTAAGTTTGAAGTATCCTAGTGTTTAGGACAAATATTTACATGATGGAATTTACTATATCCGTACGATATTGTTATCTTCGAGTCGAGAAACTCTCCCCATGTAAAAAGGGCTTAAGCCCCGCCGCACATGCCCACACTCGCATTGGCCGTTACGAGCCGTGTGCGTCCTGCGTCCTGCGTCGACACGTGAGAGCAAATGCCGAGTTTGATACTGCGCCGTAGGTTTTAAATACTGCCACTCGCACTCGGCTCGTGACGGCCAATGCGAGTGTGAGCATGTGCGGCGGGTGTTTGCACTGTGCCTTGTGTGCAGCGGTGGAGCAGGCGGGTGAGGCGCGCGGCGCGCTGGTGTGCGTGCACGAGCTGGTGCTGGTGGCGCTGGCGCTGGCGTGGCTCGCCGTGCAGCTGCTGCTGCTGCTGGGCTGCTGCGTACTCGTCAAGAGGTACATTACTTTATTTATTTTATTTATATATTCTTTATAGTGCACCAAAAAAAAAACAGATTAAATACTTAAAACTAAAGACATGGTTACAATTGGCGGCCTTATCGCTAGCTGCGATCTCTTCCAGATTCCTTCTTTGGATGGACTGGATTAATATAATAAAGAACTAATGGGGCAGTACAGAGGAAATAAAAGAAAATTATACTTGATGTTCAGGTTATATATTATGTTTTAAATATAACATCCTTAAATTATAAATACATAAATACATACATATATATATATACAAGGTTGATGCGACCGATGGGCACTAAATTACAGTAAGTATGCTATATGTCCTTGGTATTAATTCGGCACGGCACAAAAATGTATAATACCAAAAATGAGATTTTGTTTGTTTCAAACAAACTAAATAGCTTCCAAATAAGAGTAAAACGCAACCATCCTGTGTAAATAAATTTCATTGACCTGTAGATATGAATAGATAACAAATTGGCAACGTCGCGCGCGGCGCGTGTTATTGTCGTGTACTTATTATTGTGTGCCTTGTGTAAGAGCGGCAAGAACGCGCACATTTTAGTACGATCTATCGTTTTAAGGTGAATGACCATGCGTTAGGCGTAATCAGCTGTTAGAAAAGCTACATCGAGTTCAAATGGGGCAAAAACTTAAAAAATCATTTATGACTAAACTACTGCTCCTATTTAATTGATTTTTAGTACAGAGCTTCAAATTGGTACCTAGTATATGCAGTTTAAAGAAACGCCCATCGGTCGCATCAACGTTGTATATATATTAAGTAAACAGTGAAGATGACAATATATATAATTTCGACAGGAATAAAGATTACTGTAGTGATAGGTAATGTTCCATAACAAGTCTTTTAAAATGACTTGTTCATCACACGCTTTTGTCTACACCTCCGGCCTCACGTGGAGTACTGTTCTCACCTCTGGGCAGGTGCCCCAAAATACCAGCTCGACCCACTTGACTCCTTGCAGCGACGAGCTTGTCGAATAGTCAATGATCCCGATCTCACGGACAAATTGGAACCGTTAGGACTGCGGAGAGACTTCGGATCTCTCTGTGTGTTCTATCGTTTGTTCCATGGGGAGTGCTCCGAGGAGTTATTTGAGTTAGTACCACCGTCGCCTATGTACCATCGCACCACACGTTTCCGCAGTAGAGTTCATTCCCACCATCTGGAGGCGTACCGTTCCCGAACTGTACGTTTCCAGCGTTCTTTTCTACCACGTACGTGCAAGCTCTGGAATGAACTCCCTGCATCGTTGTTTCCTCAGCGCTATGACCTGTCCTTCTTCAAACGAGGTTTAAGGAGAGTACTCTCCTCGAGGTAGGCAGCGACTTTGTTGTGCTGGTCCCCTGGCACTACGGAGGTCCATGAGCAGCGGTAGCCGCTTACCATTAGGCGGGCCGCTAGCTCGTCTGCCTACAAGGCAATAAAAAAAAACCTAACACCAGTGTAAATTCACTGTAGTGTTCCGGTTAGAGTTTCTTGCCCGTTCTACTTTAGTGAAAACCGCTTTCCGAACTAGATGGTGGATAAAGAAGGACTGAATCTAAATGATGTAGAACATCCTAATGGATTCAATAAATTATTTTCATTTCATTCCAAATACATTGCAGCCAGGGAACTATCTACTGGATATTTTGAGACTGAGCATTCCTTAGTAATTCATGATTTTATTTGGTTTTGTTACTTGCTGACCATCATGTCTAAATGGGTGTATAATAAGTAGTCTTATTTTAGAAAACTTAAACCTTTTGCACAATACAATAGAAAAATTTAGTCAAGCCCTGTTGTATAGTTAAGGGACTTACTAGGAATTGAGTAATTATGATTTAAAATTAAACTTTACTTTATCTGTTCTTACTTCTTTTTCAGATATCGTAATTTAGCTGAGCTGAGTATGCAAAAGGACTATCATTCGTTCGACAACGTGGGGTTTGACACTGTGTCTACACATCGAAGAGTGCATTGGCCTGATCAAAGTATTGATATATTGCACGCCACTTGAATAAAATACAAATACAGAAACACACAAGACATCAATGTTTTGAAGAATAATATAATAATGGACATATGTTGTTCAATAACTTTAGACTCTAACGGCCGCACTCAGAGAAGTTTAATGTCAATTAAATTGTTCCTTAGTATGTATTCTCTTCGTAAAATCTACACTCAATGCCTCACTCAGAGACATTTACTGTTAATTAAATCATTACTTAGTGGATATTTTGCCAAGAAAATCTATGCTAAAGCCCCATTTACACGGGGTGTTTTTCGCGGCGAGTATCGTATGTTATTATCACATGACATAACCGCCATATTATCGTGTTTGACAGAAGTTCCTATTATCATCATTATCATCATCATCTCAGCCACAGGAAGTCCACTGCTGAACATAGGCCTCCCCCAACGATCTCCACATCGACCTGTCGATAGAGGTTTACACGATGTATTTTTTATATCCTTACCATAATCGTCATTTTCGAGGCGAGACTTTCCTCGTGTAAATGGGCTTTAAGAACATTATAATTATTGACAATAAAAGTCTCCCAGTTGGGCGGTAAAGTATCATTCCTGTGTTAGTATTTTAGACTAGTCTTTGTTCAATGTCAATTAAGTACTTAATAATATATTTTGTTAATTGTTAAAATAGGTATTGTTTAACATTTTATTTCACAATGACCTATAGCACTCAATGCAAAGATGAAACGAAAACCATGCAAAATCTTTATTTTACAAGGCATTTTGCTTTTCTATATAAGCCATGTTTATGTTTGGATTTATTAGTGTGACTCACATGTGTATAAACTGTGTCTTTTCAGTTTATTAATGGTTTCTTAGATTTACGCGAATGTTACACATTGAAATAAAACTATTATTTACGGATTTTATCGCGGATTTGCTTTAATTTTTACATTATTTTAGTTCTCGACGTTTCGATTACTTTACAGCTTTCGTGGTCACGGGGCGGACTGAGGTATTAGACGTCCGCTCTGTGACTATTACAACAGATCGATACGTCGCGTCGGGAACTCAAAAAATGTAAAAATTAAACCAAATCCGCGATAAAATTCGTAAATAATAGTTTTTCAGTTTATTGCATAGATGTTATTAATTAATACGTAGATGTTTGTACAAAATATGATTCAAGGATGTTTTTACACGCTTTATATTAGCTTCACTTGTATGTTTGTATGTTTGTAACCGACTCCTTAAGACGCGATTTTGACCCACTTTAAACGGACAGATTTCATTCAAATTTTGCACACCTGTCAAAGACCGATGACAATACAAGAAACCAAACTAAAAAGTAGAAAATAAATAATAGTTTAAAAAAACTAAAAAACACGCTTTATATAGAAAACCCAACTAAAAATCGAAAATAAATTTTAATAATACTGAACACGCTTTTTTTACAATAAAAAATATTTTTTTTCTTATTAATTTTTTACACTATCCTTAATTCAGTATTATTAAAATTTACTTTCTATTTTTTAGTTGGGTTTTCTATATAAAGCGTGTTTTTTAATTTTTTTAAACTATTATTTATTTAAGTTTATTATAAAGAGAGTTAATAATGTAACAATAACTTATACTTAATTAATTTAGTGGAAAAAATTAAAACATGTGTGTATTTTTTGTAAAAACTTTCTTTATTTATAACTGTTTTTTTTTTACTTTTTTAATAATAACCTTAACCTAGTTATGACAGTAAAATACTCCTGTTACTTCTAGTTGAAACTTTCTTATTAATCATCAATCATTTTTTTAACACAAATTTCCACCGCGCGCCGTGCATTTATGAGAAGCATGCAACATTATGAGAAGATCCTGCTAAAATCTTATTACAAATATAGTTTTAATGACAAATATTTATGTTCCACCTTTCTGACGTGTCCGTTTCTTGTAAGTTGTAACCTTAGGGTCAGCGCAGGCAGAGAGGAATAATCGCGCGAGAATTTTTTGTCAGGTTCAAAACTTTATGCACTTAATTTAAATAATTTTATAGTTTATTTTCAAGTGCCTTAATAAAATCCTCTGCGCTGCGTTCCGTTGTGTCTGCGCTGAGCCTAGAGGTTGTATCTAAAATCCCCTAAGATGTATCACTGCGTGTTGTTGCCGGCGGCACACCGGCGGCCTGGTGCACCAGCGCGGGCGGGGGCGCGGGGGGGGGGGGGGGGGGGGCGCGGGGGCGCGGGGAGCGCGGCGCCGCCTGCCGCACGCTCTGCCGGCTGGACGCGGCGTTGTAGTGGTAGCCGTCGAACTTGTCCGCCGCGCCCGCCCCCGCCGCCGGGAACGTGGCCGTGCCCATGTACATCACCTGAAACAGAAATGGTCATTTTCAACTTTATCGCTACTTTTTCTGTTTTTAGGTTTCCGTACCTGTAAAAACGGAATCCTATTAATGAGCCTCTTTTGTCTGTCTGTCACCGGGCTGGAACTCAAACTGTGATAGCTAGTTAATGCTGAAATTTTCACAAACTATGTATTCTCGCTTTATTTTATTTTTTTGCCGCTGTAACAAAAAATACTATCTAAATATTAAAAAAATATATTATTATGGGGCCCCCATACACCGAACGTGTTATTTTGGTATTTTTGCTCAATAATTACAACGGCAACAGGTAGACTTTATGCGCGAGTCCGACACACACTTGGCCGGTCTTTTATTCTTTGTTAGCAGCACCTATCTATTTTTATTTTGGAATCGTCTTAAAACTTACTTAATGACTTATGTATGTGAGAATCTAATGTGTTTCGAGTAATTGTTTAGGTGAAAACAATTCAACCCGCTCTATAAATAAATTAAAATGTATCCAATTACCTGAGGTTTGTAGCCGTCGGGCCCCGCCTCATACTCGACGAGTTGGGTTCTGCCGTCGGGCAAAAGCACATGGTACGAGCCTGAAGCGTGGTCTTCCTTTCTCTTCTCATTGTGTCCGAAGTCCAGGCTCACCGCATTGTCTTGCACGTCGTACGAAAAATCGTAATTAGCTGGTAACTGTCAAAAAGTAACAAAAATAATATTAGCCAAATCATGCCCCACACAAACTGTTCTACGTTTGCTAGAATATTATTCTACGTAAATAAAATAATACATTTAAAATGAATATTCCTTACAGTTGGTTCCGATATAGGTTTTTTAATTCCACCGCCTCCAATTTTTGGAGGGAGGTACTCCTGAGCTAATACGCTGTAAGTCCATGATGTAAACGCTAGCAGAGCAACCTGGTAATAAAACATAAAAACATAGGTAATACCTATAGCAGTACTTAGTCAAAGGATAAAATAAATATGAACGCAAAATAGCAAAAACTCACGCAAATAATTCGCCACATTTTATAAACAGTGATAACGATCTGCCTGCCGGAACAATATGAAGAGCTATGGAATATAAAGCAATGTCACCGCGTTTATAAACCTGTGAGGATTGCGGCTGAGGCTGCGGCCGGTTGAAATTTATCATAGACTACAAGCCCGTGGCAAAAAGTGATGGGTCAAATGAACCACGAGGAGACCTATTTAGTAAGATACAGGGGCTTAAAATAATAATATTTAGCACTATGCCGTCACTTGTAAGCTGTCCGTCTGGATGCAGATGAGACTTCAAAAGTAGAGGGAGAGGATGTATATTTTGGTCATATATTTTTGTACGGCATTTCTACCATCGATAGATCCATGAAAAATAATAAGAAAACACGTAGTGCCGTACAAAAATAGTGCGCCACAAATTCAGCAGAACGTTAGATATTCCGGAATTTTTCTTGGTAAATTTGGTCATTTGATTTTATACGGCATCGTTTCCATACAATTTCAATACCTATTCTAATCCATTATTCCGCAACGCCGTACAAAAACTATGCGACAAGGGAAAAAAATCGGCGGTTGCAACCCACTCCCCTTCAGTGGTCCGGGAGGTGATTTGAAAAAGTACGGCATCGGTTTCATAACATTATGTTGCACTCAAAAGAACTATTTAAAAACATGCCGTCAAAAATATAGTTCATTGAATGTATAAAATCAATAATATCTAAATTTATCATAAATCTAACCCTGAAAGCTGTAAGGTCATTTGTTCCTGTACGGCAACTACTTTTTTAACATTATATTGCTAAATACAATTGTTATATAACATTGCCATTCAATAAAAAATGTTCTAAAAGAAATTGAGAGGAAAACAAAATACGACTTTTTTCATATTACTTGTAAAGTTTAAACTATCGTAGGTTAATGAAATACAGCAACTTTCTGAATATTATTGTTGATTTAAATAGAACCTAGGTAAATGAATCGAGAAAGAATGATGCCGTACATTTTAATGTAGATCATAACTTTTTGCTGACTAAAATGACACTACCATTTCAGGGGTAACTTTATGGTCATCTGATACTGTACGGCATTAACATATTTTCGAAGAGAACAAGTGTTAATATGTATTAATCATTATGCCGTCTATTTAAAGCGAAACTGAGGGTATATTATATCCAAAAATTTAAAACTATCGATCTCAGTATTCATATTCTTGAATAATTTTCGATGTAATGTACTTTATACATGGACATATATATTTTAATTGTCTTATTTTCTGATGTTTATTGATATATATACAAAAATGAAAAACAAATAGGAACCGTCAACTGTATATTTTTAATTATCTTATTTTCTGATGTTTATTGATATACAGGGTATATCAAGACTGCTACCGAAAACGAAGCCGGGTGGTAGTTTAAGCGACTTCAGACACAATGCAACAGAAAAGTTGCCAAAAGTAAGCGACAATTTTTTTTTTTGAATTTTTTTTCCTATTGCCATATTTTGGTGGTAAATAATTTTTTTCCTAAAATAATAGTGTATACCCTTTAATTTATAAATACTCTAAGATATAAGAGAGTTTAAATTATTATTTTAGCAAAAACTATGGATTTACCACCCAAAAATGACGATATTTAAAAAATCATAAAAAATAATTGTCACGTTTCTATGCGAAAATTTTAGTTGCATTGTGTTTGTAGCCACCCGGCTTCGTTTTCGGTAGCAGTCTTGAGATACCCGGTATATACAAAAATGAAAACAAATAGGAACCGTCAACTGCCCTAACTTTGATATTTATGCCCTTTAACGGGAAATAAAGTCTAAAATACGATCGATTTTTATGATATTTACACATATTATCGTAAAAGTCGCGGGTTCGAATCACACCTCTGCTTTTTCGGAGTCATGTGTGTATTGATAGTCAATCACCACGCACTAAAACGGTGAAGGAAAACATCACGAAGAAACCTGCATACTATAGCGATTTATAAGAATTTATATGGTATGTAAGTCTTCCAACACACACTAAGCCAGCGTGGTTGAGTATATGGCCTAATCACTCTCAATCATTCTCTCGATTGTGGAGGAGGCCCGTGCCCTGCCGGGGGGACGGAATATGGGCTGATACCGATAATAAAAAATCCCAAAGAATGTTGTTATTTTTAAATATTTTACTCCGTTTTTTTTTGTACATAGAGTTATCGAAAAATTTTAAGTTAGACAAATTCATGATCTCATTTCTGTGACATTCTAAAATGTACTTTTTTATCAAGATAATACGACACAATTTGCGTGATATATTTTGTGAGAATTTGAGGAGGTGAAATTTGCTAGGCAATGTCTGGACACCATATTGCACAATTTCAATAAATAATAATTAATGATTAGGTTGGTCTCCTTAGTGACATAAAACAATGAAACAAAATACGTAATATCTTATTTCTTTTCCAAAGTATGTATAATAAAATAGTAAAAAAAGCAACTAATGTAGGTAGTGAACAAATAAACTATTCTTAAAATTATAGCAATAGTACGAGTACCAACACGTACTAGGTCAGCATAGTGGACTATACGGCCTAATTACTCTCAATCGCACTCTAGATTCTACAATCGAGATTACGATTACAGGGCACGGGCCTATTCTACAGTAGGCTCGTGCCCTGCAGTGGGAGGTACTCGTATATGGGCTGATACGGAGTACGAGTTTAATAACTTTTCATTAATTTTTTCATGGCGACCACTTAACAATATATTCCATGTCACAACTTTTTATCAATATGAACATTGAGATTTGTATGGAATTGACTTTTTATGGACTATTGCAATAAAAACAAATAAATAATCTAAATGCCGTCCAAAAATTTTTATACTAAATATCAACTTAAAGTATATAGTTACGTGGATTTTTCGAGAGTGTTTTTCGCCCTACAGAAGTTTGGACCAAAAAAAATTTACGGCATGTGAAAAAAATGTTATCTATGCCTAAAATACTTTCAAAATAAATTAATTTCATGTTGCGTCAAATCACCCCCTGACCACTGAAGGGAAGTGGGTTACAACCGCCGATTTTTCTTCCTTGTCGCATGGTTTTTGTACGGCGTTGCGGAATAATGGATTAGAAGAGGTATTGAAATTGTATGGAAACGATGCCGTATAAAATCAAATGACCAAATTTACCAAGAAAATTGCCGGAATATCTAACAATCTGCTGAATTTGTGGCGCACTATTTTTGTACGGCACTACGTGTTTTCTTATTATTTTTCATGGATCTATCGATGGTAGAAATGCCGTACAAAAATATATGACCAAATATACACCCTCTCCCTGTACTTTTGAAGTCTCATCTGCATCCAGACGGACAGCTTACAAGTGACGGCATAGTGCTAAATATTATTATTTTAAGCCCCTGTATCTTACTAAATAGGTCTCCTCGTGGTTCATTTGACCCATCACTTTTTGCCACGGGCTTGTAGTCTATCATTAAACCAGCGCACGATCCACAAAAGTGTTGAAATATTAATTCTAGGGTCGCTAGCGTGCTAATAAAAGGAAGTTCGTACTAGCTAAGTACGTATTTGTAAGAAAGTTCATCTAAAACACAACTTGTTATTCAATAGGTTTTAGTCTGTTCTTTTTACCTGTCCTATGTTAGTGTATACAGTATACATACATTTTTTCCGAGGGTGTGGCTATTGTTAACGCGGATGGAGTGTTTTGCTCCGTGGCGTATTTGGTTTAGACGCCACCTGTGAAACGAGAGGACGCGGGTTCGATCCCCGCACCGAGACAAATGTTTGTCTTGGGTCTTGGTGTTAATGAGACCGTAAAGTCTCTCACAGTTCCCGATACCCACGACACTAGTCATAATTGATCTTAATGTGGTGTCAGGACTATGTATGTGACTGTTGGGTGTGTTTATTTATTTATATTGGCTAACAATGAATTCAAACATCTAATATCACTTCGTCTGACCCATAATTCGAACACGAGACCACACCTTTACAATCATACCGTAGTACAACTGTGCTACCGAGGCAGTCTGTAAAACTTATAGTGGCATGCAATGGAGTAAAAAAATATCTGTACCTATCTGGCTGCTGAGCAAGCCCAATGGCAAATATTCAGTAGATTAATGAAAAAAGTGACAGATCATTAGCCCAATTATCGGCTCTTTTATTTCCAGCTGCTATTAGTTAAGGGGTTTAAGATAGGGTCATATGTTGACCCAGTGGATCACAATCGGCCACTTTGTCGTAAGCTGCACCTCATCTTCGCCAGTGCACATTAAGTTTCAACGTGTAACACACGTGAACAAAGACATTATGTATATTGGTAGCAAAAAAGTAAGAAATACCTACAGGAAAGTTTGGTTTTGTTTACAATCTTATACCTTTATCATCCCTCAGATACTTTCATTGCATATTTTTAACCCTTGCAATAGTGAAGCAATAGTGTTACAGCTAGCAGCAAGCGGACATCGGGAAGAAAATCTGCGTATTGTGCGTGCACACGGAAACCTAGTGTTTTGAGCGTTTAGGTAATAAATATTAAAAATATATATATAAAAAGTTCAGGTTTCATTATGCGTTTAAAATAATTTTCTCCGGTGACATTTTTGTTGTTTTGACATTTCATAATCCCGCCAATTTTCTCAACGCGCAGCAATTATCTGTCTACGGCGCAGCACGACCCACCTCTTCAAAGAGAATTTAAAACACTACGTCACCTCTTGACATGGGTCGTCGTGAGCGTCGCGTGAGCGTTTGTCATGACGTCATCGATGACGTTTTCACCGCGACCAAGACGATCGTGATCGTCAAATGGAACGTTGAAACTCAGAACAATGAGTAATGCCCGCTGCACACGACGCTTGTTTTGCTGCTGGATTGCTTGCTGGGTTCGCCGATGGCTGCTCTGCTGGCAGCGCTGCGAGAAAGTGACGTCACTGCTGGCTCTCAAGCGTGGTCGCGTGCTGGATTTCGGTGATCGAACGCGTGCTATTTTTCGTGATAGATTGCTTGCGTGTTTGGGGTTTTTATAATTATTTTTTGTTTTTTCGGATAATTAGTGAAATTGGAACGATCTTCAGGGCTTAAATAAAAATATATTAAAAACTGAAGTACGAAATTAAAATTCAAAAAATATAGTAGCAAATAAAGTTGAAATGTTATAGATACATACCTGAGCTCACTAAATACTATGTTTAGTAGAACATTCTGTGCTGTATCACGCCGTAACAGACACTCGCAACTCTACAATCGACGCTTTCGTTGTTCAAGCTCTCGTTTCTGTTTAAAAGCAATAACTGCAGCTGCCACAACAATAGTTTTTCTACGTCTAATTATCTCAGCAGCATTAGTTTTGTACTCGAGCGTTCATGGTACTGCAGAAGTTATGAATACTCGTGTCTTTGATAGTAACGTCGTCGCTTCGCATGCACGCCTAGCGGCGTGTAGTGGCAAGCATCGTGTGAAGCCAACATATCGAGGGAGCCATCATTGCACCCAGCGCCACAGCCATCTTTGAACCCAGCAGCAAATTATAGCAAGCAATCCAGCAGCAAAACAAGCGTCGTGTGCAGTGGGCTTAACATAGAAGAGTGGTGAAATGAGTGTTGTGCGCGCCGTGAACGCCAAATGGAATGCGCCTGTTATGTCACTTGTCAAATTTAAAATGACGTTTTGATAGCAATTCATTCGCATTGTGATTCGCATGCTGTGTTCGCATGCGGATAATGTAAAAGTGTAGAACTGATTATGAATTAACACATTTTGTTCTTTAAGTATAAGTGAATAATTATAGGCTCTCACTTGTCTATCTAAAAGATACTATAAGTGCTATAGGTCAACAATGAATTCTTTGCTAAGAAGTAGTAGTGGTTTGTTACGCCGTGGTTTCAACACATCTTCTGTGAGATTGTGTGCCAATCCTCCCAAGAAAAAGCCGAAAACCTTCATAGGGCCAATAACATGGAAGTCCATGGCTGCGACGGCCGTCGTCGCCGGCGGACTCACAGGATTCATGTTATACGTGAGGAAAGAAAAACAAGAAGCACTAGATCGTGAGAGAAAAAGACAGCTCGGTAAAGCAAAAATAGGAGGCACTTTTGAGTTAGTTGACCCTGAAGTAAGATATACTACCTATCTTTTGCTATGTTTTTTTTTAAATGTACTAATAAGTATCTGTAGAAATTTTACGGTTTATTTGAGGATATATGAATATATCGTTTAGTGTGTGCAATATGATTAAAGTCTTTAAAAGTTATCGAATTAAATTACTCTCAGGTTCGAATCCCAGGTTGGGCAAAGTAATATTGGATTTTTCTATTCATTATCAGCCCAGAGTCAGGCATTTGTGCCCGATGTGGTGATAACCTTGCCACCTATCACATTGTGGAATGGAACATAAAAGGCGAAATGTGGGTACCTGGGCACCTCTGCCTACCCCTCCTGGGAAAAAGGTGTATGTTTATGTATGTACATCTTTGCCTCCCATATAACTAAGGCTGTAGCATTGCCTGTGTCCAGGGTAATATTTTTACAAACCATCTCCACCGACTGCATATCAGAAAGAGAAATGGTTAAACTAGTTCCATAGCAATCTTATATTTCTGGTGTGCTAGACAGTTGCCAAATTGCACAGTACTGGGTACTGCATACACTGGCCATTGGAGACATGAATAATATTAATTTCAACTACTTACAGGATATTGCATCAGTACTTTAACATGACAATTTAAACTTTGTGTACAGTAGTTTTAAGTTTGTTGGTAATTCTATTCAATTTTTTTCAATTTAATTCAACCAAAATTCAAAAGATCTTCACTGGCAGAATCACTGATCAAACAATCACTAGATACATTATAATGTTATAAATTATTATAGTGCTCCAGCGCCTGATCTAGGAATTTTTCATGGCGGGGCAAAAACTGAAAAATGCCGCCCCACCTGCTTATATTTTTATCTTAATCATAATCATCATTTTTAGCTACCATATGACACTGGCCTTCGGGAAAGAACGCCATTTTACCACCAGATTAAGCATTTTTACACGCTTTATACAGGGTGATATTGACACATGTTACTTAAATTAACCCACATGTTTCTCATCACCCCAAGTGACGTTGTATATAATTTGAAAGCAATATGAGAAGATTTTTTGTCATAAATCATGATTTTCGTTTTCACCATTTTTGGACTTCCTATGTATATATGTAGTTAAGAGTATTTTTACCGCTTAGATAAACTTCAGTTTGGTTAAGGAACTTATCTGAACCAAAAAAAAACTCAGTATCTATAGGGGTTGATCAAAAGCCTTGAAACCTAAAATCGCGATTTTCACAAAACTATCAGGCAGTTTTTATTCAAATTTGGCACAATAGTACCCAGGGGGATTAAGGAACATGTGTTTTAAATTAAATACAATATGTCAATATCAACCTGTATAAGGTTCACTTGTATGTAGCTTCACTTCTGAGGGTTAACGTCACTCGCGTCCGTAGACTTTAACTCTAGTTTCACTACACGTGAGACCTAGGTAGTGCCAAATGAATGACACAGTTTGTTGTGGTAGGACTTAAGTGTCCGACGAGGTGGCGACCACCGTCCACGGGGCGTAAAGACCGCCGTAGTGACCCCCGTAAGGGACCGGTTTCCGGGATCAGCCCGTGTTATTCCGTTTTTTTCGAGGGGCTTGACTCCGGGTTGTACCGTGCGGGTATTTTCGGTCCCTGTAGAAAGGAAAAGTCTTGCCTCCTGGTCAGGGGGCCTTTCCATCCGGCGGATCAATTCGCCTCCTGCCAACCCTTTCGTACCGGTGCCCGTTCGGCCTTAGGCTCCTCGATACCTCTTCATCAAACCCACCCCCTCAACCTCATGACAGTGTAATTAAACAGAGCAGGTCCTTCAGCGGTGCATAACCCCACCACCGCGTTCACTTTGGAATTTACCAACATCCGCGGACTCCATACGAACCTCAATACCGTCCCCCATGATCTCGAGACGGCCCGGCCTGCTTTGCTCTTCTTGACGGAGACGCAGATTCGTTTGTTTTTCGTCCGGCCAAATATTCCTACCTGCTGTACCCCGTTTATTCGCTTAAAGAAAACTTCAAGCCGAAAGCCGGGGTATGCTTGTATGTACGGTCGGACATCTGCTGTTGCCGTTTTCGCTGCATGGAGGACCCTTCCTTCTCTGCTCTGTGGGTGTACGTGGATCTAGGTTTCCCGAGCCGCGTCTACGTGTGCCTTTATAGGTCTCACAACGGGGAAAATGAGACGACTTAGCTGATGACGTGCGGGCGCAGTTCCCGCCGGCCGAAATATGGGGCTTCTTGGGGGTCTTGGGCATCTTGGCATCTTGCATCTCTTTCAATGCACATCACGAACTGATCATGCTGGTTCCTATGGCCTCTGGGCACTTGCGATCATTATATTTTTGGGTCGTCAGTACCGTTCGCTTCAGCTCCACGTGCCGTGCAGGTTGAGCGGAGGGTCTGGCATTACTCGTCGGGAGATTGGAATGGTGTGTAAGTTTATTTCTCATCTATCCCTTGGAGTTGTTAGTTCTCTCAAAGAAGCCTACAACCGAGCCATCAAGGCCTGCAAGAAGACCTACGTTAGAGCGGATGCCCAGCGCGTTAGCAAGATTGGGCGTGCGTTGGCTAATCACTCAACTAGCAGTCGTGCTTATTGGAGTTTGGCCAGGGCCGTTCAATCTATCTTCTGCCGTCCAGCGTTGCTACCGCTGGATATCCGGAAGGGTCGCTGGCTCATAAGCCGCAAGAGAAGGCTGCCTTACTGGCAAATCTCTTTGTGGCTCTTTCCCGCCTCGAGGACCGTGGTTCCCAGACGCTGCATACATTTACTGCGGATATCCGCATTAGGCAGTGTGATGTGTGGCATGAGCTATGGTCTTACGATGTGCGAAACGCCAGTGGCCCGGGTGGAATACCGGCGGTGGTTTTAAGAGCTTGTGCAGCCGAGATATTTCTTGCACTAACTTGCCTCTATCGAGCGCTCTACCGCGCAGGAGTTGTGCCTGAATCTTGGAAGGAGGCCAATGCTGCAATTGGTCCCCAAAAAGGGTGATCGGTCAGACCCTACCAACTATCGCTCGATATTTTATGTTGATTTTTGTGAAAAGCTTTCGGAGAGTTTACAATGTAATGTAGTTGTAGCGGTATAAAGTTGGTTTGCTTTTACAACCATATTATCTATATATACAAAAGAGGAACCTGACTGATTGACTGGCTGACTGACGTATCAACGCACAGCCGAAACTACTGGAACTAGGAACGTGAAATTTTGCACAGAGGTTCCTATTACGACGTAGGGTAGCACTAAGAAGGGATTTTTTAAAATTCATCCCTAAGGGGGTGAAAATGGTTAGAGACTGTTGTATGGAAAATCAAAACCGTTAAGAGTTACCATTGTCAAACTTTGCAGTTTCGTTAGCCAATCAAAGACAAATATAACTGCATACTTAGTTTTTCTAAAATTAACCTTAAAGGGGTTAAAATAAGGGTTGAAGTGTTGCGAGACTAGGATGATTTAATGACTGTCTAATCAACGCACAGCCAAAACTACTGTAGCTAGAAACGTCAAAGTTTACACAGGGTTTCCTATTGGGACGTAGGGTAGCAATAAGAAGGGATTTTTGGAAATTCAACCCCTAAGGGGGGTGAAAATGGTTAGAAACTGTTGTATGGAAAATCGAAACAATTTGAGTTACAATTGTCAAGCTTTGCAGTTTCGTTAGCCAATCAAAGACAAATATAACTGCATACTTAGTTTTTCTAAAATTAACCCTAAAGAGGTTAAAATAAGGGTTGAAGTGTTGCGAGACTAGGATGTTATGTAAGGTAGCACTAAGAAGGATTTTTTGGAAATTCAACCCTTAAGAGGGTGAAATGGGTAAAAAACGGATGTATGGAAAATCTAAACCGTTAAAGCTAGAATTCTCAAACTTTAAAAGTTAAGTAGTTAGCCTATCAAAAACAAATATAACTGCATACTTAATAGGAAAAAGCTAGTCACAATATAAACGTAGACGAAGTCGCGGACAAACTCCTGTACCAAATAAAATTTGTTTCTTCGTTCGGTTAATCAACAAAACTAACTAATAAACACAATTGAATATTCGAAACCAAACGTAGTCGTTGAGATCGATGAAGGAGTTTCCAAATATAGCTTTATTTCTTTTTCACACGCACCTATCGCCAATTCAACAAAATTTGCGCCCCGCGAAAAAAAATATTAAATTCCTCAGTGCCTGTGTAAGTGGTGTTACGTTATTGCTCAGTTGTGTAGTTGTCTCCCAATATTCAATATGCCGCCCCCTGAACCTGCCGCCCGGGGCACAGACCCCGTCTTGCCCCCCCCCCCCCCCCCCCCCCCCCCCCTTAGATCCGGGCCTGGCATGCTCCACCTTTCAGTATATTATACTTTTTCTATTCCTATCAAATCAAATATGCTAGTGTTTATTTTGAGATTGATGTCTATAATACTGTGAAAATAAAAATGAAAAAAAAAAACCAGGGTGTAAAATTATTGATTTCTATTGTCCTCAGGGGAAGCTAGTTAAGAGTAAAGACTTCTTAGGCAAATGGATGTTAATATACTTTGGATTCACACATTGCCCTGACATATGTCCTGATGAACTTGAAAAATTGGCTGAAGTTGTGAATATGCATGGTAAATATCTTAAATCATATTCCTGTGTGTCTTCATCTGGATTGTAATGTAAATCAAATTTGTATTGTTTATAGACAACATGCCTGGTGCACCTCCTCTACAGCCTGTGTTCATATCTGTAGATCCACAAAGAGATACTCCAGAGATTGTGGGAAAGTAAGTTATTCAATTAATAATCTAATAATTTATGATTCCTCCCTGATGTAAGGCGCACAGAAACCTAAGCTTAATTGCTAAAAGCTTAATGTGTGTGCATATATTTTTATTGACATAACAACCTTTGTTGGGTTAAGAGCATCAGTATTTTAATGCATCATGGTTTTTAGCACAGGCCACACCTCAGACTTTTCTAACTTGTGTTTTGATAGTCAATCACCATGCACTATGTTAGTGATGAAAACATTGTGAGGAAACCTGCATACCATAGCAACTTGTAAGTTTCTATGGTATGTAAAGTCCACCAGTCTGCTCTAGGAAAATATGGTGGACTATATGGCCAACCCCTCCCAATAGTGCATTCAATTGTGTAGGAGGGTCATGCCTTACAGTGGATCATATATGGGCTGATACAGTAAAGTACATATCAACGCAGGAAAGCGATTTTGTCGTATCTCAAAAAATGCGTATATGCGTTTTGTATATTATTTAATTCATAAAAAAAATACGAATAATAATATTTTTTACTCTAATTTATCCCCATTTATCAAATATCATGGTAAACATGATTTATTTTGTATTTGTGCAGGTACTGTAAGGAATTTTCACCGAGATTCCTAGGCCTCACAGGTACTAAAGAACAGGTGCAGCAGGCATGCAAGTCTTACAGAGTTTACTTCAGTGCAGGACCACAGGATGTAGACAATGATTATATTGTAAGTTAATTTCAGTTAACATTTTAAAATTACACATTTGACAGCCTCTGTGGCGCAGTCGGTTAGACGCCGCCCGTGAAACGAAAGGGCGCGGCTTCGATCCCCGCACCAAGAGAAATGTGTGTGCGGCCCACAAATATTTTGGGTCTAGATGTTTTGGAGACTGAAGTCCCTTGTAGTTCTGGACTATGTATGGGTGTGACTGTTGAGTGTTATTTATTTTTTGTTGTAAAATATACCCTATATCAATGCATGATAAGTATAAGTATAAAGTATATATAAGACTGCCTCAGTGGCGTAGTTGTACTAAGGTAGGCTACTAAGCTAAGGTCTCGGGTTCGAAGCCCGGGATGGGTAAAGCGATATTGGATTTGTCTATTGATTATCAGC
The DNA here is from genome assembly GCA_009982885.2 of Hyles vespertilio. NCBI lineage: Eukaryota > Metazoa > Arthropoda > Insecta > Lepidoptera > Sphingidae > Hyles > Hyles vespertilio. The sequence goes on from CM042815.1 coordinate 22,681,639, forward strand.
CCAGAGTCAGGAATTTGTGCCTGATATGGCGATAGGCTCGCCACCTATCACATTGTGGGACGGAACATACAAGGCGAAATGTGGGTGTCCTGGCACCTCTGCCTTCCCCTCCTGGGATATAGACGTGAGTTTATGTATGTATGATAAAGTATATTTTATGTCATTACTATTATAAGAAACTTAATATTGTATGATACAGAGAAAGTTAGAGGAAAAAGGTTAAAAATGATTTATTCTTACATATTTATCTGATTGGAGTTGGATACATTTTTCTTGTGCATAATATTTACTGACATGTAGTGTATATTTTATTCTATAACAATAATTATGATTTTTGGTTCCAGGTTGACCACACAATTATCATATACCTTGTGGACCCAGATGGTGAATTTGTTGATTACTATGGTCAAAATAGAAATGCAAAAGAGATTCATAACTCAATGTTAGTCAATATTCAGAAGTATGAAGCTTCAAAGAAGAAGTCATGGTTTTAATCAATCTGTATTTATAATACTTAATTAATTAATTTTGTAGTTATAATATCTAGTTGCAAAGTATTTTCTTTAAATTAAAATAAAGAACTTGTTACAAAAATAGTATTTTTTTAGAGTTGCCATGCGTTGTACTCGTGTCGTAATCACAGCATTTCTTATTTTAACATCATTTAAATTATAATAATTAATTCATAATTAAAATTCATTTGTTTATTTTATGGCTTCAGGTTGTATTGTTTATTGAATATATAACTGTGTCAATGACTGACTGAAATAATTCGATATTATATTACGAAACATATAAATAATATCATGGAAATATAAAGTAATACTCTGGACTGATCAATGAAAGGTATTATTAATTAAATATATTTTGTAATTTATTTTTAATACTTTATTACAATTATTTTAAAAAAACTTAACATTATACTTATAATGTATCAGGTATTTTCTTTTATATTAACAATGAAAGTTGAAAATCTATTGTTCATAAAACTTAATACAAGGTATCTCAAAATGATACATATTCAAATAGGTCACATAGTACTGTACCATCTTGTTACACTATCAATAAACCTGTATGGAATATATTTATATTTCAGATAATTGTTTTTAAAGGCTCTCATCTATGTTTTAAAAATAAAATAAATAAATTAAAGATATATTTATTTCCATTCAGTGTAATTACTTCAACACTGGTTAATTTGTAAGTATTATTTGTCTGTATTACTTTGGTCCAATCTACATTGTATATCAGTAAGAAATAATTAATACCTAATTTAGCTATGTTTAAAAATGCTTCATTAGCATGCTAGATGTACTTCTAACGGTACTTGTTCTGCATCTAAAATTACTATACTACAAGCAGTTTCTTCAGCCGTTACGGTCTCGGTTTTAGTCCTTCTACGGTTGCCGTCTTCTCAGAGATCACTATTTTGTTTGAAACTAGAATCTCAGGGTTGCGCACGAGTACTCGTTTGGTAGACTTCTTCAGTGTTTCATGAGTTTTAACATGCTTCACAAGATGGGACTTTGTAGGAAAGTTTTGTGGGCATATTGCACATTGGAATGGCTTTTCACCTGAAATGAAAGTATTTAATTTAAAATCCTCACTATTTGAGTATCATTAAGATCATTAGTTAAGAACCACTAAGTTAGAGTGTCCACCAACGAGATAACCATTTCTTTATCAAAAATGCCAACATTTTTTGAAAACGGAAGTAACGATGGGTGTACCTAAACGCCCCGTTTGCAAAGAGCAGTATGATGAGTTCTCCATCAATGTGTACTTTGGTATGTATCTGGATACCAACACCTTGTATTGTTTGTATTTATGGGCGAAGCCATGATGGCCACCACGGCTCACCTCCTGTAAACTATACATTAAGTATGAAAAAATAACCGGGGTAAGACCACAGGTAAAGTTTGTTAGTTACATATTATTTTAGACTGCTACCCTGACTAGAGCCTATGGGTGGCTATGCCCATATTTGCATTATAAAATAGTGGGAGTAAATAGTGATTACCGGTGTGTACGCGCGCGTGTTCCCGGAGCCGCGTCGCGTTGGCGAACTGCTTGGGGCACGCGCTGCACGCGAAGGGCCGCTCGCCCGTGTGCATGCGCATGTGCGCCTTCATGTTCATGCGAGCAAACCTGCATTAACCAATGTGATTACAAACAATTACAGATTTGTCTAAGCATTTGTCCTATAAAATTTAGTTTAATTATAATAATTACATTTTAATAATTACAAAATATAATAATTACATTTTAGTAGTATTTTTAGTTCATTCTTTATTGGCATGTGTATCTGTATCAGCCCATATACGTCCAACTGCAGAGCACGGGTCTCCTCTACAATCGAGAAATTTTAGTGATTGTGTGGTGGTGATTGATTATCAATACACACATCACTCCGAAAAGTCAGAGTTGTGCCCTGGGATTCGAACCCGCGACCACCGTGAACATGTAGGCAGCCGCGTCTAGGGCCCTACTATATTCATCCGAACGAACGAACGAAGTTCGAAACTTCGGACAAACGAAGTTTTTTATACGATACGAATGTACCTACATAAAACTTATGGTCGTTATTGATTTATGGTCGTAACCATAGACTTATAGTTACGGTGTACGTTATACAAATTCGAACTTTTACAGAATAGATACATTCGTATCGTATAAAAAACTTCGTTTGTCCGAAGTTTCGAACTTCGTTCGTTCGTTCGTTCGGATGAATATAGTAGGGCCCCTAGTCCGTTTACCAACAGGCCACCACGCACTTATACAGAATTTCAGAAATACTGGTTCGAATTGAAAAAAAAAAATATATTGTGTTGGAGCCTATGTATAAGGCCGTAATAGGCTATCACCATCCATTTTGAGAGCTTCTGTTGCGTGCGTTATGAAATCGGCTGAAGTCAAAAAATAATTTTTCATCAAATAGACTCATAATTGGCAGCGACTTTATTTTTCTGGCCCCCATGCACTGCAGAGGTTCATGAGCAGCTGTAGCCACTTACCATCAGGCGAGCTGCTAGCTCGTCTGTCTATAAAGGGAATAAAAAATAATGAATTATTTGCATTGAGATAATATACTAGATGGGACACTGCAAACAAAATGTTTGTAACAAAATGAAGGGTACATTCTATTTCTGTCTCTGTCACACCTACGAAGTAACATTATCTTCCCTCTCGCTTGACTGTGTACCCTTGTAAACGCACCATACGCACATATTTTGTTCCCGTTGTCCGTTCTAGTATAATACGTCAATGATTATTTAGGTAATGTTTGTGTGTAGGCATTACGCACCGCTTCCCGCAGACGGTGCAGGTGTATGGCCGCTCGCCCGTGTGACTGCGCATGTGCGCCTTCAGCGTGGAGCCCGACGAGAACTTGCGCCCGCACTCGCTGCACGCGTACGGACGCTCGCCTTGTACATATGCATTGTTAATAACTTGCAATGTATACCGGGTATATCAAGAATGCTACCGAAACCTAATTCAGCTTCGTTTTACGCCTTTTTCCCAGGTTAGGCAGAGGTGCCAAGACACCCACATTTCGCCTTGTATGTTCCTCACACAATGTGATAGGTGGCGAGCCTATCGCCATATCGGGCACAAATTCCTGACTCTGGGTTGATGATGAAGAGGAAAATCCAATATCACTTCGCCCAACCCCGGGACCCGAGACCTAAGCTTTGTAACCGTACCCTAGTACAACTACATGCCTATCGAAATAATAAAAACATTAAATAGGTCGACAACGATGTAAATACACTCGTTATTTTGTAACGCCACTTGTATTGTGGCTAAAGCTACGATTAATAAAAAGATATCATAATATATATGCATGAGTTGTTGTGTACCTGTGTGCGTGCGCATGTGCAGCGTGAGATTGGAGTTCTGTATGAATGCCTTCCCGCAGGCGGCGCACACGTAGGGCTTCTCGCCAGTGTGCGTGCGCACGTGCGTGTTGCGCGTCGACGCGTGGCGGAACCTTCACATAAACAACTTTTTTTTAAATTCTTGTTTAAATTAGGGGCTTATGGCGACATTTACACCATGTCAACATGATCTTCCCCTAAAATTATCCTAAATCTTAATCTAAATTAAACTTCAAAATTCACCTTAAATATAATACCATAACAGTTTTACAACTAAGGCGGCATTACACTAAACTATTCTAAATATCACATAGAATAAACAATAAAAATAAAACAAAACATTAAAATTTTACCAATATAACAACAAACATTACATTTTAAAACCTTCAATGCATTTTTGGGCCGCTACTGTAAATTTCGGCAGGCTGCAATGACATATATCAATATATCAACATGTTCCGAGATCAAGTTGAGTAGTCGTATTGCCCGCGACAAGGGGGAAAACTTTAACAAATTCGTCCTAGCCGTTGGGACGCGGAACATGGGCGTGGCGCGGCGAGTGGCTGGCGAGTGGCGCGAAAATGGCTATAGCTGTTTTAGATAGAGGCTCTGATAGAATGGTTTGAAACATCTCAAGATCGAATAAATTATTTTTCACACGACTTATAGTTTGTTTGATGATGAAGGATACCACTTGCTAATTATATAAGAAGTTTATTGATGATAATTAAAACACTACTGATGATAATGATAAAATCATAGTTTGATGCTTAATTTGATAGGCTCAACGAAATGCGAACGCTAACACACTAATTCAATAATTAACAGTCACATTCATTGGGCCCACACTGCCATCGAGTGTTATGGGTATAGCCATCTACGAATATGAGAGATTTTTACAATCATCTAAACCGTAATAACAGTAATAACCGCAATATCCGTGAATAACACAAATATTTGTTTTGGTCCGGGGATCTAATTAACCAACTACACCACGGAGGGTGTCGAACTAATAACTATGTATATGATTGATTGCTGTGATGTGCATTCTAGTTCATTCATATGTTCAGTCTAGCATATCCGGTGCCTATCAATTCATTATGTGCGTTACACTCACTCAAGGGTCTTCGTCGGACCTAACCTTTTCGTTCTCTCTCATAGATAAATATTGAATATATATTGTATGTGCATAGTTTATAAGTTATGAAAGTTTTTATTGAATGCGATACTTTAAAATATTCTACAAAAAATAATCTATACTAATATTATAAAGCTGCAGAGATTTTTTGTTTGTTTGAACGCCCTAATCTCTGGAACTACTGGTCCGATTTGAATGATTCTTTCAGTTTTGGGTAGTCTATTTATCGAGGAAGGCTATATGCTATATATCAAGCTATAAGCATATAGGAGGAAAGCAGTAGTGATATTTCTAGCAAATACGAGGAAATTTTGTTCGTTTTTCGTGGTCCGATTGGTGTATATTCTAAACTGATAGAATTAAATATTTTGAACGCCATTTTAAAACGTGTATGCACCCGGGCGGAGCCGGGCCCGACCGCTAGTATTTTATACCGCGTCAAGTTAAATCCTTAGTCCATTTACGAAATTTAAAACGGCAGTAAAGTTGACGGTACTAACCTCAGAACAATGAATAACATAGAATGGGCGTGAAACATAGGTACTCATATATAGATAGCGCGCGAGTTGAATGCAGTCGGAGCCTGAGGTGCGGAGCGGGAGCGTTTCCCCCGCCGCGCCGCGCCGTCCGCACGCCTCACCTTGCACGCCTGCAATTTAGTGATGTGCTGTCCTAGCTAATTGTACGCTTACCCTGTTATCGCGTTATTAATCAATTTGCAATTAGTTTTATTGTTTTTAATCATTCATAATGACTTATCCGATTCCACCAAGTATTGTAACAAAAAAAACAAACAAAAAAACGAGATTTCGTTCATCGCCAAGCACGAGAAATGGCAAAAAAGATCCTAGATATGTGTGAGGAAGAAAGGCAAAACAACAGTTTGGTATTTTTTTTAAACAATGCTTTTTTGCAATTTCTGAATCTGACAATAATTATTTGTTTTATATTTATTTAAATTTATTTATTTAAAGCTTTATTGTACACCAGTAAATAAAAGGAAATAACATTAACACAATTTAACAAGCAAGAAAAGAGTACAATGGCGGTCTTATCGCTCGAGGCGATCTCTTCCAGACAACCAACCATAGGATGGATAAAATAGAGACAACTGTGGGGTATTGTGAGGTGTACGTGATGTCAAAGGACAATATATATATAACATATCTAAATACATAATATATGTAATAAAAATGATATAAAATAAACTAAAAAACACATTCATACAACATGCATAAAAAAATAATAGATACATATACATATGAATAAAATAAATATGTATCCACATCAAAAACAAAAAGGAAAATATATATAAATAAAATATAAGCACTGTCTTCAATTATTCAGCGATAGATAATGTTGCTTTACTAGTCTTTTAAATATGGGTAGGGACTTTGCTCGCCGCACTGAGACTGGTAATGCATTCCACAGCCTTGCAGCTTGAACAGTGAAGGATTTGCCGTAAAAGTTTGTGGAATGCACTGGAATTTTCAGTGTTAAATTCTCTGATGACCTCAGGGATCTTAAATGTGTAACGTGCAGAAATTGAAATCGGTTTTTAAGGTACGGGGGAGAGAGAGGATTGAAAAGAATAGAGTAAAGAAGAGAAAGAATATGTGTATTCCGGCGAAACCGTATGGCTAACCACTTGAGCTTTTTACGAAATTCGGAAACGTGATCATATTTGCGTAATCCAAATATGAATCTAATACAGAAGTTTTGAAGGCGCTCAAGTTTGTTAAGTTGCTCCTCAGTGAGATCGAGATAACTGGCATCCGCATAATCAAGGATGGGGAGAAGGAGGGATTGAGCAAGCGAAATTCTCGTGGCGATTGGTAGAAAATTGCGTAATCTCCGCAAGGACCCAGCCGATGCGAATAGTTTCCTACTCAATTCTCGAAGCTGAGGACCCCAAGAAAAAGATTTGTCAAAAATAATGCCTAGATTTCTTACAGTGTCACTGTAAGGAATAGATATTCCATTACACGAAATAGATGGTATAAGTGGCCAGTTTAATCTAGACATTAACCGAGGGCTGCCGACAACAATGACTTGCGTTTTACTTGGGTTAACTTTTAGTCCGAACTCATTACTCCAATCAGAAATACTTCTAATGTCGTCATTGATAAATGAAATAGCGTCATTTAGATCATCAGGAAGTGCTTGGGAGTAAATTTGTAGATCATCTGCATAAAGGTGGTAGGAAGATCGAAGATTATTCGTGATGGAATTTATAAAAATTGAGAAAAGTAGGGGAGATAGCACGCCGCCCTGTGGCACGCCAGCAGAAATGGTGCACCAAGAAGATATATTATCCTCGACACAAATGCGCTGCCGGCGACCAAACAGGTAACTATGAAACCAATCAACTGCAGTTGGAGATATGTTAAGAGAAGTCAAAATACTGAGCAACACATCTAGATCGACTGTGTTAAAAGCATTGCTGAAGTCTAGCAGGGCTAAAACTGTCAGCATGCCCCTGTCCATAGCCGATCTGATATCATCTGTGATATGAATAAGCGTAGTGGTAGTACTGTGACCAGGACGAAAACCTGATTGGAGGGAATTAAGGAGCTTGTTTTTGTAGAGGAAATCAGAGAGTTGGGAGTGGATCAAACGCTCGAGAACTTTGAAGAGAAAAGGTAGAATGGAGATAGGACGGAACTCGGAGAATGTAGATGGGTTTGATTTTTTTGGTATAGGGATGATGTGAGCTTCTTTCCACGTTTGTGGAAAGGTGCCGCTGGAAAGGGAGTGGTTTAGGATATGGCAGATGATAGGGAGAATTTCATCAAGGATAGGGATAATCATATTCCGTCCGACACAGTCGCTACCAATCGCGTTAGATGAACTCAGCATTATGTTCTTCCTAACATCACAAGCAGCAAGTTGTTTGAACACTAGAGGAGGACAATTGGGAGCTCGACAGGAAGAAAGATACGATAAAGTTTTGTTTTTATTACTACCATCTAAACTGGATGGAGAGTAGAAATGTTGGTTTAAGGAATTTAAGTCGATATTTTTTGAAATGGTGTCTTGTCGTGATTTGCCAACTCCCAGAGATTTAAGAAACTTTCAAACTTTTGCTTGATCAGCAACTTCAACTGATTCATGGATATATCGGCGTTGAGCATTTCTACACACCTTTTTGCAGTGATTCCGGATCAACACATATTTACGCCAGTTAAGATCATTAGGACGACATTTATATTTTGACTTAGCTGAAGCTTTCTTGGTGAGCAGTTCTTTTATCTCAGCAGTTAGCCAAGGTGACGGTCGATGCTTAAGTTTAATTTTCTGAAAAGGAGCATGCACGTCAAATAATTGAGTGAGTTTCTCTGTAAAAATATTAACCTTAATGTCTATAGAATCACTTTCCAAGAATGAACTCCAGTCAATGTTGACCGCATCCCTGCGAAGATCACCAAGATTCATGTCGCGGAAATTTCGTCACAGGATTATTTTAGGGGAGGCTTTGGGAGGACGGATGCGATAGGACAGGAAAAGGAGGTCATGGTAGGAAAAGGCATCAGCTGGACACTGACCATGTTTTGCAACATGATCGAGGGATGAGACGAGTATGAGGTCAAGAAGTGAAGGATTACAGTTAGGGAAGTGGTGAGTAGCGGAAAGTGGGAGAATGGAAAGGTTACTAGATTGGACAATGGATTTAAAGGAGGAACTCCGAGAGTCGTCTTTAAGAAGGCAGGTATTGAAATCACCCATGATTATGGTTTGACTGTACGAGGAGACAAAATTTTCGAGAATAATCTCAAAAGAAGAAAAGAAATTAACACGAAGCGAAGGACAATAGTAAACACCAAGAAGAACTTTCTGATGCGAAAGTTCCACCTCAACGAAAAGATGCTCGCCAGAGTTTGGTGGAGTAGGCTGTGCCGACATACTTACAACTGCGAAAGGAATGTGAGCTCGGAGGTAAATGGCAACACCACCTCCACCACCCGACGTACGGTCATTTCGGATGAGGTGGAACCCGGGAAGAGAATAGGACAGAGAAGATAGACAGGGTTTAAACCAGGATTCCGAGACAAGGATAGCATGTATATGTGTACAGTCAAAACTAGCCAGTATATCAGTAAAATGGGCCGGAATACTTTGAGCATTGAAATGGACAACATTAAAGTTCCTGGGAACATCAGAAAAATGAGACGATAGAGTCTCAGCAAGTGAGGGGATACTTTCAAAACTTACTTCACTAGAAGCCGAAAAATACTCCTCACTGTCATTGCTATAGTCTAATGAAGACATTAAATAATCAAAAACAGTATAGAAAAAAGTAAAAAAAAAACAAAAAATAAAAGAAAATAAAGAAATAAATAAAATAATATTAATAAAAATAATAAATGGAAATAATTAAATTTAACAAGGTACTAATCATCCATCTGCCGGTAGTGTTTACAAGTCAAAAAACTAACGATTAATTACATAAGTTATAAGAAACAATATGTATTTAAAAATAAAAGGTGAGCCAGGTAAAAACATAGAATTATTACAGAAAAAAAATAGTTTAAAATTAAAAAAAACAAGAAAACTAAAAGATTAGGGTAAAAAAAAATACTTGTGAAGTGCAAGCGTGAAACGAAACGCAAAAATGCATAGACACACAATTTCCAACAGAAACGTCAGATTGACATTTAGCAATCACACATAAAGGTTATAATGATGATAATCGATCGAAAAAATCATATAAAAATAATAATTAATATGGCAAATCCTTGTAAGACAAGTCACAAATACTTATTTTAGTAAATTGACCAAAACCAAGCCCACTGAGTTTGACTCGCTGGATCTACTCAGAAATGGGTCGCGCCGCGTAGTATCCAGTGGTAAACTAAAGCCCGCTGAGTTTGTTCGCCGGGTCTTCTCAGTCAGGGCCGCGTTGGATCCGGCAGTAAGCCTAAACATACGGGACGTATCGGAAATACTTATGGTCGTTGTCTTAAGTTGGACCCAAAACAAGCCCACTGAGTCTTAGTCGCTGGATATACTCAGGACTGGGTCGCGTCGCGTAGTTCCAGTGGTAGTGTAAGCCCACTGAGTTTGTTTCGCCGGGTCTTCTCAGGAAGGGCCGCGTTGGATCCGGTGGTAACTATAAACCGCTACGCACCGTTGTAATATTTATGGTCCACAAATAATATAATTTAATTTGACTAACGTAAATAATGTATTTCTTTGACAAATAAATTACTATAAAGTAAAAACTAATACTTTAAATAAAATATGAATAAAAACTAAATAAATTAAAAAAACTAATCATAAATTATAAATAAAAATAAAATTAATTTAAAAATAAATAAAATTAATAAATAAATTGATAAAAGCAAGAAATTAAAATAAGTAATAATAAGCATAGGAAATATATTGTAAATAGAGATTAAGTTCTATGTGTATTGACTTGTCATAAGAGCTCCTTAATTGCCTACGTGATCAATAAATACATTTCATTTCATTTCAAATACATTTCATTTCATTTCATTTCAATGTTTGTTTACTTTAAAAATAAATTTAAAATTGTAAAGTGTGGGTGTTAATAATCGGAGATAATGTGTTTACCTGCTCACGGTAATAAAAAAACATAAACAAAGCACTTAACTTCTTTGATGCTGCCGCTCTTCTTAACTCGCTTTTATAATATGTTTTATTTTATTTTGATGTATAAAATTATCACTTATTACAAATGTGTGATAATTATTACCAATTTTTTTTTTAATTATGTTTTTCTAGTGTGAAATTAAAGTTAAAACAATATTAAAATTTATCGACATACTTATTGTGGTCATAAATAATTAGGTCACAGCACTACCGCATTCCTAAGCTCTGCATTCAACTCGCGCGCTATCTATACTTATCCTGTTCTTTCCAATGGGCCAATATGGGAAAGAATGAGACAAATAATATGTGCTAAGGACGGCTCAATATGTTCACTGATGAAACGTGAAATTGCTATGTTGGGAGTGATTACGCGACCGAATTAAAAAGTGCAGTTATGTCAAATGTTACAAACGGTCAAAGCGCCGACACAATTTAGTTCCGTATATAAAAGTGAAGCACAAAAATTTTACCTTGAATGAAGTCGCTGTTGCCTGCTATCCTTTTCTTTAGAGTGACAATGAATGAACTTCATGTGAACTTCATTCATTGTTACTCTAAAGAAAAGGATACCAAGCAACAGCGACGTCATTCAAGGTCAAATTTTTGAGCTTCAGTGTTTTATACGGAATGCAATCTCCATTTGGGTATAAGCTTCTTGGTTACGACATATTCAATAGTGATTTGCACATTTTATCGATAGTATAAATAATGTATATTTTAGTTTACTAGCCATGTTACATAAATTAGCTTGTACTTTAAAATACCTACCCGGTAGTGTAGTGGTAAAAAGCACTCGGCCACTCCGCGAGGGCTGTGGTCTAGGATGCCATATGATATTATAAACTTAGTGTTTCATATTAAAATGCCTTCATTGCAGATTCTCTACAGATGACGACATTAGGCAAAATTTGATTCATGCTGTTGCGCATACAAATTTCCAATGGGAAAAACAACACCGTATTTGCTTAAGATGATGATGAGAGAGAATGAAAGAGAGATAATTATATCCCAAATAAGCATAAAAGTAGACCATATAGTTTTACCAATCGAATAGACTGCATATTATATTCTTTATTTTTCTTTCAATATCTACCACTGTGTCTAGGAATTTGCTATGAATAAAGTTCATGTATCGATATCGATAAACTATCAGAAGAGATCACAGTACAATTATTTCTTGTTGTCAAAATTAGAGTGTACGTTGAAATGTCAATAGCGCTACTTCTATGTTACCCATTGTTCTGAGGTACTAACATAACCAATGGTGTATTTCATGGAATGTTTATATTACTTTAATTAGAAGTGTAATAAATGGCTAGATATTTCCCAAATATTATCAATCGATCATATTTTAGTGAAATGAAGTGATAATAGTGATGTAGTGGTGGTGACCTCTTGTCGCAGAAGTGGCAGGCGTGCGGCTTGTGCGGCTCGTGCACGCGCTTGTGCGACGCGAGCAGGCGCGGCGATGGGAACGCCTTGCCGCACGCGCATGCGCAGGCGCGCGCGCCGCCGTGCGCCCACGCGTGCGCCGCCAGCAGGCGCGCGCACGAAAACCTGCGCGCACACATATATACACTGACAGGGACATCGCGGACATATTATTTAAATTTATTACCTAATTGAAAAAAAAATCTTGTGTACAATGCCAATAAAGTAACTTAATCTAACTTAAAATTATTACTGATTATATACTCATAAATATTACCCACAAATTATTATATTATGTACTCTAACGTTCGTAAGATGGTCAGACGACCTGGTAAAGATCGCGAGACGTCGCTGGATGCAGGCTGCCTCCAACAGGTCTCTGTGGAAATCATTGGGGGAGGCCTATGTTCAGCAGTGGACTTCCTTTGGCTGATGGATGGATGGATAACGTTCCCACCTCTATAGAGGTTTGTCAATTTAATTTCAACTTAATATTAGGTTTATAAAGTTGTATTTTAACTGTAAATGTCAATGTAATGGTAGCCTTAATATTATTAGAAATAAGGTATATTTTCAAAATTGACATAAGCGGCCCTACGTTTGATGGACGTTCAAATATTTATAGCATGCATACATAATAGAACACTATTGCTTATTCAGTCATTTGTACACAGTCACATTATCTTCCTTCTTGCTCCAAGGTTACTCATCAGCTTGGTTGATGCGAGCGAAGTGCTCACAAATATTCGCGATGTCCGTCCGACAATATCTTCAGAAATACAAGTGACTTATAAGTGAAGCGTGGACAAGACTACGTCTCCACGTGGGTACGGGAGAGGTAGAAAATGAAAATAATTTATTGAATCCATTAAACTGTTTAGATTCAGTCATTTTTTGATCTACCACCGGGTTCGGAAAGCGGTTTTCACTGGAGAAGAACGAGCAAGAAACTCTAGTGTTGCTCCTTTCAAAACCAGTTTGCAATGTAGTGATAATTACAAAATTTACAAGTTTGTTTAAATCAGAGCAGTACATTAATAATTTGTTGTAAATTTGCGATAAATATTTTTGCTACGAATATGCTTACGTTATAATAAATATGGCTGAATGAAGCGAAGTCGCCCCGAACGAAGAATCAGTATATTCTTTTTCGCCAGAGCAGTGAATAATTGCGAAAGCCTTATATAAGCCTTAAGTACGAAGCAGGTGTGTTACCTCTTGTCGCAGAGCGTGCATGCATGTCTCTTGTCGGGCGGCTGTCCGGTGTGCACGCGCGCGTGGCGCCGCAGCGCGTACAGCTCGGCGAAGCGCTTGCCGCACGACTCGCAAGAGAACCGCTTCGCATCCATGTGACGACGGATGTGGCGACGCAACACTTGCTTCGCTTCAAACATTTAAATTCAATTCCTATTCCCTACTATACGATAGTATTGGAATAAATAGCAATAGCAATCACAAATAGCAAGTGAACACAATAATAACATTTCACAAGTTATATAAATAAGCTAAATGTTGCGATTTGCGATTGTGATTCACAAAGCCGATCAGCTAATATTTTCATATGATCTATGAAAAATCTATGAAGGAGTGAATGTTGTCTGTGTAATTTCAGATGTGAAATATGGTTGTAACATATGTTCCGGTTTTTTTATTCATAAATTCTGTGGGCGACAATTAGCAATAGCAGCGATATAAAGCATGCTAAGACTTAAAAAATAGCAAGGTGGTGATGTTAATTTGAAATAGCAATAATTCCCATTACTACTATATACGATATTATTTTTCATTATTCCAACCCTTGGTATATGTACCCTTGGTAATTCGTTGGAAATTTGCGAATTGCGAATGAGCGGACAAAAGCTAATTGTTAATATTTCATTAAAATGTATTACTGGATTACTATTATAGAGTTAGGCGAGACAGTATAATAATATATTAACTTGAATGAAATGGAATCGCGTGAAATGCAAGACACTTCATTATGAAATTGCTGAATGAATTGAACATTGGTGGAGATAATGATACAATATTAAGTTTATAAAACTTACAACTGAATTCTTTGTCACACTTGTTGCATTTCCACGAAGTTCCATTTGTGTGCAACGCGCAGTGTAATTTCAGATCATGTTCCGAATTAAACGCCTCGTTACACTGATTACACTCATGTGGGAGACTACCCGACTCATGATTGTTTTTTATGTGCGTTCGAAGTGCTTTTAATTTTAAGTAATTCTGTAAACATAGAATAAATAGCAATTAAGTATATTGTAGATCTCATGTAAGAGGCTGGATGGGCAGGTATCACCGCAATGTCTCTGAATGAACTCTGAGTACGGCAGTTAGATTCCAATTTCATCTATACATATAAATAAAATTTAAGTGTCTGTTTTAAGAGTGAAAATAAAAAAAAATGTCCTACTACATATCGTTATATACACGATACCAGGATGCCGGAAATGATATTTAAAAAATTTTTGTCTGTCTGTCTGTTTGTTCCGGCTAATCTCTGAAATGGCTGGACCGATTTTGACGGGACTTTTTTTTGTCAGGTAGCTGATATAACAAAGAGTAACTTAGGCTACATTTATTTTCGAAAAATTCTTTTATTTTAGAAAAATAAAGTAATGTTGACGCGGCTACCCACATGTTCACGGTGGTCGCGAGTTCGAATCCCAGGGCACACCTCTGACTTTTCGGAGTTATGTGTGTATTGATAGTCAATCACCACGCACTAAAAACGGTGAAGGAAAACATCGTGAGGTAACCTGCATACCATAGCGATTTATAAGAATTTCTATGGTATGTAAGTCCGCCAACCCGTACTAGGCCAGCGTGGTGGACTATATGGCCTAACCACTCTCAATCGTATTCTCGATTGTAGAGTAGGCCCGTGCCCTGCAGTGGGACGTATATGGGCTGATACAGAAAGTAATGTTGCAATGCCCGCGCGCAGCTCACGCGCATGCCACCGTTGGGCCGTTACGTCGGGCGCCTCCCACCACATCTTCCACCAAACGAATCAATATCAAATGGACGTCAATAAGCAATAACGTTCCAACCCACAACTCACTCAAAATTGAGATAACAATACTGGCATACCTTTTTCGACGCCTTCCATCATTTGAGCAAAAATATTTCCAGCTTTAGGCCTTCTTTCTAGGAAAATCCATTTAATGCGATATGTTCCAATCCACAATTTCAAAATAATGGAGCTTTCATAAAACCAAAAAATGATACATGTGGACTGAACCATTTTAATAAATATAATTCATACATAAAATGTTTCTAGAATGATCCAATGATCTTGGAACGTTTTAGTAAAACTAATTTAGGTATTTTTATCTTGAAAAAAATGTTCCATGTAAGTTGAAACGTTTTAACAAAACATATTCTCTTTCATTCATCTTATTATTATTAATTTCATCTTATCTTTGTTTAGTTCAATACAATGTTACATGTCGGTTGGAAGATTTTAGCATCATCATCATCATATCAGCCACAGGAAGTCCACTGCTGAACATAGGCCTCCCCCAAGGATCTCCACAATGACCTGTTGGAAGCGGCCTGCATCCAGCGACTTCCTGCGACCTTAGTCAGATCGTCCGTCCACCTTGTAGGCGGGCGTCCGACATTTCGCTTGCCTGTACGTGGCCTCCACTCGAGAACCTTTCGGCCCCAACGGCCATCGGCTCTACGAGCTATGTGCCCGGCCCACTGCCACTTAAACTTGCCAATCCTATGGGCTATGTCGGTAACCTTGGTTCTCCTACGGATCTCCTCATTTCTGATTCGATCTCGTAGGGAAACTCCGAGCATAGCCCTCTCCATGGCTCGTTGAGTGACTTTGAGCCTTTTAATGAGGCCCACAGTGAGAGGCCACGTCTCGGTGCCGTATGTCATCACTGGTAACACACAACTATCGAAGACTTTCGATTTTAGGCACTGAGGTATTTTGGACGAGAAGACGTCGCGAAGTTTCCCGAACGCTGCCCAACCGAGTTGGATTCGACGATTGACCTCTCTCTCAAAGTTGGACCTGCCTAACCGGACCACTTGTCCTAAATAGACATATTCGTCTACAACTTCGAGAGTCAAGCCCCCAACTCCAATGGGGGTGGGCACAACATGAATATTCGACATGATCTTCGTTTTATCCATGTTCATTTTAAGACCCATCTGTTGGGAGACTCGATTAAGGTCTTCGAGCATAGTGCTAAGGTCTTCCAGCGATTCTGCCAAGACTACAATATAAGGTGAGTAATATACTCGCCGTTGATGTTGATGCCGAATCCTTTCCACTGCAAGAGCTTGAACAGTTTCGGAGATATGACATCACGCCTCTCTGTAGTGGAATAGCCTTCGTACTCTGATTTTATACTCGGACCAACATGGTGGCGTTATTGTATATACACTTCAACACTTCGATGTACCGCTAGTCTATGTGGCACCGCTGAAGAGACTATAGCACAGCCCAGGTCTCGATCGAATCAAAGGCTTTCTCATAGTCCACAAACGCTAAACAAAGCGGCAAGTTATAATCCTCGGTTTTTTGTATAACCTGCCGTAGCGTATGAATGTGGTCTATGGTACTAAAGCCTTTTCGGAAACCGGCTTGTTCGGGAGGCTGGAAGTCATCAAACCTGCGTTCGAGACGATTTGTGATGACCCTCGAAAACAACTTATAGACATGGCTCAGGAGCGAGATGGGCCTGTAGTTCTTCAGCAAGGTGTTATCACCTTTTTTGAAGAACAGTACCACCACGCTCCTGCTCCATGCCTCTGGCGTTGAGCCCTCGAGGAGAACGGAATTGAATAGCCTCTGAAGGACTTTCAGTATCGGCGTTCCACCCGCTTTCAGAAGCTCTGAAGTGATTCCGTCCTCACCCGGCGCCTTGTTGTTTTTAAGTTGTTTGAGGGCCATCTCAATCTCACACAGGCTGATGTCCGGGATATCATCGCTAAAATTAGAAGATTTACAGTCGTTATATCCATATATTCCTGAAAATTGTCTCGAATTTTATAGAAATTTGAAAAGTTCAGAGGAAATCATAGACGTCAACGGGTTTGGGGGAGAGCCAGATTTTGAGAAGCAATAAACTAATGTGATGTTTTAAAATAATTGAGGCATCCTTAAATGTTAAAAACTGATTCTTTTTAAAATACAGTTTTGATCATTTATATTTTTCTTTTGTTTATTTGCTTGTCCACGAAAAAAAAACCTCTTAAGTTAGTAAATGTAAGTCAATTACTTGTTGGAACATTATTGCATAATTATCTAAAATGAATGCCCATATATTTTAAATTTTTTCAAAAACGTTCCAATCCCATTTTGACTAAATACTTGCTTATTTTACCAAATATATTAAGCAATTGTTATACGAATAATAAATTACGTTATATTTCTTCAATAAAACCTATAGTATACGTCTATACTAATTAGGACAAAAAAGAATTCAAGCAAAACTATAAATTTGCATTTATCTCAAAATGGAGTTGTTGTGGGTTGGAACGTTATTGCTTATCTACGTCCAAATTTACAAATAAATTTTTTTTTAATAAAGCTAATACAAATAACTGAAAATAAATGTGTAACGGTAGTTTACCGCCGATCGCTAAGAGATGGCGCCACCGTAGAATTAGATCGCGGTATGGTTCCGTTACAAAGGTTGATAATTAGAATAAAAATGTAAAAACCAAAAAAAAACTAAATAAACTAATTAACTTTTTTGTTAAATTCCACGCGGACGAAGTCGCGGGCACAGCTAGTTAGATATAATAAAATGTATCCCAGGGATTATACATTAATTGTAATATGAAGATTAACTAGCTAAATACTTGCAAAATATTCGTTTCGACATATAAAATAAGACATACAAAATACATTGGATGATTTCTCAACTTGCCTACTTTTTTACGGCAGTGTTATTTTATTGTATCTAATTAGACTATAAAATAACATGGTTTTAACAAATATATAAGAACATACCTTACCACAAAATGAACATACATGATTCTTCCTTCTATTACCAGGTTTTTGGGAAACTTCATCCAACAAACTTTTTGAATCTAGAAAAAGAAGCTATGTATTACAATAAAATACTCAGTACAGTAGCAATATGCTTATGTCTTTTACCAACCTGTTGCAGAAGACTTCAGGTTTCCTCTGAAATAAAAAAATATATATTTGAGCTTCTTGTACACTATATTATCTAACATACATACATAAACTCAAGTCTTTTTCCAGAAGGGGTAGACAGAGGTGCAACCATCCATCCATCCATCCATCCATCCATCAGCCAAAGGAAGTCCACTGCTGAACATAGGCCTCCCCCAATGATTTCCACAGAGACCTGTTGGAGGCAGCCTGTGTCCAGCGACGTCCCGTGACCTTTACCAGGTCGTCGGACCATCTTGTTGGTGGACGTCCTACGCTGCGCTTTCCGCTACGCGGCCTCCATTCGAGTACTTTCCGACCCCATCGGTCATCAGATCTCCGCGCTATGTGCCCGGCCCATTGCCACTTCAACTTGCTAATCCGGTGGGCTATGTCGGTTATTTTAGTTCTCCTACGGATCTCCTCATTTCTGATTCGATCTCGTAGGGAAACCCCGAGCATAGCCCTCTCCATAGCTCGTTGAGTGACTTTGAGCTTCCTAATAAGGCCCATAGTGAGAGGCCACGTCTCGATGCCGTAAGTCATCACTGGCAACACACAACTATCGAAGACTTTCGATTTAAGGCACTGAGGTATTTTGGACGAGAAGACGTCGCGTAGTTTCCCGAACGCTGCCCAACCGAGTTGGATTCGACGATTGACCTCTCTCTCGAAGTTGGACCTGCCTAACCGGACCACTTGTCCTAAATAGACATATTCGTCAACAACTTCAAGAGTCGAGCCCCCAACACCGATGGGGGTGGGCACAACATGGACATTCGACATGATCTTCGTTTTGTCCATGTTCATTTTAAGACCCACCTGTTGGGAGACTCGATTGAGGTCTTCGAGCATAGTGCTAAGGTCTTCCAGCGATTCAGCCAAGACTACAATATCGTCGGCAAACCGAAGGTGAGTGATATACTCGCCGTTGATGTTGATGCCGAATCCTTTCCACTGCAAGAGCTTGAAGGCATTTTCCAGCGCGGCAGTGAACAGTTTCGGAGATATGACATCTCCCTGTCTCACGCCTCTCTGTAGTGGAATAGCCTTCGTACTCTGATCTTGTACTCGGACCGACATGGTGGCGTTGTTGTATATACACTTCAACACTTCGATGTACCGATAGTCGATATGGCACCGCTGGAGAGACTGTAGCACAGCCCAAGTCTCGATCGAATCAAAGGCTTTCTCATAGTCCACAAACGCTAAACAAAGCGGCAAGTTATATTCCTCGGTTTTTTGTATAACTTGCCGAAGCGTATGGATGTGGTCTATGGTACTAAAGCCTTTTCGGAAACCGGCTTGTTCGGGAGGCTGGAAGTCATCAAACCTGCGTTCGAGACGATTTGTGATGACCCTCGAAAACAACTTATAGACATGGCTCAGGAGCGAGATGGGCCTGTAATTCTTCAGCAAAGTGTTATCACCTTTTTTGAAGAACAGTACCACCACGCTCCTGCTCCATGCCTCTGGCGTTGAGCCCTCGAGGAGAACGGAATTGAAGAGCCTCTGAAGGACTTTCAGTATCGGCGTTCCGCCCGCTTTCAGAAGCTCTGAAGTTATTCCGTCCTCGCCCGGCGCCTTGTTGTTTTTAAGTTGCTTCAGGGCCATCTCAATCTCACACAGGCTGATGTCCGGGATATCATCGCTAAAGTGTCGGATCAACTCGGCTCTCGGGTCTTCGGCCGAGCTAACAGCAGGTTTGGCAACCGAGGTGTAAAGCTGTCCGTAGAACCTCTCGATCTCCCTTAATACCTCTGCCCTCGTCGATACTACGCGGCCGTCTTTCGTCTTCAGCCTAGACAACTGGCTTTGCCCAACAGACAAGTCTCTTGCAAACACTTTGGAGCCTCCGTTCCGCTCAATTGTCTCCTTAATGCTCGCAGTATTGTGAGCACGGACATCGTGTCGCAAGGACTTCCAGATCTGTCTATTGAGCCGCCGATATGCTTCGGCGTCAACGGAAGACTGCAGCGCTAAAGATCGACGTTCGGCCATGAGGTCAAGAGTGTGGATCGAGAGTTTTTGTGGTCTATCTCTACGGCGAGGTCTAAAATACTTAGATCCCACCGTATGGACAGCTTCTACCAAACCGCTGTTTAGCTCGTCCACTGCAAGGTTTTCTCCTAGACAATCAAAGCGATTTGTCAGCTCGAGTTGAAAGCTCTCGGGGTTTTGGATATGGGCGCGAGTAGGTCGGAGCGTAGATTTCATCAAGCGACGCCTTTCCGATTGGACATTGATATTCAGGGTGCCCCTAACCATTCGGTGATCACTGCCGGTTTTCACCCTGTTGATCACAGAGACATCTCTGAATATCCGTCTATTCGTCGTCAAGATGAAATCTATCTCATTTCTCGTAGAACCGTCAGGACTCAGCCAGGTCCATTTCCTGTGAGGCGGCTTCTGGAAGAAAGAGTTCATCGCAAAGAGTCCCTCTTTCTCCAGGAAGTCGGCCAGCCTCTGACCCCTGGGGTTCCGTTGCCCATGTCCAAATTGCCCCACTTTCAACTCTGCATCGCTTCTCTTGCCCAACTTTGCGTTGAAGTCCCCCATAACAACATTGAAGTAGGTTTTGGAAGTATGTATGGCCCGACTTATGTCCTCATACATCTCCTCTACTTCTTCATCTGGGTGTGTCGAGGTCGGCGCGTATACCTGTATGACCTTCAACGAATATCTCTTGGATATTCTGAGTATAAGGTATACTACCCTGCTCGACACACTTTCGATGGATACGATGTTGTTGATGAGAGACCTGTGGACGAGAAATCCGACACCTCCTCGGGACTGTTGGTCGTCCCCCCGGTAGAAGAGCAGGTTACCAGACTTCAGGGTTATCGTATCCTCCCCGATTCTTCAGACTTCCGATAACCCCAGAATATCCCAGTGTAACCTGCTCAATTCTTCTTCCAGTTCGACAATCTTCTCGTCTGTCCTCAATGTGCGAATGTTGTGTGTTACCAGGGCCAGTCGTCGTCGGGGGTGGTAGCCGGGGCCAACCCGGGGATTCTTAGCACCCCCTGCCCCACCGTAACCATGACTGCTACCATAGCCAGGAATAGTGGGGCTGCCGGGGACTGGGGGCCTGGTCTCTATAAGTGTCGCCATTAAGGGGGTATTTGCCAATACTCGCCACGCTTGGCAGGCGGGTTGGCGAGCGCAGTAGGGGACTGGCGTTAATGACGCTGCTGCCCGCCATTAACCGGGGAAAGGAAATAGGATTTGTGGGTAAAGGATGTTATAGGAAAGGAGAGTATGGCCTGAGGGAGTGGATACTGCAGTCACGGACGGGAAGTTAAGGTGACTGCAGTAGCTCGGGGGCCGAGGTCGCGTACTCGTAGCACCTATACTAGGGCAGGCCATGGGTCGAGCCTATCGACTAATCGGGCACAAATTCCTGACACCCGGCTGATATTGAATAGAATAATCAAATGTCACTTTGCCCAACCCCGGATTCAACCCTGAGGCCTAAGCGTGGTAAAAGTAATCATATCTATGTACAAATTCGCCACCATGACATTTAAATTATACAAAATATTTTTAAAATTATTATAATAATACTGAATAAGAGTGAAATTTTTTTTTAGTCATTGAAACATTCAAGTTGGGTACATAGTAATAAAATAATCTTACAGTTCACATTTCACTACGTTTTCTTTAATGTAAAGGCCATCATTTGCATTCGGGTCCTCGTCCAGATCTTCTAAATATTGAATATCTGTAAATACAAATAAAACAAACAAAATTGTGAAACATGTAAAATAATTAAATTTACTTTCTAGGCCATGCCCAGCTACGCTCGGGCGCAAATGTGTTTTGATTTTAATCTACACGAAAAACATCGTATTACGTTCATACTTATGTATTTCTGTAATCAAGTATTTATGAATGTAGAAATTATTTTATAAGATTATAACATCTATACATTAAATAAATAAATAACACCCAACAGTCACATACATAGTCCTGACCCCACACTAAGATCGAGTCTTGTGTCGTGGGTATCAGGAACTACGAGAGACTTTTCGGTCTCACAAACACCCAGACCCGGAAGAAATATTTGTGGGCCGCACAAATATTTCTCTCGGTGCGGGGATCGAACCCGCGGCCTCTCGTTTCACAGGCGGCGTCTAACCAACTGCGCCACGGAGGCTGTCCTAATTTAATCTGAAGCCTTTAAACTGGGAAGATTTGAAGATGCATTATCGCATCCACGCGATTTTAAATATCTAATTTCACTGACTATCTCTGTATCAGCCCATATACATACGTCCCACTGTAGGGCACGGGCCTCCCCTGCAATCCGGAATACGATTAAGAGTGGTTGGGTCATAATGCATATAGTCCACAATATTACTGACTATAAAGCAAAATCACTACATAGTATAAAACAAAGTCGCTTTCTCTGTCCCTATGTCCCTTTGTAAGCTTAAATCTTTAAAACTACGTAACGGATTTTGATGCGGTTTTTTAATAGATAGAGTGATTCAAGAGGAAGGTTTATATGTATAATACGTACATATTATTGTACAGAAATCTATTTGTACCCGTGCGAAGCTGGGCCGGGCCGCTAGTACTAAATAAAACAAAACAAAAACAGTCGCTTTCGTATCAAATGCCTTATTTGTGAGCTCGAATTTTTAATAAAAAATATTTACTAGTCGAGGGTAGTTATTGAAGTTATCTTATGTCATCTTGTTGGACTAACGTTTCAGTTTCCCGTGAACGCTTGCAGAAGCAACACGGGCGCTCCGTTGCTGCGCTAGCGTTTTTGAGTAATCGGTTATGTTATGGATTGTGTGTGTGTTTGTAAGTGATTTTAAGTACTACATCAATCACCAATTTCGTCGGCGTCTTCCAAAACAGCTTCAAGAGAATCCGGTGAGTGATAGAGATGTACTATAATATTTTTATAATTACCATCTATCATTCATTGTTATATTCTGTGCACTATTTCAATTCTCAAATGGCAATATTATTTGTATTCTGTTTGGTCATTTTTCACAAAAAGATATTGAATTCTAATTTAATAAATTATTTTAATTTGTCTAATAAAAAGATCATTCCGCCGAAAAAGGTACGCCACATTATATAATAAAAAAGTAATTTGAATTTTATTTGGAAAACAAACAGAATCTTGTGTCTATGTTCAATGCAAATCAGTAAGAACTATTTATATAAGTTTACAAATTTTTATTTATAAACACCTGTTACTTAAGAATTTTATCTTTAAACACTGAGCACTTAATTTTTAACACTTGGCAGTTGAGGAACCAATTCAAACCAGTGCAGTAGTTAGCCAGGATACACTTAAAATTGGTCAAGCTTGAATTAAATATATTTATGTCATTTATTACTGCAAGTTCGTTCAGGGAGTCCATATAAAGATATACCCTTTCCTGTTATAAATTGTAAAATCGCCTTATTTTTTGTTTTCCTGCCGTCGTAATAGGGTTGTAAAGACATAGTGTTAATTTATAAAATAATAATGTACACACTTTTATTTTTAAAGACCTTATGGTAAGCACATTGTTTGTTGGATTACATCTCTTAAAAAGTAATTCTATAGTATGGACTATAGACTAACACTGTCTTGCAAAATGGTTGTTCTATAACAGGGACCACTGTATATGATGCATAAATAGCATACCTTCATTTAATTCAGTTTCCTCCTTTAAATTATTTTCATCTTCTGTTTGTTGTATACATTGTGAAGTTCTGAAAAGTAGCAATACTTTAGTTATAACCTTTGCTAATACTGTTTCAGATTTATGACTAATCAATCACTTTGATTAAATACAACTAGAAATGTCTAAATATTAACTGTAAGATAATAAAACACAAGCTTTCCTGTTCTATAATGACCAGGATAATCCTAAATTGAAGATATTCATATGTTAAAAATGCTAGAATGATCAGTACTTGTGATGAACTTTTCTTTAATTGACCATACATATGTCAAGTTGTTTTAGGATTATAGTGTGCAAATGAAAACAATAGTAAATCCAGTAAGATCCAATGTGTGCATTAGAAAAATTAATATTCACATTAAAGCTCACATATACTAAAATAATTGTTGCATATGAAACAAAGATTAATTGGATACTCACACATTATTTTCCACAATAGCATCTCTGGCAGTAAATTCACCTTTGAGTATAGAGCGTAATGTATAATTGGACCGCTCACAGAGAGCTTTAAAGTCGCAGTAGTTGCTAATTTGACCCTGGCAGGCAGCACAAATGTTTGACGGCAAACCATCATCAGGACTTATCTGTAAAAGGTTCATGAATTTCAAATTAAATTCACAAAAATTATAAAGCATTGTATTAAGTTAGATATAAACAACCACTAATTCAATTTTAATGAAAATTATTCCTGTAATGAAAGAATCAAGCAATAGCTCTCCTTGTGGCTGCTATTCCACACTTAGGTAGATGTTTTTGGGGTAACAAGACTTGAAGTCATATTTCAGTAATAAAAAAAGATTCAAAGCTAGCAGTTAGTATCAAAAATTTGTAATGGTGACATCCAGCAGACATAAGCTGTCACTATTTTTAAAACATGATTCTTTTATAATTAACTAGCAGCCCAGCCCGGCTTCGCCTGGGTGCAAATACAGATTCCAGTCCATATTTTATTTAAAATCAACATGACAGCCGTTGTCTAAACTGCTTATCCAATTCCAATCCCATCCTGTACCTATTCTTCTGTTCCATTTATCCACTTTATATTCTATTCTATCCCATCTCTTCAGATTTAAATCATTATTTTTCTATGGGGATATTATAACAGTGTTACTACTCTGACGACATTCATTGAAATCAATTAAACAATACCATAGCTGACCTGGCCACGCTTTGCTTTGCCTTGGTTATCATAGGATTCATATTATGTTCAATTATTTAGCATAATAATTTAACAACTTGTATGCCTACACTTGATGTTGCTATCTTACTGTCCTGCTAAATCCCGTCTTAACCAGTCTGTTCAGTCACTTCTTGATCCGTCCTTTCTCTTCATTATCCATTCGGTTTTATACTGTGCATTTACACTTCGTCCTATCAAATCTGACAGCTATCCCAGTTCTCTCCCGCACCTCCCACTCTATTATATCCCGTCTCCCCATATCCAAATAGTGTGCCTTATGAATTTTTGACATTAAAAACTTTAGTGATTCTGATTATCCATGCAATATTCCATCCCTTATTTCACACCCACAATGCTGCTTTTCTAAAAATATTGCAAGCAATATTTAGGTAAAATATGACCTATCTCACTCAGAGACGATATATTACATTAATTTCTATCAGTGAATTATAGTGAAGGAAAGTGTGTAAAAATTGGTGTTAAAAGTGAGTCGATCTTGAAAATAAGTAAATATAACTTTTCACGTGTGCAATTTATTTATTTAATTGTCTCTATTTATGTAGCTTGATATATTCTCCTTAGTTCACACAAAATACATTTTTGAATGCATTATTTGACAACCAATTTAAATGTCAATCCGTTTAATTAATGTCATTAACTTACATCTTTAAAAACTAAAATACGCCATTAATCGAATATTGTGGATATATTTTGTCGTTTCAAAACCTTCATTTAAATACATTCTTTAATTTGAGGGAAGAGTTTACAGTATCGACGGGATGAACATTAAATATTTGACAGTTACGAACCCATGAACATTTTGTATGAGAAAATGTTAATAAGCTAATAGAAACTCGGGAAACCAGGAACGTGATAAAAAGTATCCTATGTCCTTCTCCTGGTTCTAAGCTACCTCCCCACCAATTTTCAGCCAAGTCAGTTCAGCCGTTCTTGAGTTATAAGAGGAGTAACTAACACGACTTTCTTTTATATATATAGATATAACTCAATTGTTACTTACTGGTATGGCCGTCAAGGATGTGTATAATTCTGCTAGCAAATTGTTATCTGGTACAGGCCACATTGGAAACATCACCTCACTTTCTATTGATAAACAGATTCGGCACAAGTTCTGCAGATCACAATTCTCCGCACTAAGATATTGGAACAAGTGTAAAGGGATTTTGATTTCGAAATATTCCTCATTAGTGTCATTATTTACCAAGCTACGAGTATTTTCTGGGCATATATTATTATAATCCATATTACTTTAACATTAGACTATACTTCAATTTAAGCTCATATTTTTTTATATAAACACACTAAATATAAACAAAAACAAAGTGTTACTTTGGGTTTATAGTATTGAAACATTTGATATGAGGTTATGTCCCTATTTTTCCCTTAAGCCGGAGATTTGGGTGAGCTAATTGTAGAATTTATTAATAGTAACAAAATAATTAAGTAAGCAGCAGTGTACTAAACTATAGGTCTCATAAATATGCCCTTAAAATATTTGAGACTTGAGAGATATTGTTGTCTGTTTTTGACGAAAGATATTTTTTGACAATGACGATATTTTTGGCACTTGAACCGTGCCACAGACTAGGTGACCGTGCTTTGAGCTTTCCACTCACAGATTATTAAGAGTTCCACTTCACGATCAAATCTATATATGAATCAGGGATGTTGCGAATAATCGCATCCGCATCCGCAAATGCGGAGCTTCCGCATAGATTTGGACATCTGCGTCCGCATCCGCATCCGCAATAATCGATGCGGATATTTATGCGGATGCGGATGTAATACAAGATGAGACAAGACAGAAAGACATTTACGTTTACTACTTGGTCTGTGAATTTGGCGGTGCCGGCGAATGGCGCGTGCCGTTCGCACGTGACATTGACTTAAGGTAGCGAAAGAAATAGTGACATGTAGTGCGATTCACGTATTTTAATAAGTTCAGCTGCAGTGCAGTTGCGGTTAAGTTTCGATCAAAACAGCCCTTTTCGTATTCTCGTAATTTTGACAACCGCTGTCAAATACGCTCGCGTCACGCTAACGTTTTAGCGTATTCTACTGCTGCGCGTATATGTCAATATCAAACAAATTTCATACATCTGACGTACAGTTGACGCGCAGCTCACGCGCAGTTCACGCGCAGCTAAACACTTACAAGAATACCATTTTGTACCAAAGCGTAAACTTAATTGTAACCGCACCGCAACTTGATCGGCGCGTCAAAAAGTTACGTGAATCGCACTGATGATCGTGATCGATAGTGATGATAGTTTGTTATTGCTATGATATTAGATTCTTCTAGTGAAGATGAGACTCCAGAAATACCAGAAAATGAACACTGAAGCTGTACCCAAAAGATAATTCCTTTCTTACCGCACTAAAAAAAATAGCCCTTTTGGATGAAAATCCTCTTAAGTGGTGTTCATCGAGAAGAAATTAAAATATTATCGCCGATAGCACGAAGATTTTTAACTATTCCACTAAGCAATGTTCCTAGCGAACAATTATTTAGCAGCATGGGTTTAATTTACGAACCTCTTTGTAACCGCCTTGAATCAGAAAAGGCGGCGTTATAATTAATAAGTATAAATTAACCGACTTCAAAAGAGGAGGAGGTTCTCAATTCAACTGTTTGTTTTTTTTAAGTTTGTTACCTCATAACTCTGTACTGGGAAACCGATTTTGATTAGGTTTTCTTTCTTTGATTGAAAGCTGGTGCTTGTCATTAGATCAATGGTCAAGATCTTCGGACGTAGATTGGAGCACTCCTCAAAATTGAGTAGAATTCCAATAGCTCTTAGCCTAGCCTAGCTACAGTCTCGCGAATCATCCTGGGCAGGAAATTGTGTTCTTTTGCGAGGACTTGGGGCTTGTCAAAACGAAGGTGATGCATTCAAATTTCCGTTTTAAATTAACCTTTTAATTTAATAATTGTAAATTAAGGGTAGTTAAATTGTAACAGTCAATGAGCGGATGACTCAGTCTGCCCGTGACCATGAATCCTGTAAAGTATAGGTCTACCAGAATCTCATGGCATAAAATTAAAAACAAACCGTAGACAGAGAAACTAATAGACGGAGTCACATGTTCTATCCCTTTTTAACAAAAACGAAAGAGATTTATACATAACGTTCATGTAAGAATGAGATGCAAGCTTTTGTAGCTTGTCATTATCGGCGTAACCGCTTGACTCCAGGAAATTTGACGTTTTGGAGGCAAATATTTACCTTATTTGGGGTGGCCAGCGGTACGTCGAATGATACTCCCTAAAACAAATGAAAAAGAAGGTGTCAATAGATTTAAATTACATATTAAAAAACAAACCTCATTATTTATCTTTATTTTTTAAACTTTTTCCTTAAATGTGTTGTACTGTATATAGTTACGCAGTGGTTAATGTTTTTGAAATAAAACTATTATTTACGGATTTTATCGCGGATTTGGTTTAAGTTTTACTTCTTTAACCCACGTGACGTTTCGATTACTTTACAGGTTTCGTGGTCACGGGGCGGACTAGATATTGTTTTGTTATTAGTTTTTATTTCAATAGTTTTTATTTTCAGCATGAACTATTTACTTATTTTATGTTTATGTTAATTTGTGATTAATTCTTGATAATGGCTGGCAACCCAAGTATGTATGTGAAATGCAATTCAACTCAAAGTTAAAAGATCGACATTTGGAAAAATATCATTTTTAGCAAATAAATTTTTAAAAAGTAATCAAAGTATCTTCACCGATCCTATACGTATTTAAAATAGCAGCCTTTTGTCGTTCTATTCATGAAATACAGTGCATATAAAGATTTTTTTAACAATTGTGAAGGGCGCAGCGAATTACCCCTGTGGAGGAAATGTTTTGACAGTTTAAAATTGCCATTGAGCTAATTTTTCAGTAAAAGTGATTACATGCATTTGGGACGGCAATATATACTATGTATATAATTTTGTTTTTCTTGTCTGAAATGTGTTATCCGGCCCATAGTAATTGTTTGTTTATCTGTAATTATAGTTTTATTCGAGTAAAGTTACCCCATAGCGATAGAGATTTATACAAAAATGTGAAGTAAAAAAATGAGAATTTGAATATAGCGATAGAGATTTATACAAAAATATGAAGTAAAAAAAATGAGAATCTGAAATAATTAATAACGTATTGGCAGCATTGATATAATTTCTAAAAAAAAATGTTTGTCTGTAAAGTGCGATAAATTTGAATACCTATAAACTCACTTTTTCATCCCTTACATTTTCATAATTGGCAGATGAGCAAAACGTAGCGTGACGTTAGAAGAAAATATGCATATTATCAGCCGAATCTGAAGGAACCTCTGATCATTGTTACCAAAGTTATTTGTGTTTTCGCCCACCAAAAAAGTTTTAATTGCATCTTGTGTGCGTGAACACTTTACAATGGTTCAGTGTTGCGTATTGGGATGTAAAAACCGAACCGAAATGGGTTTGAGTGAGATATCGTTTCACAGGTAATTATATCATTTTTTAGATATATCAGATCAGAATACATAAATAAGTTTTAATTAAATAATACTTAAGACCTTACCTGCCGCTATTTATATCTGAATTGGCACTATTGAAATAAATAAATATATTCAGCTAAAATTCATCTATAAATAGATGTGAATTAGGTTTAAAATTAATTAAACCAATCCACTTAGAATGAATAACAGTTTAAAACTGAAATCAACCATATTTTATTATTTAAAACAATTGGTGTTGATGATAGTCATCAATTTTTCTTAAAATATAACTAAATGTTCTTATTTTTTATTGTGTTAATGATGTCTTCTAATCTAATATGTGTTTCGTATAGTTGGTATAGTTCGTGACAGTTCAAAATGGCAAATTTAACGCTAAGCAATAAAACAACAATTCATATGCATTCATCCGGTTCTATTACGTTCACACGGTTCCCCCATCATAGTATTTTTCATAGTTTAATGTTTTGAAGTAATTAAGTTTAAAATGTATTAATGTTTACAGGTATCCTGCAAATCAGGACCAATTAAAAATATGGATACAAGCATGTGGCAGAGTTGATTGGAAGCCAACTAAAAGCTCAAGAATATGTTCACAACACTTCGAGAGTGATTGCTTTATAAACAGAGCAACAAAACATTTTTAAAGCCACATGCCATGCCCACTAAAAATGTATATGTAAGTGAAACTTAAAATAAAACAAACTATCGAATCCTTGTATACAACAAAATGCGTTCGGCAGATTTGACCCAACCATGAACAATAATTTTATATTTTTAGGGCTTCGTTTTTCATTCCACATTAACAGAATAAAAGAAAAATAAGGATACATTTAAATAAGTAAATAACCATTTTCAAATGGACAGTTATATTCTTATAAAAAAATTAATAAAAGACATTATAATCAGTATGTTGCAGTTAAAATAATGGAGTTGTATATTAAATTTTGTGATATTTTTTTAGGTTTCCGACTCAGTTACATATCCTGGTTCTTTGAAGTCGGCGATGACGCCAATAGAAAATATAGAATGCAAACAAAAAAATAAATCAGCATCAAATACTCGAAAAGGTAAAAAAGAAAATGATACACCGCGGAAAATAAAACTTCGCAGAACTTGTACTAA
Source organism: Hyles vespertilio (assembly GCA_009982885.2). Lineage (NCBI taxonomy): Eukaryota > Metazoa > Arthropoda > Insecta > Lepidoptera > Sphingidae > Hyles > Hyles vespertilio. The sequence goes on from CM042815.1 coordinate 22,712,370, forward strand.
TAGACTTAAAAGGCTGCAAGCTATGCGTCAAGTGAATCGTCGTCTTATAAAGAGATATGAAAAACTTACGAACATTATAATAGAACTAAGAACGAAATCTTTACTTTCATTTGAGGACGCCGAATTACTTAACACTATAGACACTACGAACCGTGACTTTATAAGACGTTTTGTCACTGTGAAATCACATAACAAAAAATATTCACCATCTCTGCGGAAATTTTCTTTATATTTACATTTTTTAAGTCCTCGAGCTTATGCATACGTACGAGAACAGTTTAATACTTGCTTGCCGCATCCCAAAACATTAACGAGCTGGTATCGGGTAGTCGACGGTAAACCAGGTTTTACAAAAGAGTCCTTAGATGCAATCAAATTAAAAGTTCAAAGTACAAATAAAAAATTTTTTGTATCCTTAAGTTTTGATGAAATGACGATAAGAAAAGGAATATCTTTCGTTGACGGGGAATTATATGGAACTGTGAATATCAGTTCCAATATAAATACCGAAGATGCTCGATTGGCCAGACAGGTTTTAGTTTTTATGGCCACAGCCATTAATGATTCGTGGAAAATTCCTGTGGGATATTTTTTGATAGACACATTGTCTGGGGAACAAAAAGCTGAGTTAGCTAAAAGATGCGTTGAACTGTTGACAAAGAGCAACGTCGAAGTTATATGTGTAACATGTGATGGATGTCCATCAAACTTTGCAATGGCCAGAATATTGGGTTGTAATATTAATGCTAGTAGTCCTTGCAACATCGATACCATTTTTAAAGTTTATTGTAATGGTGGAACAGTAAAATCGGTCTGTTTCTATCCGGATCCTCCACATATGCTAAAATTGTTGCGAAATATTTTAGGGGACAAAAAAAAGATTATTAGTATGGGCGGGGAAATTAAATGGGATTTTATAAAATCATTACACGATTTGCAAGAAAGTGAAGGATTGCATCTCGGAAACAGACTACGAAAATCACACATTGATTTTGCAAAGCAAATTATGAAAGTCAAACTTGCAGCGCAGACATTCAGTAACTCAGTGACCGACGCGATCGATTTTTGTAGATGTGAGCTAAACTTACCACAATTTCAAAATTCCGAGGCAACATGTGATTTCATCAGAAAAATCAACAATTTATTTGATATCTTAAATAGTAGGAATATCAATGCTTATGGGTATAAAAAACCAGTAAATAAAAATAACATAGCAAACTTAACTTCATTTCTAGAAGAAACAATAATTTATTTACACGATTTAAAATTTTCGGACGGTCAGAAATTGGTAGATTCAAATAGGAAATGTTCTATTATAGGTTTTTGTTGTATTATTCGCAGTCTATTGGTAATTTATAAAAGAATAATTGACTCGGGTGATTTAACTTTTTTGCCAGGATATAAATTATGCCAGGATCATTTGGAATCGTTTTTTTGTGCGATCCGAAGTAAAGGTGGTTTTAACAATAACCCTTCCCCTGTTCAGTTTAAAGCCGCATATATAAGGCTAGTTGTTCATGGTGAGCTTAAACATGTCGCAACTGGTAATTGCACTATATTAGAAAATATAGATATATTGACATACAGTCAATCTAGGTATGACAAAAAAATAATAATTCAACTATCGCCAAACTTCGAGAGCCCATGGCAATAGGGGAAATTGACCTAGATGAACATTATGGACATGTGTTGCAAGATCACACTTATTTGCAAGATCCGTTTGCCATTACGGAATATTGTAGAGAAGTAATAGCGTATATAGCAGGTTTTATAGTAAAAAAACTTTGTAAAGTTATAAAATGCGGCAGCTGCTTGGAATGTGTTATGGACACAACCAAAACCATAGGGAGGCTTATCATGAAAAAAGATAGAGGTGGGTTGTGCTTTCCTCATGGAGATGTTATAAATATTTGCATTTTGACTGAAAAAGTATATAAGCAAAAATTAATCGAATCTGGGCGGACATTTCTAAATCAATCGAAGCTATATAGTATTTTGATACACGAAAGTTTTAAAACATGTTGTAGAAAGAAGTTTTTTGAAAGTCATGGCAATTCATTTGATCAGTCTCCCTTCGATAATCATGAGCTTTTATTAATAAAAGTCATTGTTGCGGAATACTTAAAAGTCCGATTTCATTATTTATCAAAAAACTTGTCCGAACCTGCCAATAAAATAAGAACTTTTTACAATAAATTAGTATTGTTTCAAAATCAATAAAAGCGTATACCTAAAGCCCACTCCTTCCACGATGAACTCGCTCTTTATGCCCCGTTTTCGTAGAGAGAGAAACCAACTCGTTTTAAAACTACCGCTTTCAAAGGATGTTTGAGACTTGCGGCCACCCGCAACTGGAACGATGTTCCGCTGCCGGTGATCTTAAAACAAAAGATACAATCAAATTACATATTAAAACAAACCCCAATAATTATCTTTAATTGTTAACTTTCCTTAGTAGTAAGTGTTGTATTATATATGGTTGCATAGTATATTTTGTTTTATTACTATAGTTTTTATTTTAAGCATTATTAAATTATGTTAATCTTCTATAGTGTTTTCATTAATAACCTAAAAAAACCTAAAGTTCTGGATGATGAATGGCGACCCAGGTATTATACAGGGTATATCAAGACTGCTACCGAAAACGAAGTCTGGTGGTAGTTTAAGCGACTTCATACACAATGCAACAGAAAAAGTTGCAAAAAAAAGCGAAAATTTTTTTTGTTATTTTTTTTCCTATGGCCGTATTTGGGTGGTAAATACATTTTTTCCTAAAATAATAGTATATACCCTTTTATTTATAAATACTCTAAGGTATAAAAGAGTTTAAATTATTATATTAGCAAAAACTATGGATTTATCACCCAAAAATGACGATATTTAAAAAATCATAAAAAAAAATTGTCGCGTTTCTAGGTGAAATTTTTAATTGCATTGTGTTTGTAGCCACTAAAACTACCACCCGGCTTCGTTTTCGGTAGCAGTCTTGAGATACCCGGTATAACAATTACATTTTTTTAAAGAGCGGTTAAAGTTTGCCGATACCTTAGGAAAAACGTGTGAACCTGGCCACACTCCCACAAATATCGCTATCTCATACTAGGTTACGCGGTGGCTACCGGTGTGAAACAAACACAATGATTTTTATATGGCAATACCATCAGACAACAACTGTTTCAAAACTTGAGTTATGTCATTTGATGTGAATATTTTAAGATTTCCATCCCTTCTTAGCGAAAATGTACAAATTAGTTCTACAATCACAAGTGCGACACATTGTTTACAAGGTTTATCGCCAGATCCGTGAATAATTTGGCCAAATTCAAACAAAATCGTCGATTTCAAAATCAACGTCGTTTTAACAAGTAAGTCGGAGCTAAGATGTTTATAAAGCATAGATGCGTTGTCCGAGCTTTATAATGGCAAGACGTTTGGAAGGTATTTGCCTCCCTTGCAATTAGTCACGTTTCAACTAGTGTCGCGGATACACGTTTCTCTGACTATTTGTATTCTCGAAACCAAATGCGGAAAAATAGATTAGAGTGATTTAAAACAATGTACAATGATTCTGAAACTGTGAAACAAAAAAAATATGTTATTTAGTGCGCAAGTACACACTAATTTAATTTTTTAATGAATAAAATTAATAAACTCTCAAAGCGACGTTTGACAGCTCTCGCCACGTCATCCCGTACTTCATGCTTGGTGCTACGTCACACGCGCTTTGGCCAATAACCGTGCGGCACTTATTGTTACGTAACTACCGATGTCTATTCATCTTCTTCTAACATATTATGTTTTTTGCTTTTTTACTCTTTCTTCGAACCAATTTGAAATTACAATACGCATCGCGCCATTTTTTTGTGCCATTATGTTAGTGTATGACGTGTCTATTTGTAAAACGTCATTGAGTCGGAGTGAATAGTTTTGATACTTCATTTTTTTTTGGTTAGTGTTAGATATGTGCATGTGTTTTATTGTATATACTTTGATATAATTTTTTGGAACTAAACAGGAATGCATTAAATACCTATTTACAGGAGTTTCCAGAGATTTTAGATAAGGAACGGTTTATTATTATTCCTTTATATTCATCGTCTTCATCAGAAGATGTACAGGAAGAGTATTTAGAAGTAAGGTGTTAATGAAATAAAGAAGACTGAAAATAAAATTATTCGTTTTTATTTTACAATCTTGCATCGTTCGTATAACATTTATAGAATCTAATAATTATTTAAATAAAACCGACTCATAATCAAACTACTTACAATTTGAAAATTGAAAGTTGTTTGATTAAGTGAGAACTAAAAAAAAGAGAGAATTAAAACGAAACTGGTGGCTCGGTACCACCATTTTTATCTACGTTTTGAAAGTACCAGCGCTCCAGCGCCAATTTTATAAATACTCGTAAGGCACGTATGTATTTTATAATTTAAAACTGAAAAAAATCTTATTTGCCTATTTTAATTGGCTATTAATCTAAAAGTACAATTTTGAAGTAATTTTAATGTTTAAATAACCTATATATTTTTACTTAAAACATTATTTACTTTATTTACAAAGTTGTACTAAAAAATAATCAATTTGAAATAATAATTAATTACAATTATTGAAAGTATCAAAATATGTTCATCCAATTACCCCAGTATTGCAATGCGTAAATTCAAATTTCCCAAAATGCCATGAGATTCTGGTAGACCTATAATCGAAACGTCGGGAAGTCAAAAAATATAACCTAATCCGCGATAAAATCCGTAAATAATAGTTTTATTTCAATATTTATTTACATACTATATCCCTATAGGATCTTAAACATCCGCATCCGCATCCGCATCCACGAATGTGAGCCTTTAAAATTCCGCATCCGCATTCACATCTGCGAATGTGAAAAAATCTAAGACCCTAAGACCCATCGTTGAGAGACATCATTATCGCATGGGCTAGCGGGGGCTTATGGCCAGACAGCAAAGGAATGCAACCCTCACAAATGCTCATTAACGTCTGTCCTCAGAACATAGTAACTTAATTCAGGCTCTTCAGACTAAAGAATAGGTTATTGTTCTGCGCGTCTAAGTTATTTAAAGCCCAGGTCTGTCGAATCTACGCATAGCGTTGCGTTGCGCGGAATGCGGTGTCAAAGTCGGTTTTGTATGAAAAACATTGACATTGGTATGACGTTCCGCCGCGGTATGCGTCAGCCAGCGTCTGCGGTGAGGGGTCAACCTTGGGTCAACCGGGTGACGGGTAGACTGGTCTTTTGTGCTGTCGCAGTATGCGTCAGTGTAGAGGGGCAAGTGAGGTAACTCGCGGGGCGGATACACCGCACAACGTGCCGTCATTCTCGTCATTTCGTCGCGGTAAGCGTATTTGCGCAATGGATTTATTTGAGGACAATATTTTTATCAATTTTCGTTTGGTTTAAACTTTTGTTTACGCTGTGGCGCGTATATCGACTATGTGCTGCCGCATAGTACGTTCAATACAGTGCACGTTCCCAATGGCAATGGCGCAATATTACACCAAATAGGAATAAAACTTTAAAACCTTGCTTTGTTAAAAAATACAATTAAATAGTAAAAATAATTAATATTTAATAAGTACAATATTATAAAATGGAGTCAATTACATTTATTTTATTGTTATAAAAATGGCGAATGGAACTGTATGTTAATTGTTCTAAGTACCTAGTACCTCATGCTTTTTAACACAATATAGCAACGGAATTAGTTCCCAACTGATCATGGTACAATTGGAGACGATTTATTAGTAGGTACATACATTCAGTCTTTATCCCTATTCGCAGGGCACTTTATCAGCCCATATACGTCCCACTGCAGAGCACGGGTCTCTTCTACAATCGAGAATACAATTGAGAGTGGTTAGGCCATACTATAATCCACCACGCTAGCTGGCCTTGTCCCTATACGTATTTGCATAGAAAGAAACACAAACAACAAACCCAATAAAAACATCAATCGTTTAAGTCCACCCGCTTTTTATATGAGCCCGAGAAAGTAGCTACAAAGAATCTTATGATGAGTATTGTATCTTGGTCCATATACATACATTCGTTGTATAATGGTTGTATATTATCGTTGTAGTTATTTACAGAATCCACCTGCAAGATATAATAAACTATCGCCGTTCGACAAAATTAGCACCACTCTCCTAACACCTGGAGTGTATCATGTGATGACATAGTGCAATCTTAAATATGTAGTTCCTCAACGTACTATCAAGTTCTGTGTTTTCCTCTTTCTTCCATTCCCATTCCATTAAAACCCCCTCTATATATACTGTAATTTGTGCTACTTACACCTACGCATATATATTTTGAGCTCTGTGTTATGAATTCTGTTAAATACTAAAATAAAATTATTATTGTAAAACGTGTCCATCAGTATTGTTTCAGGTTTTGCTTGTGACAATTTTATAAGAAAATAATTAAATCGTTATGGAATTTATTTTTACTCAATTTCGGTACGATCGATAACGATAATTTAAGAAAGGATATCTACATAAGTCCAGTGAAATTTAATTTGATCTAACAATAAGTTGTTTAGCCGAAATAAATGTATTCAGCACACGCGTATTTCATTAGAATGAAACGAACCACTTTTATGACGTATCAATATTGCGAAAATTGTCTCATAAACATATATACCCAGTTTATTTAAAATGACGCACAAACTTTTTGTTAAAGAAATTATATTATTATCAACAGAGTAGAAAAGGAAAAATATCTAGGTCTAATTTTAGATAGTAATTTATCATGGAAACCACATATTATGAAAATAAAAAGCAAATTAATATAATTAACGGGTGCTTTGCGTGGCTCAGTGCGTTGTTTCCCACCACAAGTACGATACACAATATACTGGGTGGAATCGCTTATCGTCACGAAAAAAATTGTGCATGGCAAGTACATGATTTAGAACACTTTGGCATACTTATTTTAATTTTCTTATGTTTTTGTTTATGTAGTGTAAAATTAATTTACCACTATTAGTTACTAATTTAGAATAAGTTATTCATAAAACAACGTTGTTTAGAGAAAGATGACATAAATGAAAAAAATCTTCATAAATACACATTATTGTTACCCTACTTTATACAATATGAATTCGAGTAGAAACTTCTAAATCTAAGTAATAAAATCCTTTGATCGCGCCGCCCTGACCGCCGCGCCGCCGCAAGCGCAAGTACAAAGCGTGCCGCCGCGCCGCGCCGCCCGCTCCCGCGCCGCCGACGCCTTCCAGGGATCTTGCCACATCCTCAGTCGTGCGAAATTCGGTGCCGAGTGACGTTGTACGAAATTATTTTGGTTATTGGTTAGTTTCTTGCGGTCAAAATGAGTGATTAAACGAACAGTGAGTATGTGACAATAATGACATGCTATGTTCGATCCAATGAAAACTTGGGTCATGCAAGAAGGATGTATGCAGATCCAGAACATCTGCAGTCTTTGCGTAGGAATGGTATCATGAATGATGAATCCACGAGTTCCCAGCACAAGAACTATTTTAACGACTTATCCGAGGCTACTCGATCATGGTAAGTTCAGACTTCCTAATCATGCAAGAATCCGTGACCTACGACAGCGAAGTCGTCTATTCTCGACTTTATTAAAACGTTTAAATAAAAACATATGCAGCTTTTTCTAAGATAGTAGGTACGTTATGAAAATAATAATGTAAATCTTAACAACTTACCAACAACTAAATTTACTTAAATGATCCTAACACACTAAAATTCTAAATAAATCAAAATGTTATATGGTAATATTTAGAGTAATAATAACGATAAATAGGCGCAAAGTAAGTTCAAGGTCGATGCGCGACAGTCAGCTGTTGTGTGGTGTGACTCATACACTCGCGCGCCTGAGTATTGACATTTCGTTGCACTTTTAAGTGTAGGGTGATTTAGATAATATGCGTTTTGGGGATATCTTGTACTGATGTTGTTTATGGGGTAGTTTGTAGTTTTTAATGATAAATTTCGTATATAACGTTACTTTCACATACACAATACACTATTAAATTTTCCGGACGATAAGCGATTCCACCCAGTATAATTCACTTGCAAGACCTCATATAGATTACCTAATAGAAACATGGGGCAGCGCCGCTAAAACAAACATAAAACCCATACAAATAGCACAAAATAGACTTATAAAAACACTTTTTCATTATGACTATTTAACACCTACACAAAAAAAATATAACGACACTAAGATATTGGATATCAACAATTCATATATGTACCAAAGTTGTATACTAATAAGAAAAATCTTAAATAACAATATAAACACACAAATATCCCTCACAAAAAATTACAAATGCAAAAAATTAAACTCAGAAACACAAATCATCTTACGTTGTATTCCCCGCGAACAAATTACGGCAAGAAATGTTTCTTGTATGAAGCTGTAAATTATTACAATAAAGTACCCGATTACATTCAAGAATCTAACACTATGCCAGCCTTTAAAAAACTGCTGAAGAATCATTATTTAAATCAATAATTCTACCACTCTCGACACTTAGTCAAACTACGCTATGCTCCTTGTCACATCCAGTTGCACATATTGCTTTGAAAGTTTGTTTACTTGTGATTTTTTGTTGAACTGAGTTTGCAACAAATTATAGATATATATATCCTCAATATGTAATGTAAATTGCTCGCGATCTAGCGTCTGTATAAAATTATTACCTTGATAGTGAAGTTTCTCATGTAAGTGAATTATAATTATTTTATGAGAAATAAAGATCTTGGGTGAGGTCTAGAATACCTTGGCACGAATTGTGGGTAGGTAGGGGGTGGAGGGGGTAGGGGGGAGTGCCCTAAGCCCCGGGTACCACTCCCATGAAAAGGTAACGCACAATTCCTGAGAAAACCCAATTAAAGTAACCTAACCTCAAAATACTTGTTGTCAAAACAAAAGTTGCTTCTGCAACGTCTCCGGCGCTGCGAGAAGTGCAGTCCTTGCGTAACTAAGGATAGGCACCCACGCTCACCTATCTTTAGTTACGGCGGGCGGGGGCTGCTCTCCCTCCGCGCCTCCGGCTTTTTATAAACACTCTAGGGGTAGTACCCAAAAGTCTACGTGAAGTAGGGGTGCTCGAAGTCGGTTTTGGGACAACGTCGACCTATTTTACTCGCAAAGGTGTTATACTAACTACCACCGGAACATATCTTCTAAGTTGTTAATAAACAAATAAAATAAAAAGCATTCATAAAAAGTTCCCCAAAAGACTATGTGAAGACTTAAGTCAGTTTTCGAACAAATTCGACTTATTTTATCCTTAAACTTCCATCGGAACATAATGCGTTTTAACCTTTAACAAGGTTGTTACAAAACATATAAAGCAAAAGAACATTTATAAATTATTTATAATCTACCGTATTTACGTTCCGTTTCACCTAATTTTAAACTATGTACAATATATCCCCTCAACCGTCGGAACCGGAAGCCGGTTCCTTCCGGTTTCAAGCAATAAGCAACCTAATGTCATTGAAATAGGGTCTATATTAATACGGCTCATCGGATTTCAAGCAAAAAAGCAACCTAACTTCATTGAAATAGGGGCTATTTTTGAATCAAGGTCAGTAGGCGGCGCTTACGACAGGCTAAGGGATATTTGACATGTTATTAACTTAGAGTATTTACCTCTAGAGAGAGCCGAAATGTACTGTACATCGCAAAAATGAGACACACCGATACGAATTTCTTTATGTCAGAATGAGATGCAAAATAATGTTCTATTTCATGTGACGTTCCGCTTTTTGTTGTTTGGCGAAAATAGAATTTCGCCAAACAAAGCGACGTCGTTCAAGCAATAAAGCAACCTAATGATATTGAAATAGGGTCTATTTTAATTCAAGGCCACAATATGGCGCTTATTTTGTTGTGTTGCTAGATATAGCTATTGATGTCTCATGTGCGGTTACAGCGTGAATCCCTCTAGAGGTAATTACTCTAAGGTTATTAATGATATTATGATTGTCAATAGCCCATAATTGCGTTCCGTTTTACCGAATATGTGATTAGAGGTTAGTAACTATTTTAATTATTTTTTCGAAAACTATGCATTACCTTATAATAACAGTGAAAACATATAATCTGGGACCCAATCCCTACCGCCTCTGATAGTTTTTACTCCTCAAATCGTGCCAACCTATTCTAGACCACGACCTTAACCCACCTTTTTTGTTGTTATGTGAACTACGTTGCATGACGTCATGACGTTGCTGCTTACCGCAGTGTCGCGCGTATCCTTCGCCAGACCAGGCCTTAAGACGCTGCGCTGACGCGACGTTGTCGTTGCTGTTGTCTAACGGCAAGCGTTCACGCTGCGACTTCTGGTCAAGGGATATGTCAACATCATTGAGGTATTATCAGGTATTATACGGGTACACATTGAAGCGAGAGGGAAGACATATTACTTCGTAGGCACGACTGTTTGGGAATGGGGCGGCTGGAGGCAAGAGCGGGGACGCGGAAGGCGCGAGGGGCGCTGTAGATCAACACTCGATACGTCTCCAGCAAGCCATCGTCAGTCGCGCGCAGCGCCCGTAGCGACAACAGTGTACATAATATATTGTATTACGTAATAAGAATAAAATCACAAAGTATACAGTCCACGTTTTATTGAAGCCCAAACATTGGTCCTTCGAGCCGGATTTGAACCAGCGACATATGGATGGAATATTCTTGGCAATGCATCTATAAATCTAGGCAAAAATAAACCTAAGTTATTTGACATTAAATTCGGGTGGATTGTTTCTGGGCCTGTGGCTCGCCCGATACATTCGCATTCACTTAATGAATCACATAACTGCAATCTTTTGTCTAGTGAATTTAATGAAAATCTAAACCGATTTTGGGAGCTAGATAGTGTATCTCCTCATCATATATTGTCACAGGAAGAGCGCGCCTGTGAAGATAGTTTTTACAAAAATACGATTCGTGACGAAAATGGTCACTTTATAGTGACAATGCCACTCAAATCAGACCCTAGTGTTTTAGGAATGTCATACAATTTAGCTAAATCACGATTTTTAAATTTAGAGCGTAGATTTCAACGTGATGTCGATTTCAAGGAGCAGTATGTGAGTTTCATGCGCGAATACGAGCGCCTCGGTCATATGACTGTCTCTACAACTACTGACGAACCTCATAGCAGCTCTGAAGTAGAATATTTTTTACCGCATCACGGTGTTTTTAAAGAGTTTACACAAAGTGAACCTGAATTCAAATCTGTTAAAAAACTTAGAGTAGTTTTTGATGGTTCCGCCCATCTAGCAACATTTCTCTGAATGATATACAGATGGTTGGTCCCACTGTACAGGATGACTTGTTGTCTATATTGCTTCGCTTTCGAGAGCATAAATACATAGTTTGTGCAGATGTCGAAAAGATGTATAGGTCAGTTCTTATCACAGCTTCACAGCAATCCTTGCAACAAATTATTTTTAGGGATGACCCTAAGTTGCCTCTGAAAGTGTATAAATTGTGCACTGTTACCTACGGTGAGGCCTGCAGTCCGTACTTGGCGACAAAATGCTTGGTAAGCCTTGCATATTCCTCAACTAATGATACCGTCAGGAGGTCTATTAAACACGACTTTTATGTCGATGATTTTCTGAGTGGTGGAGCTTCAATAGAGACAGTTGTCACCATGGCAAATGAAGTTAATTCTATTCTGTCATCTGCTAATTTTCATTTACGTAAGTGGAAGTCTAACAACAATTCGATTTTGGAGCAAATTGCGGGAACCTCAGATTACTGTAGCAGTATTAATTTTGTTGACCATAACCAGTCTTCAATAACTTTAGGTTTACGCTGGTTAAGTAACACTGATATATTAGGATTTTCTATTAACATTGATGTACCTCAAAAAATAACTAAGAGGCATATTTTATCAGTTATTAGTAAAATTTGTGACCCCCTTGGATTAGTAGGGCCATGCATATTAGAAGCAAAAATACTAATTCAAAAACTCTGGATCGCCAAACTTGACTGGGATTCAGATGTGCCAAGTGAGTTACGTCAAGAATGGTTATTATTCGCTAAAACACTCCCATGTTTAAATAACTTAAAAATACCTCGCTGGGTTTTTAATGACGGCACAATACAGGAAATTCATGTATTTACAGACTCTTCTCAGAGAGCGTACGGCGCCGCGATTTACGCTAGATCAATCGATTCCGAGGGTTACGTAAAAATAGACTATCTTCGCTAAGTCCATTTCTAGATACCAATGGTATCCTTCGCGTGGGCGGCAGGCTTGACAACTCACCCTATGACTATAATGTTAAACACCCGATCTTGCTTTGTAGTAAACATCATTTTACCCGATCGTTATTTGAATCAGAACATATAAAAATGTTACACTCTGGGCCACAACTATTACTAGCAAGTATGAGACAAAATTACTGGCCTTGGGTGGAAGAAATCTTTCCAAAGCCACTGTCAGGAAATGCATAAAATGTTTCAGGTACAAAATCCAAAGTCCTCAACCTCTCATGGGTCAATTGCCTCCTTGTAGATCAAATCTAGAATTTCCCTTTTTAAATTGCAGTGTAGACTACGCAGGTCCAGTACTCATTGCCGACCGTAAGGGCAGGGGATGTAGGCTTACAAAATCTTACATATGTATATCTTTGTCTTGCGGTTAAGGCCGTCCATATTGAGCTCGTCACAGAACTGTCTGAAAAGGAGGCATTCATGGCTGCACTTAATCGGTTTGTTTCTCGTCGCGGCAAGCCTAGAAGTATCTTGTCTGACAATGCAAAAAATTTTATTGGCACATGTAACGAATTACAAAAGTTTTTACAAGACCATAATATTTCTGACCAGGTAGCACAGTAGGGCATCGAGTTTTCCTTCTGCCCCCCATATTCACCTCACTTCAACGGCGTTGCAGAGGCGGCAGTTCGTTCAACTAAACACCACTTAAAAAGACTTCTTAATCTGACTCATTTCACATATGAGGAGCTAGCTACTTGTTTGGTTCAAATAGAAGCAGTTCTAAATTCACGCCCCCTTACACCATTTTCCTGTGATCCTCTTGATTTAACCGCACTCACTCCCTCACATTTCCTCATTGGACGCTCACTAATATCTGTTCGATATCCTCAGGTGTTTGACGCCAAACTCAGCAGCTTGGAGCGTTATCAACGAGTGGAACATATCAAACAGCACTTCTGGAATAGCTTTCAAATAGAATATGTGTCTCTTCTTCAGAACAAGACAAAGTGGGTCACCTCTACAGGGCAACAGCTTGCTGTGGGCACTCTCGTCCTCGTCAAGGAGAAGTGTCAACCGCCATTGGTGTGGCCATTGGGTCGTGTCGTTAAGGTGTTTCCGGGGAGTGACGGTGTGTCACGAGTCGCAGAACTGAAGACGAAGAAAGGCGTCATAGGCTTCAACAACATATGCCCTCTTCCTCTTTGAATTCTTCAAACGCGGGGAGGATGTTTGGGAATGGGGCGGCTGGAGGCAAGAGCGGGGACGCGGAAGGCGCGAGGGGCGCTGTAGATCAACACTCGATACGTCTCCAGCAAGCCATCGTCAGTCGCGCGCAGCGCCCGTAGCGACAACAGTGTACATAATATATTGTATTACGTAATAAGAATAAAATCACAAAGTATACAGTCCACGTTTTATTGAAGCCCAAACAACGACCGAGATAGAAATAGAATGTACCCTTCATTTTGTTACAAACATTTTGTTTGCAGTGTCCCCTCTAGTATATTATCTCAATGGTCAACATTGAGGTATTACAACTGGAGCGGACACGTAGAAGAAAAATTGTGCTCATTTCAATATGACAGCGAAGTATAGATTAAGTCGACATTGTTCCAGATGCGACACTTCTGAAATTTCTACCTACATCTATATACGCGTGATGTCAAATAAAAAAGCATAATTCAATCAAATCATTTATATTTATTTCTTATATATTAATATTATCCCAATTTTGGGTAAAATAAATGTATTTACAAAAATAACTATATAAGTGACTTTATTTGAGCACTATAACCGCAAACTTCTAATATTACTATTGTAGTGTCTAATTATGACCTCATAGCAAAACTTTGATAGAAATAAATAAACTAATCAAGAATTCGTTCATTATTCGACAGTTATACAAATAATTCTCGTGTAACACAGTTACTTTATGTAACTATCTCAAATTGCGAGCAATACAGCAGCACTGGGACCCTACTCACACCCTACTATATTCATCTATCATCACATACAATATCCACTATCCCTATACGAAAAATTCAATTTTTACCTATCTGTCACTACATTATTATTAATCTATAATTTCATTCAAAAATGGCGGTTGTCAAAACGACTCCGGTAATTAATTTCTTAAATTTAATTTCGTGCTTCTTTATTTCAATTATGGTTGATTTACCTATGGAATGAGACTCCATCTTTTCTTCCTATTATTCTGGAATGGTTTTTGCACGTTTTTAGCATGCAATACGGCATTTATGGACCAATTATAGTTACACCTAATTAGGTCCGTCTTTGCTGAAACGTCAGGGACGACTGACAGCCTAACGGTACATGTACTCTTGCGAATGTTCCAAACTATTTGGTCTTGATGTCCCCTCCAGTTGTGTAACTCAATGATGGTCAACATATATTTTATAAATATGATGTGTTTCATAATACGTAGTTCTTCGCCTTAGGAGCAGTCAACAGTCACTTAGAAGGTAGTGATTACATTATTTGTGTCAACAGTAGTAGGCATTTCCAGTCAGGATACCTGTAGACAACGGCGACGTCAACACCGTATCAGCGTAGCTTCGACGCCACGCAGTCGTTAGAGATACGTCTACGCTGTTTAAAACCGCCAGTGTGAATTGTGATAGAGACCATATTAGACTAACGAGAAATTACTATGAGAATGAAATGGAGTCCTCGAACTACAAATGACGAGGATGCGAGGATGTACGGGCTAGAACCCTATACACCCTTTCCCCCTTCACATTTTAATAATGGTACTACGTGGTCTATTCTTTGGTGTGTATTGTGTCGTGTGTACTGCATAGAATACATTGTTATATGTGTTATTAATTATTATATACGCACCGCGTCCGTAATAATTTACATTTCTTTTTAAGCTATTTCTCTTTATCAGTCATACGCTACAATCTACATTCATAAAAAAGTTAGTTAAATTTGATGTCAACTTCTTAATATTATTAATATTATATTACAACCAATAAACCCGTATACCCTCGTTTTAATGAGAGCCGGATTACTGAGATGTTACTCTACTTTTAACCTTAGGGCCCTCGCCCACGGCGACTTTTTACAGCGATGCAGTCGCGATGCTGTCGCGCGTAGCATCGATACAGACGCAAAGTAGTGGCTAGCCGTGTGCCCTCGCCCACGAGACCAGATTCAGTCGCGATACAAACGCGATTCGGTTGCGATGCAGTTACGACACAAAAATACCTTGGATTAGAAAGATGGACTCCGTTGAGGCAACATTAGTTACGTTGTCTTTGGTGCTGCTTTTACGTAAGCAGCGTAGGCAACGAAGCAGCGTCAATATTGGATGCATTTCCTCCCCCCTCTGTTCCTCTCTCCGATGTCGTCCGACGCGGTCGCGCGTTTGTATCGATACAATCGCGATGCAGTAGCGCGTTAGTAGGGCGTTGGCATCGCTACTGCAGCGCGTTGCAAATGCGACTAAGGCTGCGGGCACGAAACTAGCGATGGCGGAGCGGTGGCGGGGCGATGCGGCGGCGGAGCGGCGGCGATGCATTCAAAAGCATGGACAGTATAGGTGACGCGCACGAAACACGCGACAGCGGGGCGGGGCGATCGAGCGTTGCACAGGCGGCAGGAGGGCGACAGCGGCGCGGGTGTGACGAATAAGATTAATGTTACGGACAAATAGGTAAAAATCGAAGTTTTCGTTTATTTACATACATTGGGAATTGTAAATATATGTTTAAATTAACCATATTTTTTTAACAAAAGTATAATCTAATAGCGTGGTGGATTATACTTATAGCCTAACCACTCTCAATCGTACTGTCCAACAGCCCGTACCCTGCAGTGGGACGTATATGGACTGATGCAGATATTCTAGTAGAATACATCAATTATAGGTACTGTTGTTTTTAAAATCTATCTAATGTTGTAGCCTTAGAAATAATTAAAAATTTATAAGTTGTTAAACATACATTATCATATTTTGTTTTTATATTTTATTTTACATTATTCTGAAACAGTAGGTAGAAATGTAACAAATATATGATGTGTAGTATCTGCAGCAATGCCGACTTGATCTATATTTCCCTGTCATAACTAATAGACCAAGAGCCCGTGGCCGCCAGACCTTCGTTATTTTATAAAAGCTGAATGTTTGTGGGCGCATGCCTCGGACATAAGCATCACACGATCAGCTATTATGAAGTGCCGATCGTGGTTGCTTTGGAAGTTATGAGCTTTAATGTTTCTGGCAAGATGAAAGAACCATCAAAAGTATCTGAATACTAAGGAAATATTTTTTATAGTTGTTTTAACAACATATATAAAACTCAGCTTTTATACTACAACGCTGACAAAATTGCATTATGTTAAAGTTTGAAAATAGCGTAATATTTAATAACATGTAATTTTGCCGAAGTTATAGTATAAAAGCCGAATTTTATATATGTTATTAAGGCAACTACAAACAAATATTTCCTTGGTATTCAGACACTTTTGATGGTTCTTTCATCTTGCCAGAAAAATTAAAGCTCATAACTTCCAAAGCAACCACGATCGGAACTTCATAATAGGTGATCGTGTGATGCCTATGTTAGAGGCATGCGTAGACAAACTTTCAGCTTTTATAAAATAACGAAGGTCTGGCGGCCACGGGCTCTTGGTATATAAGCGACTGATCGACCGTCATGTTTCGTGCCCACGCGAAATACTACTCTTCATCGCCCCGCTCCGCCGCCGCATCGCCCCGCCACCGCTCCGCCATCGCTAGTTTCGTGCCCGCAGCCTAACACGCGTCAAAAGCAAAAAAGTGCAAAACGTCGCCGTGGGCGAGGGGCCTTAGATGTCGTATACATCTATGGTTATAACTGGAGTCTGCAGTTATTTCGAACCCAGTCCTTGATATCCTTTTGATGTTTGATACAACATGACATAATTTATCGAAATCGAATATCATCATCTCAGGCTGCCGTGGGTGACCACAGGAAGTCCATTGTTGAATATAGGCGTCCCCCAAGGGTCTCCACATCAACCTGTTGAAAGTGGCCTGTATCCAGCGAATTCCTGCAACCTTAGTCAGGTCGTCGGTCTACCTCAAGAAGCTTATACCCTTGGCTATGATCAATTAAATGAGGAAATAATGTAAAACTGAAACTTTAGTAAAGTTAAATAATAAAGACCAATGCTAATCGAATAGATAGTTTTTTAGGATATCATGACCATACAAACTTATGTTAAGAGCGTATACACCTTGCGCGCAAAGTCAACTATAGGTATTTCTTCGTTAATTTCACGCACTCATAAGCGACCAAAGCTTTGTGCGTAGAGCTGCCGCGTCGGCTCGCTATACATTCGGCTCAAACAACTTTGATCCGTGCGCTTCAAATATTCAATTGAAATGTAATTGTAATACTAATATTATAAAGGTGAAAGTTTGTATGTATGTATGGATGTTTGTTACTCTTTCATGAAAAAACGGCTCAACAGATTTTGATGAAATTTGGTATAGTGATAGCTGACACCCTGGATTAACACATAGGCTACTTTTTATCCCGAAAAATGTAGTGTTTCCGTGGGATGAGTCAGGAAACCAAATATACATATTTTCTACTCTTTCAAATTCAAATTGTTGGCACGGGATGTCCTCTCCTACGGAAGGGAAATATAGTCGACGGCACGCGGGAAATATAGTTAGTAGACACGCGAAATAATATGTTCTTGATGTGGATTGGACTCAAAAACTATCTGCACCCGGGCGAAGCCGGGCCCGACAGCTAGTTGTAATATAATATCATAAAAATATTTTATTTGCATTATAAGTAGACAAATATTACTGTGCAAGCAAAGAATAATACAAATTTTGGATACTAATCATATTTTCGTTATTATTACATTGTTAAGTTGCATTCAAATCAGTGTTCAATCAGTATACACTACGGACGTTTTATTAATCATTTCGTGTTCGAACACATAAATAGTGTTAGGGGCCTTACAACCCCTCACAATTACGAAATATATTTAATTTTATATTACAATACATAACATAATTTAGCCTCGGAATTACATCCTATTATATTACCTGAAACATAATTTATACTCACTACAAAATCATTGTAGGTAATAAAAATAATTAAACATTTTACTACCAAAGTACTAAGAGGTGGTAATCGCATTCCGCGCGTGGCTATTTTTACTACGCGCGGCATAATCGACTGCAGCCAGGCCGGAGCGACGAGCGATACGTCCTCCCTCTAGAAGGCCTTGCGGCGGTCTGATTTGATCAACGTCGGACAGCGTGTTTTATAGTGGTTTTTAAAATATTTGTAGAAAACATGAAAACTAATTTTGTTGAAATATAAAAATGGTAATTTATTGATAAGATGTTCTTCTATTGTAATATGCAATTGCTATAAAAAATTATGTACGATAAGTTGGTGAAAAAAAATATGTTCTTGACGAGAGTTTCTGAATAATTTCGCATTGTTTAAATTTTTATTTTTCAGGAACTAAACACAAAAAGATTATTTTTCTCAGTAAAATCCCTCCATAAGGGTCTTATTAGTCTGATAATATTTTTATTTTCATCTTATATTTAGTGGTTTCGGATATCTTAAGCTTCTAAATTGCCATTTAAAGCCTAAATAACGAAACTTGTGTTCTGTAATCCGTATAGTACTCACAAATTATCCATCAATCTATAATGTTTTCCACCAAAATCCCTAGATGACAACGTTTTCTAAAATTAGTAATAATTATTTTTCCTTTAAATTGTTTATTGGTGGCTATTAACTCATTTGAAAAGTCCTGTTTTTAAGCCAAAAAGCGCGTGCAGGGTATAAACGCTCTTAACGTACAGGTCGAATACAGAATCCTATTATTTTAATCGGTTAATTAAAAACGACAATAACAGTACATACTATGTGCTATTTGGGGAAATATTTCGGAAGCTGTGGCAACATAAGAAAAGAATCGAAGACCGCACCAAAAAAGTGAAGCACAAAAATTTGACCTTGAATGAAGTCGCTGTTTTCTGCTATCCTTTTCTTTAGATTGACAATGATTTTATTGTTCATTCACTGTTACTCGAAAGAAAAGGATAGCAGACAACAGCGACTCATACAAGGTCAAATTTTTGTGCTTCAGTGTTTTATACGGAATGCAATCTCCATTTGGGTATAAGCTTCTTGGTCCACCTTGTTAACGGGCGTCCGACATTTCGCTTGCCTGCACGGGCAATGGGCCACGGCCATCTACGCACTATGTGCCCAGCCACTGCTACTTCAACTTGATAATCCTATGGGCTATGTTGGTGAACTCATTTCTCCTCATTTCTGATTCGACCTCGAAGGGAAATACCGAGTAGGTATAGGCAGTTCCATATATACGTTGAGTGACCTTGAGCCGTCTCATGAGGCACATAGTGAGAGGCAACGTTTCGGTGCCGTAAGTCATCACTGGTAACCGCTACCAGCATTACGTAAAGTCGGCGCTACATGACTTTTATGTTACACAGTAAAAGGACAGGTCATTGATTACAATAATTGTCCTCTTACGGCTTGCCTCATAAACTTTGCGGGAATCGGTTTAAACTTTAACCGATTACTTATGCCGAGTGCGGATTGGTCTTCGATATGAATAAAAAAGAAAATTAGTTGTAGTCAATTAATAGCTTCATTGACAAAGAGACAAAATATGGTCAAAACTCAACTAAAATTATCGTAACTATAGCAAATTATTTAAATTTTAAAACATATCTATTTTATCTGTGGGATAAGTAAAATACTAAGGATCAAATGAGAGCATAATGTTTGAGCCATTTATCTAAAGAAAAACATTAACTTAAGAAAAAAATACAACATGAGTGAAATATATATATTATGTGTCCAATTAAGAAAGCAGGCAGGCAGGTTTTTAATTAAACAATTCTTTAATCACTACATAGTATAAAACAAAGTCGCTTTCTCTGTCCCTATGTCCCTTTGTATGCTTAAATCTTTAAAACTGCGCAACGGATTTTGATGGTTTCTTTTTAATAGATAGAGTGATTCAAGAGGAAGGTTTATGTGTATAATACGTGCATATTATTTTAGATAAATCTATAAGCAGCCGGGCGAACTTGGGCCGGGCCGCTAGTAATAAATAAAATATGTTTAGTGTAGATTAAAGTCACCAAGATGTTGAATGCAGCGCATATAATTTCATTAGCTACGTGTATATTGATTATATTATAGACGTTTTCTGCCCTCGCTGATAAAGATGACCCGGGGAGTGATAATGCGTATGGAAGTGTGAAGATGGCGCGCGGGCTGGCGTGGCGCGGCTGTCGAGCACATCCGTCTCGCTCGTACGGGAGGCTGGACAGCCGTCGGAGCGACTACCGACGTCGTCGCCCACCTCTCCACCAATATGTTCATTGGCATCACCTCCAGTGGAGACAACGTGAATTCCCATTACGATTACCTGATTTGAACACCGGATAGGTGAGTGAACTTTATTTGTCAATTAAATTTATCAATCATAAAACTTACCACTTGTCTTGTCTCTCACTACAGATAAACTATCCTTGATAATGTTCCCCCTGTTCAGAAAAATGGATAATTATGAGTAAATTTATTTTTTATGAGTATAAAAAATACAAAAAAAAATTAGCTACGTTAACTTACAAAATATGGTTTTTGTTTAGCAAATATTACAATTCTAATTTTTTTTCAGGCACCTCCTACTGAAAGTTTAATAAATCCAGAACCATGGCACTGGACTTTGTAGCTGGATGTATCGGAGGTAAACATAATAAGAGTGCGAATTTTGTTGACATGTTTTTTTATTACACAATAAATCTGAAATGGTTGTGACGCTTTTAGGTTGCGCGGGAATCATCGCTGGGCATCCGTTGGACACGCTGAAAGTGCACATACAGTCCGGGAGAGGGAGTCCGTTGGAATGTACCAAGACGCTTTTGAAAGGAGGGACATTAGCAAACATGTATCGTGGAGTTGGAGCTCCTCTAGGCGGCATTGCAGCCGTTAATGCTATAGTTTTTGGAGCTTACGGGAATACGAGACGAGCTTTGCCAAACCCTGATTCGTTAAAGACTCAAGCTGTGGCTGGCGCGGTGGCGGGAGCGTTCCAGAGCTTCGCATGCGCGCCCGTCGAACTAGTTAAGACTCGTCAGCAACTCGCAAAACCTGGTGAAGGAATGCCCATGGGGGCGTGGGCCGGAGCGAGGCACATCCTCAGGACCGGTGGCTACAGAGCCCTCTTCCGCGGACTCGGTATAACCATAGCTCGAGACAGTCCCGCGTTTGCGATTTATTTCGCATCATACGAAGCATTAACGAGAGGTGATAGATCAGTGTCGCGAGTGTTCACGGCTGGCGGCGTGGCGGGCGCGCTGTCGTGGGTGGTGCTGTACCCCATCGACGTGGTGAAGTCGCGGCTGCAGGGCGACGCGGCGGGGCGGTACGCGGGCGCGTGGGACTGCGCGGTGCGCTCGGTGCGCGCGGAGGGGTGGCGCTGCCTGGCGCGCGGCGTGGGCGCCGTCACGGTGCGCGCCTTCATCAGCAACGGAGCGTGCTTCACGGCGGTGGCGTGGGCGGAGCGCGCGTGGCAGCGCTGCAGCTCCGACTCGGCCGTGCTCACGCTGGCGCAGGCCGCCGCGCTCCGCGAGGCCGTCCGACACCACGACAGCCCAGACTTGCACTTCGACTTGTGAACACTCGTGTGATCGTGTGCGATGTGAAAATATTATCTTATGTTATATGTAATGTCTTCTCGATACGGCACCTACTTATTTATATGAAAAAGTTTATGCATGAAAAATCATGATATGTAATAGAATGACTGTTGTTGTTTATCCTGCGACTGATGAATTGTAAATAAAACGAATTATTCTTATAAGCGCCGTATACTTGTCCGAAAATTTCATACATTTTTCAAAAATATTCCATTAATGTAGAAATTATTCACATTATGAAAATATCACAACATAATAAATCCACCCAAAGAGCTATAATAAATGTAAATATTTTATAAATAAATGACTGTTACATAATAAATTTACTCTATAATTAACTTCACTATACTTTTTACTAAAAACTTTGTTTTTTTATTTCGTTCTTACTGATTACGAATATAACAAGGCTTTTGGAAAATTTGAACATGGTGTGATCTGAAACAAAGACAAAATCATCAATCAAATGAAACTGGAACACTAGCCGTTCATCAGGCAAACTTCTAAACATAACAAAACTTTGTACTCAATTATCAAATAGCGAGACCAACTTATTTAACCTTTTGATCCTGGAAGTGTTTGTCCGACACTTCTATGTTGATGTGCTACGGAATACGGATCATAACATTCTCACGTTCATTATGTAAAGAAAGTAGACCGCCGATCCATTCATAAATTTTGTAAATAAATAAATAAATACACCCAACAGTCACATAAGTACATAATCTTGAACCGACAGTATGATTGAGTGAGTGTATCAGAGCCGTGTCAGCCGAGAGTAACTACGAGAGACTTTTTGGCCTCTGAAAAATTTGTCGGCCTGTCATTTCACAGTTGGCGTCAAACAAAATGCGCCATGAATGTTATCAAATGCGGAGGCTGCCGAGGTATTTAATATTAAATGTGAATTGTGTTTAAATCATCATTATCATCCTCCGTCACGCGGAATTCACTGGTAAACACCAGTGTTCCTTAAGGATTTTCACAGCGACCTGTTAGAAGCGGCCTAGATTCAATAACTTGTACAACCTTTATGTGGTACGTCTACCGTAAAAAAAAAATAAAAAACATACAACGATAGAATTACAGGTGGTAGCGTAACTATATTTGCTAAAGTGCTAGGACCACCTTCAGATCAGTTATCGCCACCTAGACGTAGGCGTTTCACCGAAGTGACATTGACAACTGATTACTACTACTGCTAAACCTGAAGTTAATGTATGTATTTAACCTCACAAAATAACATGTTCGTTTCAGAAAAAGTAAAAAAATGCATCTTATTTTAACGACTTGGTCGCTTTCTAATAATGAATGCTCTGATGCTGAATATTTTTCCTTGGCATTGATACTGCTAAGCAAGATAATGTAAAGAATTTAACTCTGCTATCACAGCAGGGCCAGAAAAACATCAATATTGCACATAATAATTATATTATTCACAAACAGTAAGAAAATATTATTAAGATGTCAATGTCGATGTTCGCTGATGAACTTAGGAATACACGTATCATTGACATTTTTCTTTCAACAATGTCAAGATAATTCAATGATACATACGAACATCGGATTGTTTAATAAGTTGTAAAAACTGAGAATATTTAATTTTATACCTTAAGAAAAAACCTTTGTGAAAGTTACTTTATGTTAGAAGATGTTTTTAAAACCTTTTTTCATATATTTTATGTTAGTGCATCGTATCTCAGCACGTTAATTTTATATGGCTAAAAAAAAGAAAATGAGATGACAGTTCATGTTGCTAGGGGAGTTTCCTGCGCCGTTTTTTCCTCACAGCTACAACACGTTACGAAGCGGTGGTAGCAGAAATTAACGATTCAAAAGATCTTGAGAAAGGCTATTTGAATAAAGAATATTTTGACTTTGAATGCCGGTCAGATACAGCATCAACTGGCCATCAATCATATGGCGGGATAAATAAGGGCTTCTTCCCACTAGAAAGGAAGTAACAGAGATTATAGGAAGTAGAGAACACAATACATCCAACAGATTCACGGTAATTTTTTTTTTGTAATATCAGTAAATAACATTATTTATTTTACACTGCCCTCTCTAGCTCCTTCTTTTTAAATCCATCCCATGGTTGTCTGTAAGATATTGCTTTAAGCGATAAGACCGCCATTGTACTTTTTATTTTTTAGTTTCTGAATATTGTATTTTTTATGTGTACAATAAAGACTTATATAATATAAATAAATAAATAACATTTTCACTTAGAAGTTTCGGACAAAAAAGAAATAACCAGTTAAAAATAGAACGCGTCCAACTGCATCTCATTCCTAGATTCGAATATTTTTATTTGAATAAAGAAAATAAAAATAAATAAAATTCACATTCATAAATCGTAAAATCTACTTTCAATAATCTAGTTGTACTGCCATATGTTCCGGTAGGGGCAAAATATATATGTAAATGTATGACTGTATGTATGAATTTTTATTTTGTTTTTATGTAGTGACGCGCCTACTTTTATTTCTCTCCACCACTCAAAGGTTGACTGGGAGAGAATGCCTCAGGCATTAAGTACGCCTTTTTATGTTATACAAAAAGCATTAATAAATAAATGAATACCTTAAAACTGTAAACAGAAGAGGCGGTCAGTCTTGCTCCATCGGCTGGGGCGGCAGGGGCGGCGGCGGCGGGGGCGGGGGCACGGCCACCTCGTTGTTGTTCGCCTGGTTCTCCATCAGGCCGAGTTGTTCGAGCATGTCGTCATTATCTTCCATTAGGTGGACCTAGGTCATGAGTTATCAAAGATAGAGCATCACGTTGCGAACCGACAGCCTATTTCCAGTTATCTATACTTCTATAATAATATATTAAGCTGTAGAGTTTGTTAGTTTGTTTATACCCGCTAATCTCAGGAACTACTGGTTATATTTTACCTAAAGGAATTGAAATAAGGTTTGATGTGTAATATCGAAAATCGTTATCAATTATGCTATTTCTAGGAAAATTTACATTTTAGATCTTTGTTACAAACGAAAAAATATGGCAATAACAGCATTATGGGAATGAAATAAGGGATGAAGTGTTATGTGGAATTCAAAATCACTGACGATTTTGATGTCTATAACTAATAAAGCACAATACTTGGGTGTAAAGATGTGGGATAGAATGAAGTTAGGACGAGGGACAGTATAAGACTGGGATAGCTAACAAAATTAATTTGACGTGATAAGACAGAATGTAGGGGCACGGGATGAGACGGTATGTATATGACGCGATCGGGATGGAATGGGAAGTGACGAGACAGACGGGAAGGGACGGGATTGAGCAGAGCGAGAATGGTGGGGATAAAAAAGGGACAGTAGGATATGTACCTCGAGCTTCGGTATACACGAGTGTGTACGAAAAATAACATGTATCTGGTGTAGAGTGGATTAAAAATATATCTGCACCCAGGCGAAGGGGGAAGGACCTTTAGTATAGAAATATAAATGTTGGTAACTGATAGTTAGATATAAAATTATCTGCAAAATATGTTATTTGAGTGTTTGAGTAATTCTAGAACATCTAGTCTATTCTGAAGTCTAAATCGGTGGGAGGAGCGTGACGATGACGGGCAAGTTCATACCGCAGTAATACGCGTTTTGTTTATATCGAACAAGTTGTTTTGCCTTGATTTCACATGATTAAGAAATCTCATGAAGTCAAAAGCAATCCATCTCTGTTTTTACAAACGGCAGCAACCGTAATTTAGTGTATAGGTTTGTAGCGTAGTAGGTGTTTATTTCCAAATTCCGTCTAAACGGTGTAATGATTATAGAGCTTTTCATAACCTTGCTGTCTACCCGTAGCGGGCAATAATTCCACTCTCATAGTGAGAGAAACAACTACAGCAAAGAAATGGTTAAAGTCACGTTAGAATTTTTTATTTTAGTTCATACATATAAGTCCCTTTCCAAAGCACAGAATGAAGAATCCCTCTCGCTATGAGATTGGGTGATCCCAATCTCCCCCCCGCTTGCCCTTTACGGGTGGACAGTAATTAGCTGTTACGCCATCTATGATCACGTTGAGAAATAAAAGAAAGAACCTTCTTAAGACTGGCCTTCAGTCGTGAAATCGAGGGTATTACATTTAAATATTCGTCTGGAACTAGATTTACAATATGTAGACTCCATCGTATGGACTATAGACAGCCATCTACCAACTCGTTATTTATCCCCGGGCTATAGTATAATATAGCACCTAATTAATTTCACGCTTGAAATGAATTTACTATTACAATAAAATAATTATAACACTCGGTAGTGAGTTCCATCCAAAGTAGTGTTTAATGTTATGTATCAACTTATAGAGGGATCTAATTTTATCTCTAAAGTTATCAGTTATTGCAATCTGACGCTATATGCTTTTTATGTATAATATGTTTGCGTACAAACTATAATTAAATTTTGCGTAATTATTATCATTGGCCCCTGGGGCTATAAGTTATAACATTTACGAAACAAGATTTCAGTTTTTTTCGGGTGTATTAATCGCAGAACAATTGAATATTAACAATATTTATACCATACATCTTTAATTACGTATCATATCATAATGAAACATGCTTATTAATACCAAAGAAAACTTCAACGTCGATATCTGTCATGTTTGTCTGTCCGGAACATACAATCGTAATTGCAAGCGTGTAAATGGCAACCAAGCTTTTGTGATAGCTCGGAGCTTGTAGACTAAGCAACGTGTAAACGTAGCATTATAGCCGTTCGCCTGATGATAAACGATACGACCGCTCATAAACAGTAGCAAAACCAAACAACAACTTGAATAACAAAGCAATGCTTGGCATTCCACTGCGTTCGCCATCCTGAGACATAGGATGTTAAGTCTCAAGAAGTATGTCCAGTAGTTATTCCAGCTAAGATTTCCTTCAATCCGAAAGACAGCAGTGCATTTACACGGGGTTTTGGCGCGAGAAATAGACATTGCGCTGCTACCTATCCAGGCGGCCTCTCACACATGAGAGATCTACCACCAGTGTAAATCTAATAAAAATATTTTTTTATTATAACAAATGTGTGTGAGATTAGAGATATTATATTTTGCTTCAAGTTGGATAAACGATCTGAAAAGGTCGCAGGGAGTGTCGTTGAACGCAGTTGGCCTTTGTCTGCTGCTTATAATATACTAGTCGGGCCCGAATCCGCCCGGGTGCATACACGTTTTAAAATGGCGGTCAAAATATTTAATTCTGACTATAAGTTTAGAATATCGACCAATCGGACCACGAAAAATGAACAAAATTTCCTCGTATTTACTAGAAATATCACTACTGCTTTCCTCCTATAGGTCATAGCGTGATGATATATAGCCTATAGCCTTCCTCGATAAATGGACTACCCAACACTGAAAGAATCATTCAAATCGGACCAGTAGTTCCAAGGATTAGCGCGTTCAAACAAGCAAACTCTGCAGCTTTATTATATTAAGTATAGATTATAATAATAATTGATATTAAGGAAGACAAGCATTTTTTATTTATGTAGATTTTTGTAACCTCATTCCTGAAATAGTGTAATAAAAATATTGTACTTGCTTAAATTCACCGGCCATTTCCAATCCCCTGCAAGGCCTAAGATACGTTAACTATGTATTGGTTAACCTGCGGCCTCTTTTTATCACGTTTTGCTCCCAAGCTCTTTCGATATTCTGCGCGAATGACAAGTGCGAATTGCGATATATTTTATCGTAATTGTATCAGTAATATGTTAAGTTTCAGTAAATATTAAAAAATAACTTTTTATTCATTGTTTCTGCAATTTTTTTACCGTCTATTTAATTGGAAATAAATTCTAGTACTTAGGTATATTTTCTACGCGGAAGCAATCATAGAATCAGCTTCATAAAGATAGACGTAAAGTGTCAACCGCATACTTATCACGCAATAAACATTATTTATATAAATCTTAGCAGTTAATTAGGCTTAACCTATAATAACTACCATATTCCATAAGGCATATGAATTTGTCTGGACTGTAATTTTTTTAGTTTCTTTGCATCACATTCAACACTTGTATCCGTCAGGGGCGTGGATTGGAATTTTTAACTAAGGCCCGTATTCACAAACAATACTTTACTCAGTGTTGAAGTATCCCTATGCTAAATAAGACATTTCTCATAGTGATCGTTCCGCTCAGCCTTTTTATTCATAAACAATACTTAAGTCACCCTTTTACTATGGGAACGCACAGTGTCCAATGCGGATCAGTGATTGGTCAATTACTGTTGCTAATTTATCTCTGGTGTTTGACAATTGGTGTCCGCGCATGTCCCGCAAATTAGTTGTGAGTTTCAATTTGACAACTTCAAATATTTACGTTCCAAATATTTATTAAAATTTCTTTCCCACGTTTTTAAGCGGTAAATTGTGGGTGTTAGCATAGGCCACCCCCCTCCCCAAGGATTTCCACAGTGACCTGTTGGAGGCAGCCTGCATCCTAATAGATGATTACTAAACTGAAAACTCCCGTATCTGTATCAGCCCATATACGTCCCACTGCAGAGCACGGGCCTCGTCTACTATCGAGAGATCGATTGAGAGTGGTTAGGCCATATAGCCCTCCACGCTGGCCTAATTCGAGTTGGCGGATTTACATACCATAGAAATTTTTATACATCGCTATGGTATGCAGGTTTCGTAACGATGTTTGCCTTCATCGTTTTAGCGCGTGGTGATTGACTATCAAAGAATCAATACGCACATGATTCAAATAGTCAGAGGTGTGCCCTGGGATTCGAACCCGCGACCACCATGAAAATGTTGGCAGTAGCATCTAGTCCGTTTACCAACAGAAAACTCCCAGATTAATAAAATCTTAAGGCCACAAGTAATTAGTAAATAAGCGGTATTGAAAGGCCTCTTTCAGACTAGTGGCAAAAGTGCATGAAGAACAATATCCCTAGTAAATCGATAGCGTTTTCAAAATTTTTTGTCATTGTAAAAATCAAAAGGATTTTGTAAATCTCGAATAATATTTCTTGCACTTATTGTCCTGCGTTCGGTTTCCTTACCGAATGCAGAACGATAAGTATCATCAATATAATTGTCGAACTCCTCCTCTCTGCTGCAATCCATTGTATTGAAAATAGAAAAAGCCTAATGCAAAAACATGGACGTAATATGCAAAACACATAAAATGAAATTACAATTTACATTCACAGCTGTCACTTTTACGTCTTCAATCGACACTATGCGTTGCGTAAAATAGCTGTTGACTTTCTTTACCTGAGGGCCCCTATAAGTGAACGCATAGTGTCACTCATCACTCAAGTATTGTTTACGAATCCAAATTGACAATTCTGTGCGTTTGGCTACACTATGCGTCCTCATAGTATTGTTTGTGAATACGGATGTAAGTGCCCTACTATATTCATCCGAACGAACGAACGAACGAACGAAGTCGAAACTTCGGACAAACGAAGTTTTTTATACGATACGAATGCATGTTTTTTTTTTAATGGTACCTACATCAGGCAATGCGGTTCGGTGCTGTCCGTGGCGAGCGGTCTCCGACAGCAGGATCTTCTGTCGTTTCTCCTCCATGAGCCTCTCGCGGTGTTTGTGTATGTAGTCGTACACGTTGGGCAGGCCCATGATCACGCAGGCTGACAATGCTGACCGGTATATGTTCATATCAGTTGCCTCGTACCTAAAACAGAGAAATTACTTAAATTATTTTACCGTTATTTAATTTCCTTTATTGGTATATGGATTAGATTCAACTTCTTCTATTTATTTTCTATGCATCCTTTCTTTTTGTAATGTTTGATATTTAAGTAAGGATGACTTTGCTGTTTGCTTTATGCCACGGACTCTTAGTGCAGTATATCAGAATCGTTTATACATACGAACATACACCTCACACCGTTATGAATTTAAAATATTCCCATCATTATTACAAAATATTATCTATTAATATTGTTTTGATTGCTCAGATCCGGCCAACGAGAAAACAGGTCACCTGATGGTAAGTGATCACTGCCGCCCATGAACAACCACAACGCTTGGAAATGGATGAGTTGCCAGCCCATCAAATATGGAGGGGAGCGGGAAGGAAAAAGGATGGGAAGAAGTAAGTGATATTGGGTATCCAGCAATCTCACAAACTGAACTTAACGCAACGGCAAAGTTCGCTTCACATCAGTCTCCTGTGAGGCAGTGGTACCGCCCTGGACGAGCCTGCCCATCAATACTGAGTCATGAATCATAACTCACAACAGCGTGGCTCTACTTGAATTGGTACATATTCAACCAATAATTTGGTACTTACGTTTTTTTCACAAGTTTTAGAATTTTAATAATTCATGTCCATAAAATTACTTTAAAAAAATAGTATTATCAGGGCTGTTTCCTTTATTCAAGCAACTATCTACAAGCCTAAACTGTTGTCAACTGCTGGACATAGGCCTCCTCCAAATTGTGCCATTTTACCCTATCTTCGGCTTGTCGCATCCAGCATCTGCCAGCGACCTTTCGCAAATCGTGACTCCACCTAGCCGGTGGGCGTCCTGCACTACGCTTGCCAAGACGCGGTCTCCACTCAAGAACACGTCTGCTCCAGCGGTTGTCGGTTCTTCGACAAATGTGCAGGCGCGGATCTAGGGGGGGGGGGGGGGGGTGGGGGGAGACGAGGTCCGTGCTCCGGGCGGCAAGTTCAGGGGGCGGCATATTGAGTCTTGGGAGACAACTATACAAGTCATCAATAACGTAACATCACTTACACGGACATTGCAGAACTTTATTTTTCGCGGGGCGCGAATATTAATGAATATGCGATAGGGGCGCGTGAAAAAGAGTTGAAGCTATATTTGGAAACTCCTTTACCGATCTCAGCGACTATGTTTAGTTTCAAATATTCAATTTGTGTTTCTTAGTTAGTTTTAGTTGATTAATCGAACAAAGAAGAACGAACATCTTTTATGTTGTTGTGTTCTATCTATGTTCTATGTGGCATAACAATGAGTGTTGCGTATGGTGGGCGGCATTATCGAGCCCTGAGGAACTCCGGCATTTTACAGAAATGAGCGCCGAAGCGTGTCCGTCGACGATGACACGTATTCTACGCCCATTCGGAAACCCATGAACACAGGTTGTCGTGCAGACCGTGTGCCGGATGTTTGGAAAGAAGACTATGGTGCCAGACCCTATCAAAAGCCTTAGCTATGTCAAGGCTCACAGCAAGAGCCTCGCCACGCCGGTCAATCGCCTCACCCCAGCGATGCAGGATAAACGCTAGAAGATCACCCGTTGATCGATTTTGACGGAATTGCTATAGTCTGTCACTGAACAACGAGTGATCCTCTAGGTAGCGGATCAATTAAGCGTTTATGATCCGCTCCATGACCTTACACATCACTGAGGTGATAGCGATAGGGCGATAGTTGGTAGGGTCTGACTGATCACCCTTTTTGGGGATCGGTTGCACATTGGCCTCCCTCCAAGACTCAGGCACAACTTCAGTGCGGTAGGACGTTCGGTAGAAGCGAGTCGGTCGAGTGCAGGAGACAACTCGCCTGTACTATCTCTTAAAACTGGCTTTTCGCATTCATTGAAGTCACGCCGCACATCACACTGCTTGATGCGGATATCCGCCATTGAGAAACCGCAATCAGGCAGTTTAGGCAGCGTCTGGGAACCACGGTTCTCGAGGCGGGAATTAGCCGTAAACAGATTTGTCAGTAAGGCAGCCTTCTCATGCGGCTTGTGAGTCAGCGACCCTGCGCGGTGGCAACGCTGGACGGCAGAAGTTAGACTGAACGGCCCTGGCCAAATCCAATAACGGCCGGGTGCAATACTCTGTCTGTCTTTTTCTACCAGTTAGAATCGCTAACTCTAGTATGAGTTCTGTCATTTTTCGGTTTCAATAATCGTTGACAGATGAATAAATTTAACTATGGTTTCTATCTATCAATGGGAGGGTTCTCGCTAACCATAGTTAGGAAAATTCCATACAAATTAAAATATACGCGTTTCGATAACGATTCGAACTACTGTAGTTATTTGTGTTTAACTAGCTGTCAACGTTTTCTAATATCGCTGCAATATGGTGGATATACATCGATTATCCTAGATATGTGGTATTTTTATGGAAGAAATCAGCAAAATAAAGTGACATTAATATATTCAGTGATGAAAGTGATAACGAAATGTTTTAAGTTGGTGTATTTCACGCCGATTATAATTTATGCGAAACCAAAAAAAAAATGTGAATATTCTAGTTCAGAATTTAATTTCAGATTTACTTTTTATATGAAATAATACATCAGCTATTATGTTTATTTCTACATTTAAACCCAGCCTGCAAGTAACCTTCCTCCTGGTAAGCATACATATCAAATATTTCATTAAGTTATAAAAGTGTATTGAATTATTCGAAAATCATATATTATATAATAAATGTAACAGCTCGGGAACAATAATGTGTCACTGTTCCATTATCTGCTGCTATCATTGTGGTTTTATGTACTGGGGAGAATGCATGTTCAGCCGGTAACTATTTTTGGGTATCAAAAGCACAGTCAGCCGAATCATTACTGATGTGCCTCAGGCTATAACTCACCTATATTATCAATATGTAAAAATATTAGACAACACACAGCATGGGTTTCATAAAATTGCAGTTTTCCCAAAAATCTTTGGTGCAATTCATTGCCCATATTATATTCCCATAGAGCCACCTTAGTAATGACTACCTTTAGATATATTAGGATTAACAATAATTATGTATTAATATCGTCTATGATTTTAACATATTAAATCTTAGTATTATGTATCAGTTATCTGATCACAGTGTATTAATATTAATATTTTTATTTTTAGGTTCAAATATAGGAGAAGAATTAAGAAAATAAAGGCATTATTGTTCAAGCAATGTGTATTGCACAGTTACTTTTCATGAATGTATTGGAACGCTAGCCTGGGGCTCATTTAACAACTCTGCTAAAAGGTATTTATCTCATACTTTATATTTTGAAAGAATTCAAATCCAAATTCAAAATACTTTATTGTGGTACATAGGTGAAAATGGTGTTGCATTCAATTGTTTTGTGCAGCTATGACCCGCCATATTGGCAAATAATAATTTAAGATGCAACAAATATGACAATTAAGTTGGAAGAATGGTTAAGAGAATATATTAAGATTAATACATATTTTTGTAAGTAGTTTCCTAATAGTTCCCTAGTTTCAAAAGGGTACAGCCTGATGGAAATCATCAAAACATATTTTCACTTCTTCTTTTATTTTTTGTAAAAAACATATTTATTTTCAGTACAATGTGAAGAAGTTATATAATAAAATAGTAATAGATATCTAATTGGAGATAGTGCATATCCACATACTACTTTATTAACAACACTGCTCAATGTCTGCCATAGAGTATTGCAACAATGCGGCTCATATAAAAACAGAAACACTATTCAAAGTTATTATAATTAATATTTTGCTCTTCCATATTTTACATCTTTCTTTCATCTTTATTTCAGGTCTTATGATGTTTGGAAAAGAAGATTTCCACACCTTCCAGTAAAAAAGTCTTTTGGGATTGTACACAACTTTAAACATTATGAGTGCCACAGCGGTGTCAGATAATATTTGAAGAATGAAAAGCATTGCTGATGTGGAACATGAAATTGACAAACACTGCTAGGCTAGACATAAATATTAATTACTTATTTTAAATTAAAATAAAGTTTCAGAACTTTGTCAATAATAAAGATTAAAGATTTCTCACAAATTATCTTTGATATTTTATTTACCCATAATACAATCTGCGGAAAAGGGGGTTCTTACATTTTATTTGTAAATACATTTTATGTGGTATATAAAAAGAGGAACAGTTGTTTTGTCTATAACTAGTCATTACAATTTCGAAAACTTCTAGCATAGTAAGATCACCTGAATCAATCATTATTCTTAATTTGATTTATATTGTTTTAATTATAATAATATTCCTCAGTATTTAATTGTAGATTAGCACTGAAATGATTTCAGGTCTTTAAAGACAGATTTATTACAAAACTAAAGTAATGCAACTACGTAATGTTTTATTTTCACACTTTTCTTCGTATTTATAAATATTATGGTCTCTGATTCAATTTAAATTTGTAACTCTGATGCAGAAATAGGGCCGTAAAATTCATTTTTGAATTCATTCTTGTTGGTAAACATTGATAATTATAAACTTCTTTTTTACATTTGACATATCATAAATCAGTCATACGATGCGTTTTGTTATTCTATGTAAGCTTTGTATGAATTTTTAATTTGCCATTATTTGTCACAATACTTACATTATTAATATATTTTAACGTTTTATTCTTCTAATTATACATTAATGATGATTTATGATCATTCCAAAATAAAGTTAATAATTAACCTAATAAATATTGACCTCAATTAAAAGTGCAAAAATTAAACGTTTGGGAGGAACGGTTCTTACCAGAGATATATGCAATATCTACGTTCAGCGTTGTTATCCTAGTTTAGTTTTTGTTATTGAAACATCGGTTAAACAAAGATAGAAGACACGTAATTATCGGGGATAATTTTTACCGCTTAACTGTCAATATATTATTGAAACCGGCCGTAAGCCGGACTGCTAGTCGGGTGATTGGCCACCGCACGTCCAACCCTGCTAATATGCTGGGAATCCGCTCTAAAGTAGGCCTTCTTGCAGGCCTTGGTGGCTCGTTGTAGGCTTTTTTAAGCGAACTGATATTGGGATCCTTCATGGCGTGACCCCTGATCCAAGCGCGATACGCCGCCTATTTTTCACCGACAGCATCAGCGCATGCACGATTGAACCCGGAGCGTCCAGCCCTTACTGGCGATCTCAGAGGAAGGAATGTATGATACTGATGATCTCCTCAGTAATAGCGATGACACTCGCGGAAGGATGTGGCTCAGGGAACCAAGATCCATGTGCACCCACAGAGGAGAGAAGGAGGGGTCCTCCGTGCAGCGCAAATGGAGACAGCAGATGTCCGACCGAACATACAAGCATACAAAGCAGGCCGAGCCGTCTCGAAATGGTGGTGGACGGCATTGAGGTTCGTATGGAGTCCGTGGATGTTGATGAACTCCAAAGTGAACGCGGTGGTGGGGTTATGCACCGCTGAAGGACCTGCTTTGTTTAATTGCACTGTCATGAGGTTGAAGGAATGGGTTTGGTGAAGAGGCATCGTGGAGCCTAAGTCCGGGCATTAAGAAGGCCGAATGGACACCGGCACGAAAGGGTCGGCATGTGCCGAATTGATCCGCTGGACGGAAGGGCCCCCGTACCCTCCCGGGATGTGCCACCGGGACCCCACATCCGGTCACCAACCGGCATGACGGACCCACCCAAGATTAGCCACGATTAGGCCCCTGTAGTGTACCGCGGGCGGCCGGCGGACAACCGTTTCTACGGGTCTCCTTGGCCGGCGGGTCAACACTCCCTTCGACAGCGACCGAAAATACCCACACGGTACAACCTCATGCCCGGACTCAAATCTCTCGAAAAACTAGAATAACACGGGCTGATCCCGGAACGCGGTCCCCTTACGGGGTCACTATGGCGGTCTTTACGCCCCGTGGACGATGATTGCTAGCCGGGCGGACACTTTAGTCCTACCACCACGAACTGTGTCATTCATCACTACCCAAAGGTCACGTGTAGTGAAACTAGAGTCAAAGCTTACGGACGCGAGCGACGTTAACCCTCAAAAGTGAAGCTTCATTCAAGTGAAGCTAATAGAAAGCGTTTAAAATTGCTTAAAATTATGGTAAAATGGCGTTCTTTCCCGAATCCCTGTATCATCAATGAGCGTCTGGTTGCTAAAAATGATGATAAAAATAAAAATATAGGCAGGCGGGGGCGGCATTCTTCAGTTTTTGTCCCGCCTCGAAAAATACATAGATCCGGCGCTGCAAATGTGGCCAGCCCACTGCCACTTCAGCTTGCTAATCCTATCTTATTCAAGCAAGTCGACATGTAAATATTTCAATAGCTTTATCCGTTTGAATTGATGGACGATGTGGCGATAGGGTCTACCACAGGATGGTAAGGAACAGACAAGGCGAACACAAATGTGAGTCATGATACCACCATCGAAGCGAATTATTGCTAAAAATTAAGTAAAATGTTAAGCTATATTATTTGCTACCTTTAACTACAATTTCTTACCACTCGTTGGTCCTCTCGTCATAGCATTCCACGTGGTAGATGGTTGTGACGCCATTGAAGCCGCCGATGGCGAATATCATGTCATCTATAACTTCTATGGCAAAGTTACTTCGCGGGTTGTACATGTCGGGCACCGGAGCCCACGTGTTGGTGGCAGGGTCGTACACCTCACCGCTGCACATCCTTGAGATGCCGTTGAACCCTCCTATCACGTAAATCTGCAAATTTTACTAAGCTCAGTAATTTAACACATATTCTATGTTAGCTCCTCCACGACCACTATGGAGCACCGGCCCTCCATTTAGATTCTCGGGACAAGAGTTCGATTAACCGTTCTCTATATCCTATCAATATTTAACAAGCGATTATATTAGCTACCATGACTATGTCGGTACAATTATACGCTTCATTAAACAAAAATAGATACCTATATATTATATTTTTCTATAAATATATGCACCATATCTATATGTCTTTATCTTTTTAACTGAAACATATATTGCATCGAAATATCTAATTAAATCT
This sequence comes from Hyles vespertilio, assembly GCA_009982885.2. Lineage (NCBI taxonomy): Eukaryota > Metazoa > Arthropoda > Insecta > Lepidoptera > Sphingidae > Hyles > Hyles vespertilio. Next base: position 22,749,061 of record CM042815.1, read on the forward strand.
CTTTGTAAATATATAAAGATTATAGAGAACAGCTGTAAGTGGATTTAAGCCGTACTTCACCACGCTGACTTGTGGACTTGAGGTTAAAGACTTGACATACTAAAGAAGAAACGAGTCTTAAGAAGATCCCCGTGGTATGCAGATTTCCTCAAGATTTTTGTCTTCGCCGTTGAAGTGTATGGTAGTAGAGTAACATTACAAATTCTTCGACTATAACCATCACCAGCAGCACTGGTACACAAAACTTCACTTTCTAAATTAAGGTTCGTTAAGCATTTAAAATGAAACTATTATTTATATTTCGCGGATTTGATTTCATTTTTATTTTTTTAACTTCCCACGTTTCGATTACTTTACAACTTTCGTGGTCAAGGAGCGGAAATTCATCATTCGCGTAGATAGTTTTATAAAAACCAGAAGTGAAATTGCATTTTCAAAACCAACAACCATTAATTATTCGTACAATTTAGATATGTCTAACAAATATTAATAATTTGCGTATACAATAAGACAGAATCCTTCCTATCGCTTCAAAAGGAAAAACAATACTCGAACATTCTACCGAGTTACAAATTTAGGCAAGTTTACTCTTCTAATTTAAATTACGGCCAGACAAATTTGTGAAAATATTTGTGGTGCCCCATATCCATGGGGCACCACAAATTACGCCATTTCACCCTGTTGTCAGCTCGTTACATCCAGCTTGTGGTAGCAAGCTTTTGCAAATCTTCACTCGTCACTTAGCTAGTAGGCGTCCTACACCACGTTAGCCAACACGAGGCCTCCACTCAATCACACGTTTACTCCAACGGTTATCGGTTCTCCGACTGATGTGGCCAGCGCACTGCCACATCAGTGCTAATCCTGTGTGCTATGTTTATAACTTTGGTTCTCTGTCCGATAAGATCATTACGGATCTTATCTTCCAATGGGACTCCATAGCTCGCTAAGCGACTTTAAACTAGTAGATCAGTGGTGCTGTAAGTGGCCAAGTCTCAACACCGTAGGTCACACTGGTTGAAAGCTATCGTATTCAAGATTTTTGGCAAAGGTGACGAGAAGACTTGTAGCATCTTTCTCAAAGATTTTTCTACCTAGTTAAAGGGTCTGCCCCAGCCAGATAAATCAGAAACAACTTCAAGCTGGTGGCCACATACAGCGACAGGTCTGCGGTTGTGGCTCATTAGTTTGGTTTTGTCGGAGTTAATGTTAAGACCTATTCGCTGTGAGGCTGAATCAAGACCGTGCGCATCTATTGCAGCTCCTCCAGCAATTCCGCCATCAAGACAATATTGTCAGCAAAACGTAGAAGGCATTCGTTTATTAGTTTTTTTTATTTTATTATTTATTGCCTTTTTATTTCTTTTATTATTTACTGTCTCTTAAGAAGGAACTATCGAGCTTACACTCCTAAATATGGATCATTTTCATGTTTGCTCGTACTTGTGGTTGTTTTGGGTCTGAATATTCTCTATCGTCGGGATTTGCTATTATGGAATTTTGAGTTTCGTCGATTTGATAATTTTCAAGACGCATTAATAAATTGCTCGTTCCGAAAGTACTGACTTATTTTAGATAACTTTTCATTCATCGCCGACTCCCTCTTTCCCCTTCGTTTTTCTAGTACCTCTTAAATAATTTCTAGAACAAGATATGTACAAATTTATTTAGAAAATATGAATTTAAAATTCATAAATTATATTGTTTAAGGATTTTGGTTCTCGGTTCTCCGTTTAAGGCCGAGGCCCTAACGAGCCAGGGCCCTGTCGGGCCTGAGACCCTGTCGGACCAGGGCCCTACCAGGCCGGGGGCCCCTTAGGACGGGGGCCCGTGGCGTTTTGCGCACTCTGCCACCCTATTGTTACGCCACTGCGTGACAATTATGTGAAGATGTAGATGAATAAAAACAAGATAACTTTCAGTGCAATAGCACGCGAAAGCTTCATGTATGAATACTTTGTGAGTTTGTGAATAACAGAAATAATCTACACACAATACGCTATGTCAATATTTATCTTACACAGTTCACGCCCGTTTTCTTAGTATGATTAAAATACCATTACGTAATTTAATGAATATCTAATAATACCTCATTAATTGCGATGAATATTTCATAAAATTTCATCAATTAATCATGTGTAATATATTTTGCACGTACACATAGAAAATGTTGGTCGTACGATAGCAGAGATAATTGTATGTAAATATTTACATCATCTACAAGCGTTACCCTCCGTTTTCCATTCGCTTCAACTCTCAAGGCACATGTCCGAGACGTGATCGTTGAATATTTCAGCGTTTAAGTAATGTATCAAGTTTCACTTTATATTGATTAAGGGAAGTTCATTCAAGATAAATTATTATAAATGGGTCTTGCTTGTGGCTACGGCTGTAAATCTCGAGGTCCATGCAGTCTGGTAATTTTGTGCAAACTTTCGAAAAGTGATTTGCATGCTGGACTGTGGCCAGTAACGCGATAGGCTTATTATTGAATTGTACCTCGCATTAACAGTTGAGGAGAGTAAATGAGGCAACTGTGGGTGGCTACTCTACTTGCCTTAGGGAAACAAGCGTGATCGAAAGATGAAACCTAAATATTCTCAATTTCATTCCGATAAAGTCAAACGACAATTATTGTCAGTGAAGGCTGTCCAAGTAAAATATGTCTCGGTGAGAGACTACTATGAGGACGGCAGAGAAACTATGCTAACTTGCTATTCGCTGCTTCACGCTGGAGTGTACGTATTCTATTAGGATTACTATTTTAAAACTTAGATATAAACTACTTGTTTACGATATTCGCTGCATCTTATCTGCATTGACATATCGGATATACCGGGTATTTCAAGACTGCTACCGAAAACGAAGCCGGGTGGTAGTTTTAGTGACTACAAACACAATTCAACTAAAATTTTTGCTAAGAAACGCGAAATTTTTTTTTAATCATTTTTTAAATATCGTCATTTTTGGGTAGTAAATCCATAGTTTTTGCTAAAATAATAATTTAAACTCTTTTATGCCTTGGAGTCTTGATAAATAAAAGGGTATACACTATTATTTTACAAAAAATGTATTTACCACCCAAATACGAACATATAAAAAATCACTAAAAAAAATTGTCGCTTTATTTCCAACATTTTCTGTCGCATTGTGTTTGAAGTCGCTTAAACTACCACCCGGCTTCATTTTCGGTAGTAGTCTTGATATACCCTGTATATTAATGATACATCGTGCAGGAGCCTTGGCGTGAAATTAATCTATTATGCCCAATTGCATTGCACATATATATGTACCTAGCTACCATGTATCTGGACATGGTAACTATATCTACAGGTGTACTATCTAATTATGTTGCATGAGCAATCTTAGTATGTGTAGAAACGAATAATGTACTCAGACTAAAAACTGTTCAACTGCCAATTAAATATAACTCTTATTGACTATTGTTATGATTTGAAATACAGCAACAAGATATATTATATTTTGATAGTTTAAAATAATTATAATTTCACATCCAGACTGCAGTTACTTTTTAATTAGTATTGATTAACGTTTCCAAATGTTACTCAGCAACATCTGACAAAATGGTATGTATTGTTAGCAACGATGAAGTACATTTTAGCCATGTTGTCGTATTAGTTATATTAAGTAAATATTGCCTAGCATGTGAACATTCTTGCTCAATGTTGCTCCACATAAGGTAACTGTAGACGCACAAATAGACATTATGTGATGTGTCAAATGGCATACATGTCAATTGTCAAAGTAATGACAAGCAGGTGAAGCGTACAAAATAACCAGAAATCAATATTCTTGACTGGTTTGGTGCTTGCCTAAACGTTGTTACCAATATATAGGAATTAAATAAATCGATGTACCTAGCTTGTATGAATATTAAAATACCTTGTTGTGGTAAGCGATGCAAGAGACTCCGGAGCGTCGCGAGCGCATTGGCGCCAAGTTGGTCCACTGGTTGGTGTCGGGGTCGTACACCTCCACGCTGTTCATGCATTCTTGCCCGTTGAAACCGCCCGTTATGTAGATCTTATCTATGGCAAATAACCTGTCACTCAGCGAAGATTGTACTGCTAAACACTGAATTTCCAAATAAAAATTCAAAGTTTTCAAAGCTGCTGCAGACAAAACTGACTGCTTGCATAATTATTACTGTACAATGTACTGTATACTTCTCACTGCAGAGAACGGCCCTCCTCTGCACTGTAATGCCCTGGCAACAGAGAATACGACTACAGCGTGGTGGACCATGCTAATTTAATCCACGGGTGCGGGTGCGGGTTGGCGGACTTTACATGCCTTAGCAATTCTACAATTGGCTATGCCATACAGGTTTGCTCAGGATGTTTTCCTTCACTATATTAATCAGGAGTAAAAAATGCCTCTGTCCTCCTTCCGTCCTCTTTGTTTCCTTTGCTTCACCCATTCTAATTAGCTTGCAACGAAAATACGATCCCAGCGTTGCATTGTAAATGTTCATAAGCGGCTATAACTATTTACCATCGGGAGAGCGTTTTGGTCGTTTGTAGGATCAAAATTATGTGTCTTGAAGTATGTTCGCAGACTCACTGTCCAAAGCAGCTGCACTCGCGTCCGACCTTTGTGCGTTCATGGGCGCGACCAGGGACCACTGGTTGGTACGATGGTTGAACTTTTCCGCCGTGTTCTGCCTATGGTGACCATCATACCCTCCCATAGCATATATTGTCTCTCCCAACACCGCCACAGACACGTAACATCGCCGGGCGTTCATCGGAGCCACCTACGGATAAGTAGGCATCATTATCACGAATTAAGTGATCCAGATCTATTAAAATAATTGCCAATTAAACGATTTTAAAATTACGCGCAATAAATAGATACGTCATATCTGACTCGTACCGGATTTTGTCGCTTTCTTGACAAATTCAGATTTACTGATACGAAAATATTAAGCACGTTATTTTTTATGGAAATTCCACATGAATAATTAAATTTTACAAGCATTATAAAGCAAAATAAGAACAATTAATCAAAGAAACTAGATATACATATCACAACAAGAACACCAGAAAAATCTCATTTGGTTATTTTAAACAGGAACCATCTTGTTATTTCAGTACAACTCACCTCACGCCAGGTCTTAGTGACGGCGTCAAAGCATCGGCACGAGTTGAAGTAATCCATGCCGTCGAAGCCTCCGATCACGTAGATGCAATACCCCAGCACTGCGGTCCCGTGATAGGCCCGAGGACCGGCGGAATCAACTTCTTCTACCTAACGAATATCTAGTTACTTTGCGAAGTAGTCGAAAGTCAAACATTATGTCAATAAACGTATTATAAGTACATTGTAGCCTGCCCTTTCTTTCTCGTTCTCATAAATCCATCCAATGGTTGTCTGGTAGAGAACGCCTTAGTGCGATAAGAAAGCCATTTATACTTTGTTAACATATTATATCTAAAGATTCTGTTAAAAAAATAATGAATAAAAATAAAATATAATTTAATAAAATGTGAAAATCTCTTTAACTTGCATGTATTATTTCGCTACGAACTTATAACTTACTGGTGGTAGGTCTTTCATATGTGAGAGGCCACCCGGGTAGGTACCACCGCAATTTCTATTTCTCATGCCAAATAGCAGTGTAAACGGACTGCTGTGTGTTTGCGGTTTGAAAGACATTGTAGCCAGAGTAACTACAGGACATATTGAGACTTAGCATCTTATGTCTCAAGATGGTGAGGGCGGTGGAATGCTAAGCAGCATTGCTTTGTAAGCTATCGTATCGCTTACCATCAGGAGAACGAGCATGCTCGCTTCGCCATTCATAGCAATTAAAAATGAATGTAAAATTGAAATCATAATTTTATTGTCACTATCAGTGGATATTCAATTTAATGGCACTTATTGAATGACATTTATAATTCTTGGATTTTCATCTCAATGGTAAATGCTTTATTAATTGGGTACTTTTCTATAGCGACTGACCTTTATCCAGCGATCAGCTCTAGTGTCGTAGGTTTCAATAAACGCCGTCGGGGATCCACCGCTCCATCCCCCGATTGCAAACAGCACCTACACAAACAAAATAGGTACATTAACATCAGAAATATATTTCTTTAAACAAAGGCAGACGTATGCCGACACGGTGCTCGCGGGTTCAAAACCCAGGCCACACCTCTGCATTTTCAGAGCCACATATGTATTGATTGTCAATTACCAGGCATTTTACTGGTAAAGGAAAATATCACGATGAAGTCTGCGAACTATAGATATTTTTAAGTATTTTGTGGTAGGTAGGTAAAGTCCGTCAACCCACTAGACACCCATTATACCAGTGTAGCACGGTGAACTGTGGCCTAACCGCTCTCAAAAAGGTAAAAAAGGAAGGAAAAAATAAAGGAAGCTCTTGCTTTACACTCATATATATGGGCTGGTATTATTATTATTTAATAAAACGGGTTTTTTACACTAAGCCATTCGATACAATTATGCCGGCCTGCTAACTTAAAATAAGTTGAGATAACCAATATCATAAGTTCATGCGGGCCATAAATTATCAAAGTTCAAAGTTTAACAGCTATGGTTTCAGTCGCCTCTATGTAAACAATATGGAAGAGTCATCCTGATATTCCTTATAATCTAAATTCTAGGTAATAAAACATATTCACGAAAAATCTAGATAAATTGAAAAGTGAATGATTTCATTAAATTCAGTAATCACCTTGTCGTGTCAATGTACTACTTCTATTAGATTATACTTATTGAATCGAATATTAGAATGAATGCTTTGTTTTGTTTTAAAACATTATTATTTATGCTAGACATAAAATCTTTATAATTTTAATCGTTATAATAGTGTTCAGGTAAACCTCGTGCGGTACTCTCGGCCTTGCGATCTCAGGCGTAGCGACTTCTCCATCCCTCTGAGCAATCATTTCCAAATCGTAGAGGAACTTCAGAGTTTCAATAATGATGGGCCTTGAACCTTCGTTGCCTGTTACGTACGGATGATCTTTTACGTTTTCCAAGAAAAACTGCAACAAGTAGTAAAGAATTTTAAAATGTAATTGGATATGTAATGACCCTTTCGTTTTTAACTATTTCGTTTGTTAAATATCTATTTTAGTAAACAGACCGTTTATATTTGATGTTTTTTTAAACTCCAGAAGATAGCTTGATACTTATAATAAACTCGAACATTGCGAACCTCGTCTGTATTTTGGGTATTGTATTTTTTTGTTTAAGATCTTTAACCGCAAATAATTTAAGTTACTTGTTTATATTTCTTACTTGGGTGTCGAGTAAGCCAAGTCGTATACTGCCCATGAGTTTGACAGTGTGCCGCCATCGAGAGTCTGGGTCATAGTTTACCCAACGCAACACTGCTTCCCACACAGCTTCTTCGCTTTTCACGTTCAGTTCGTCCTCTAAAATGATGGAGTTCAGCTCTTCTAACGGAAGATGAAGAAATTCCTCGCTCTGCGTTGCAACAGTTACAAAATAGCGAAGCAGATACCGTCGGGCATCTGCTTCCAGTTTGTAACAAAAGACGCGTCTGTAACAAATAGTTTAGCAGTTTGATCCAAATTATTACATAGCCTCGTCATTGGAACTAAGTTTTCTAGCAGAAATATTCTCTGTTGACATTTCATCATATCTTAGTATAGCTATAAGCTAAGGAAAGTATTGTATTTAACATGATGACGATGGTCTTCATCTCTAGCCTCAGGAAGTCCAATCCCGAGCATAGCTTCTTCGGCCCCCCAAGGATTTTAATGGCCACCTGTCGGATCCGATCATCATGCAGCGGTCTTTATTTATAAATTTAAGAAATAAGGTCTGTGGCACCCATCTGTATCGACCCATATACGTCCCATTGTAGGTCACAGGCCCCCTATAAAAACTAAAGTACGATTAAAAGGGTTAGCATCAATAGAACCTTGCAAACATCATGATGCCGAGGCAGTTCTTAGGGTTGAGGGCGGCTCTGAGGTGGTCGCAGCAGAGCTGCAGCACGCCGAGGAAGGCGAGGTAGTCGGCGGTCATGAGCAGCTCGTGCACGTTGGTGTCGGACACGTCGATGCGGCGCAGGTACGCGTACTCGATGAGCAACAGCAGGATCTCGGAGCGCACGCCCGATATCAGCACGTCACTCTGCTCCCGAGAGTGCAGCGTTGTTGTGAACAATGCCCTGTTACAGACAACTTCTAAAAACTACCATTTTATAGCTGGTATCAATGATACCATGAATGATCTATATGGTGCTATCAATGATAAGTCATTTTAAAAAATAAGGTACGTATAGCATGAATTAAAACAATGTTGACACATAAGTATGAACCCATAAGGGCAAACTGCTGAGATAGGAACTGTATTACAACCGAGAATTCGATCGAGGGAGGTTAGGCCTTAGCCCATCGGATAAAGTAAGCGGATTTCCTAATGATGGCTTCTTCCACCGTTAAATTGCTGCTACATATTGGACAATATTGTTTCCTGTTAACAGTGATGTGATATAGTTCGTACAGGAAGTATGGGCTGCAGGCGGAGAGGATGGCTCGATGCACTGGGAAGGCGGCGCCGTCGTCGGCGCGCACGATGGCGTCGCACAGCAGCCGGCACTCGCGCAGCCGGTGCAGCGCCTGCATCGCCGCCACCGACATGCATCGTCCTGTCTCTCGACCCGCCCTCTGTGCAAATACCAAATGTACACTCAACCGCCCTCCGTGCAAATATTAAACACTCATTATCACCAATTCGTAGCTCTTTGCTCGATATAAATAAATAAATACATCCAACAGTCATATACATAGTCCTGACCCCACACTACGATCGAGTGTTGTGTCGTGAGTATCAGGAACTACGAGAGACATTTCGGTCTCGCAATATAGATCTCCCTAAATGCACGTCTGAAACTAGTGATTACGCGCTTTTATCTCTCAACGCCAATCCACTCTGGAAAATCCTCTGGGTTTGTGAAAACAAATTCCATAGCTGCCCAGAGAGACTAATGTTCGACATAGATCTCCCAAGAGCACGCAGTTTTATTTGAGGAACTTGGGAAATATGACGCTCCGTTGCCTAGGACTTTCATATATTAATTACTATTATGAAAACTCCATTTTAAAACTCTGTTTCAAATGTTTTCACAGATACCTTTATTTATTAGATATATTCTAATTTAAGCTCAGGATCCATAGTTGCAGCATGTTGCTTTCATTATTGTTATACATATTTCAAATTTCAAATACAGCGTTTGAAAGCCTCAGTGACGCAGTTGGTAAGACGCCGCTGTGAAACGCGAGACCGCCAGTTCAATTCCCGCACCGAGACAAATTATGTGTGTGATCCACATGTGTATGTTTCAGGCCTGGGTGTTAATGAGAATTGAGACCGAAAAGTCTGTCATAGATTCTGACAACCAAGACACTAGAGTCGATCTTACTGTGGGGTCAAGAGAAGGTATGTGACTATTGGGTGTACTTATATACCTAAATGATTGTCATGATACAAAAAATGGTTAAATACGAGTGTCCCAATTTTACATTATGTATTTAACTGTGAAATTCAGATCATACCGTAGTAGGACAAGTATATTGTATCCAAAAGTATCAAGTACCCATATTATCTCTAGAAAAATACTCAATGTACCTTTTTCAGTTAGTGGTTGATTTAAATTTTCAGTTTCCTCGCACAATAATGCTCAGAATTCGGATATTATAGATATAATTTGCTATTACATTTTAAATATTATATTTTCTCCAAGTACCTGCTATGTTTTCTTCAAATAAAGATCAAATATCGTAGTTAATTATAAATTATTATTTTATGTTTACTTCGTGTATGCATATTAATTTGAATTTGCAACTGTGTTTTAAATTATAGTTATCAAGTATTTGTTGTTTGTAAATAACATGTATTTTGCCCTATGACATGTTTTGTATATGCCTCGTATTTGTTTAAAACTGACTAGCCGCTGTAGCAAGGCAATCCTTGCTACAGCTTGGCTCTGCTGAGTATGACGTAGCATTCTTAGGGGCTGTAGGACGCTGTACTTACTGTGTTATTCGGGTCGTTTTCCATTTCAGTGCGACTCTAGCGCACAGTCATTATTATTAAATTGTCACGCATTAAAAAAATATTAACAACGAAACGGACGCCACGCGACACAATCGAGATTTAGCTAAGTAAATTTTTAAAAATAACGTAAAAAATAACTCAAAACAGCAAAATCAAGTCATTTGATAAAACATTTTAGGTTAGCAAAAAAATGATATAATAATGACAAACATGTCACACCTTTTTTTTCCAGGTGACATTACTGGATATTAGAATTTTCATTTCCAGCGGTTGCCTTGCTGAATCAGAAACTTTTGATACGATTTTTTTTAAATCAGGCAATGTATTAAGTTATAGCTGTTTATGCTAGTTATGAATTACAATAAAGAGGCCTTACGCTTTCCGAATCGTAAAAATGCATTATACATATATTTTAACTTACCGCATACATAGATTATTATAGACAAGAGTTGTAGGAGAATATTTAGCCCGCTACCCACGACGCTTGTTTTGCTGCTGGATTGCTTGCTATAATTTGCTGCTGGGTTCAAAGTTGGCTGTGGCGCTGGGTGCAATGATGGCTCTCTCGATATGTTGGCTTCACACGGTGCTTGCCACTACACGCCGCTAGGCGTGCATGCGAAGCGACGTCGCCATTAAAGACACGAGTATTCATAACTTCTGCAGTACCACGAACGGTCGAGTACAAAAACTATTGCAGTTGAGATAATTCGACGTAGAAAAACTATTATTGTGGCAGCTCCAGTTATTGCTTTTAAACGGAAACGAGATCTTGAACAACGAAAACGTCGATTGTGGAGTTGCGAGTGGCTGTTACGGTGTGATACAGGACAGAATGTTCTACTAAACATGATATTTAGTGAGCTCGGGTATGTATCTATAATATTTCAACTTTATTTGTAACTACATTTTTTGGATTTTTAATTTCATACTACAATTTTTAATATATTTATTATTTATATTACATTTTTGTTTAAGTCCTGAAGATCCTTCCAGTCTCGCTAATTATAAGAAAAAAAAGCATAAAAAACCCCAAACACGCAAGCAATCTATCACGAAAAATAGCACGCGTTCGATCACCGAAATCCAGCACGCGACCACGCTTCACAGACAGCAGTGACGTCACTTTCTCGCGGCGCTGGCAGCAGAGCAACCATCGGCGAACCCCGCAAGCAATCCAGCAGCAAAACAGGCGTCGTGGGCAGCGGGCTTTACAATATGAATCCAACAGCCAATCCATTCGGCTCACTGCAGGGCACGAGTTTCGTCTACAACCAAGAGCGCTTAGTAGGGCGATTCACGTAATAAAATAAATTCAGTTTCAGTGCAGTTGCGGTTAAGTTTAGATCAAAACGGTCCTTTTCGTATTCTCGTAATTATTACAACTGGTGTCAAATACGCTCGCGTCAAGTTCGTGCCACGCGAGCACTTCAGCGTATTCTACTCAATTCTACTGCTGCGCGTTTTATGTGAGTGATTCAGATCGCAACCAGATTGGTAGGTATTCACCTATTCATTTGATGTCTCATTTCGTACAGCACATGTACAGTTTTGGTTTTCACATTAAGAAAACACCTTACAAATCCTATCAATATATTAATGTCAAAAGTATTACATATGACTGACGTACAGTCTGTGCGTACAGTTGACGCGCAGCACACGCGCAGTTTACGTGCAGCTCACGCGCAGCTAAACAGTTACAAGAATACCATTTTGCACTATAACGTAAACTTAATTGCAACTGCACCGCAACTTGATCGGCGCGTCAAGAAATTACGTGAATTGCCCCATAGGTTACGTGTTCACAATGCGGTAAGCTAAAATACGGTCAGCCTAATCGCAATAAAGAAACCAATGCATGAATATATTAGTTCTAATTCACGCTATAATGCGGTTACGGGCCATACGCATTTTGCAGATAATTCTAGCGTGTTTGTTCCGGCAGTCACCAGCCGGTTAGCCGCAATTACAACCGCATCCTACGGCAGTGTAGCCTCCGCAGCTTGGCGTGCATCACAAACCGTAGACGTACTTGAATACTCTCTATTATATCCAGATTCCTTCACAATAGATAAAATACCACGTAAAATATTCTCTCTCTCTCTCTCTCTCTCTCTTCAGTCACAGAAAGTACACTGCTGAACATAGGCCTTCCCCAAGGATCTCCACATTGACCTTGTGGAAGTGGCCTGCATCCAGCAAAATACTAAATAAAAATAACTTAAATAAAATATGTACATGTCTTTGACCGAAGAAACGTAAACAAGAGCGGGTCAGTCAATAATATAATTAAAGAAGTAAAAATACACATGTAAGTTATTAACATTTATTCACACACATCATCAGCGCTCATCGTAACCATAATATTTACAACTTGGTATAAAAATAAATTCTAATTATAAAGTCTTAAAAGATAAAATGCATCAGATTCAGTTGAGTGGTCGCGTGACTTCCTTGGCGGTGATGCCGTCGGACCTGAGGCGAGACAGCAGAGACTTGTAAACACCTGCGGAGAAAGGCAGCACCACACCGCGCTCCTGGATCTCGCCTGGAAAATGTTCCATAATTGTACCGCAAAGGCCAAACAAAGAGAATGGCCAAGCAGTCTGAAAAATATCTGCCATTGGGAGGGCGTTTTGAACTAGGACCATAGATGATGTAGAAATACTCGTATATAAAGAATGTGGAGAAATGTGGAGAATGTGGTCCTTAGCATACAGTAGATAAAATATTATATTTTTCATTTTATCAGAAGTGAAACTGTTAGTAATTCGAAGACTTTTAACGTGTGATATTTCGACAAATGGGTTATGCTTGCGTAATATGCTTATATCGTCGCAAGGCTATCAGAAAGATCAGAAATTCAAAACATTTATTAGGGTTCGCATAAAAATAGAAAAGGTCTGATCCAATGGGTCTGATCTAAGAATATCATGTTCGTCCCGTCTGACTTTTATGGCACAATTGACCATGATCAAAAGTTATTCAAGTTATCATCCTTATATTGACTGAATTCGTGTTCCATTCCTTTAAACTAAAGACATACAATATAATATCCGCTTCGATAATTAGCTACGGAATCTCAAGTTACAAGTTCAAGTGGTTGTTTTACGTATACTTTTATCAACCAACCTTTGTTTTTTATTGAAGGAGATATTTTATTATCAAGAGCGTACTAATACACACCCACTTTATAAACTAGATAGAAACTATCTCACCGCGAATTTCACTAAATCCAAATATTCTGAATAATAATTAAATTGATCATGAACGATGCCTAGAGCTGTTCAACGGCATCACTGCAATACCAGATAACTCTACCCTACCTGAAATCCACTATATATTATTTTACGTCAATAAGAAAAACAGTATTTTTCATGGCATGTGTTTGCGAATTCACGAATCTAAAGGTGACTGATACAACATCCCAGGACTAACATTTAAATTATACGTACCTAGGTACATTGTTTAAATTAAGAGTTAAAAGGGAAGGAAAAAGTAAGAAAAGGAAATGGGTAATGGTTACCAGGCGTCCGGTAATCTAACTTAACAAAACTCAACAATAAATCTGCTGCTTTATGTAGTTCTCAGAGCCAATAGTATCATTCCGGTCCATTATTACAGTAGTCCAATATTACCACATGTGGCTCTACTATTTCACAATAGAATTTTGACAGCCTATGTGGCGCAGTTGGTTAGACTCCGGCTGTGAAACAAATATTTGTGTCATCGACAGTTATTTGTTCGAGTTTGAGTGTTTGTGAGACCGAAAAGTCTCTAATAGTTTCTGATACCCACTAAACAAGACTCAGGACTCAGGGGTCAGGACTATGTGTGAGACTGTTCGTTATATTAATTACTTTTTTATTTAATTATATCTATGCCGGCATATACTATGGTCAAAATCCTTTCAATCGAGCTTGGTTGTAAAAGAGTCTTCGGCTCTGTTTTCAAATATGGTCGAATGTCCATGGTCTATGCCTGATGTCTTACCATCTAGAACCATTTTGGCAGCTATGGCGGTGGGAAGTCCGACAGTCCTGGCCATAGCGGTGTGTGAGGTGGGGTCCCCTCGTACCGTCATGGTGACCTCACGCATCTCCCTCTTGCCGTCCCTCCAAGTTACACCGACCTCATGCCGGAGGACTACGAAGTCGGTTTCGTCCTTTTCTGAAAATAAATTGTTTATTAAAAAATTAAAATCTTTTTACTTGCTGTTTGTTTTACATTTTATAATAATAGCATTGGTAGTCCAAATTGGACGGATGACGGATGTAATTAAACTTGCAAGAAATTAGAAATCGCTGGATGCAATTTACTTCACAATTTACTGTTCATGCTTGCACGTTGCCGATAAATTCCTCATCTAACCTTACACCTTGTATACCATTATAAAACGGGTGCTAATTAGTGTTTGAGAGCTATTTAGAAAATAATTAATGCTAATTAAAATGTAATCTATGCTCTTCTATAGTTTTTCTTACATTAATTGGATCATTATTTATGTTACTGGTAAACTGTATAATTGCCTAGGTATTGTATAGAATGCCAGATTATACAGATTGTCGGTAACATAGACATAGAAAAGTATTATAGGTATATTACAATATATAAAATAATATTAAATATATTGCGACAAATATGATAAAATTGAACGTACCACAAATTTCGCTCTGTTTTTATTTAGTCTATTGGAATATTTATTGTTATTTTGTATAATCCCACTAAAACATATCCATGAAAAATGTTGCCAGGACGGACCTAATAACTCGCACTTGTAAAAAATATGTATTTATAAGATCTCGTGCAGAGCCAAGCTTCTTACTCTTCACCATGGGCGTAGCCACGGTGGGGCAGAGTGGGGCGCTTGCCCCACCCTGGCTTTGACCTACCGACTCTACAAAAAATAATTATCTAGGTAAAGTACTAGGCAGGCGAGCAATAAGAAAGCATTTAGGATAATTCGTATTATAAAAACAGATGCAGGATGTTATAAGGTGAAACCTTATTACAGAAAAAAAATACCGGGGGAAGACTGTGGGTATAGTTTGCTAATTACATATGATTTTAGACTGCTGCCCCACCCTGATCCCACGGCTGGCTACGATCATGCTCTTTACGCCAAAACTCTACAAAGCTTTACTTCACAAACTCTACATTTAAGTCAAAATATGTGGCTTAAAATACCTACGACATAAAACTTGTATTTTAGTTTGGGCCATTGAATCTAGATGTGGGTGTATTTATTTACTGGTGATAGCGGCCAAGTCCGGCTTCGTCCGGGTCCGAATAGATTTGTCTACAATTCTATGTATCTATTATACATAAAAACCTTCCTATTGGATCAATCTATCTATAAATAGAACCGCATCAAAATCCTTTGCGTAGTTTTAAAGATCTAAGCATATGTATGCTATACCACATGCATGTGCATGTGGTATATTGATGTGGTACCTATTTTGCTTATATATCTTTGTCACTGTCAAACAATAAATTATTTCCTTTCTACATGGGGAGAGACAGACAGCGATGTATGTACAGATTGTAGTAGATAATATTATTTCCTACATCTAAATCATTTTACAATTTGTATTTATTATATATATTTATTTAGTATTATAGAAGTATGTATTTATTATGTATGAATGTATGTTATGTAGGTATATATTTTTTTAGGTTAGTATAAGTATTATTTATTTCCTATCTTTTAATTATTTATATTACACTGCCTCTCTTTCTCTTTCTTTTTAAATCCATCCCATGGTTGTCTGTAAGACATTGCTTTAAGTGATAAGATCGCCATTTGTACTTTTTATTTTTTAGTTTCTGTGTGTTTTTTTTTAAGTGTACAATAAGGATTTAAATAAATAAATACTGGTGGTAGGTCTCTCATATGTGAGAAGCCGCCTGGGTAGGTACCGTCGCAATGTATATTTCTCCCGCTAAACAATGCACTGTTATGTTTCGGATTGAAGGACATTGAAGCCAGAGTAGCTACTGGACATATTAAGACTTTACATCTTATATTTGGCGGTTGGCGAGCGCAGTGAAATGCCAAGCTTTGTAATTCAAGGTGTTGTTTGGTTTTGCTACGGTTTATGAGCGGTCGTATCGCTTATTATCAGGCGAACGGCATATTCGACTTGCCATTCATTGCAATAAAAAAAATATTAAAGTAGCCACCCACCATTTGTATATCTTTGTCACTGTCTAACCCTTTCTACACAGGGAGAGACAGACAGCTGGAAGCGACTTTTTTATAGTTTATACTGTGTAGTGATAGTGTGTGTTCTGTTAAAATTCTTTCCCTACATAAGGAGAGACAGACAGCGGGAACTGGGAAGCGACTTTGTTTTATAGTAACTAGTATACAGGGTATATCAAGACTGCTACCGAAAACGAAGCCGGGTGGTAGTTTAAGCGACTTCAGACACAATGCAACAGAAAAAGTTGCAAAAAAAGCGAATTTTTTTTTTATTGTTATTTTTTTCCTATGACCGTATTTGGGTGGTAAATACATTTTCTCCTAAAATAATAGTGTATACCCTTTTATTAATAAATAATCTAAGGTATAAAAGTGTTTAAATTATTATTTTAGCAAAAACTATGGATTTACCACCCAAAAATGACGATATTTAAAAAATCATAAAAAATAATTGTGGCGTTTCTTTGCGAAATTTTTAGTTGCATTGTGCTTGTAGTCACTAAAACTACCATCCGGCTTCGTTTTCAGTAGCAGTCTTGAGATACCCGGTATGTAGTGTGTTACCTAGCTGCAGCCGCTTGCTGAGGTAATGGCTGAGCGTGTCGAGCGGCGTGGCGCACTTCACCACGTCGATGTCGCTGAGCAGCCCGAGCGACTCCAGCGCCGCCGCGCCCGCGCCGCCCACCTGCTCCGCCGCGCGCGACTTCAGGTTCTCGTAGAAGATGGACGAGTCCATCAGACCTAGTAACTCGCATGCCATCTGACGCTGCGAATGTACAGGCAGATACAACACATTGATCATGCTCTGTATGTATTTATCTTATATTATGACGTCCTAGTGTACTAGAACTGTATTGATTGTGTGTGACTCCCGATTGTAGAGGAGGCTCGTGTCCTGTATACTATAGTGAGGTGTTATTAAGCCAGATAGTACACAACGCTGGTCTAGAGCGGATTAGCTATCGGAATCTACAACACTATGGTGTGCATGTTGCCTCATGCTGTTTTGCTTCACCGATTTAGAGCGTGGTTATTGAATGTAGATACACACATGACTCCGAAAAATCAGCAGTGTGTAATAGAATTTGAAACCGCAACTACCGTGAACAATTATTTTTTTAAAAACAGGGATACTTCCCTGGTTTTAAAAAAATAACTTTGTGACTACTTTCATCTTTATAGCTGACCGCACACAGCTGCATAGGCGGTAGTCGCGGATTCAAATACCAGAGTAGTCCTTTGACTTTTCGGTCAGGTTCAGTTACACCTGTCAGGTATGTTTGTATTCAGTAGAGAACATACACGTAGAGTAAACCTGTACTAATTCTTAATTCGCTCTGGCAGCGTCGAACGCAGATCTCGACGATGTTGCTGTACTAGTTTTATTGTCAGTTTTAATGATAAGAAGGACGAACGCCACATACTCTCAGTTTTGCTTGTGCAGAAGCAAGTTGCAAGAGCATAACATTTCAAAATACTTATACATTTTTTTCTGCCTGAACAGGTGACTAAAGTGCACAGTTTTGCAGCATACAATTCACGAATTTACCTGTACAATTCAACTGTAAAGTCAAACATGTTAGGTACCCAGGCTTTAGTTAGTTCGACAATATCATAACACAATGTTTTTGATAGTACATTAATATAGAAACGTTGATTTCTTACCCAAGTGATGCTGGGACCTTCGGGGTGCAGTGACGGATGGGGATTAGGGTCGACAAAGCCGATTAGCTGCAACGCCTTCATAGTCTCGGCAAATCCTGGACAATAATAATAACGTGGTCAATAGTAACATAAAAAATGGTTTGTATATTTTGGTCTCTAAATAATTAATCAAAGCACTAACAAGGATCAATAAAATTAGAATCTCATTGTTTTTACTTTTTTTTAATATTAAGGCGACAACTTTCTGTTACAAGTTGAGGTTTGAGATTCATTTATTTCTCTGAAGAATACATCGATTCACTTAAACGAGAAACAATCAACTTATAAATACAACATTTCGTGGGCTTTGCAAAAGTTTTTACATTTAAAATAAATAAAAAACACAAGAATACGTAAAGATATAAATCTAAACATAGTTTTAAAGTTTCACTTCACCAACCCGCACTAGGCCAGGAGTGGCACTGTGGTAGACTGTAAATGGCCTAACCCCTCTCAATCGTACTGTCGATTGTACAAAACTACACAGTTTTTTGTTTGAGTTACAAAGTTGAGGTCTCGGGTTCGAATCCCAGATCGGGCAAAGTGATATTGGATTTATCTATTCATTATCTGCCCGGAATCAGGCTTGCGATAGGCTCGCACTCTATCACATGGTTGGATTTTTATGGATCTCCCGTATGGGCTGATAGGGCTACTATCGGTGCTGTGCGAAGAAAACTGCTCCAGAGCCAACGTTTGGCGTTGATATTCTTGTGCAAGGCATATAGAACTGTTAGTACGCGAAGCTTTGCCTGTCCTAGCGGGTGTACTTCCAGTCGACCTGGAGGTGCAACGTCGCGCCGCGATGTATTACTCTAATAGAGAGAATATGGATAAAAGTTTTTTCACCGCACGTGAACTTTTAAAAGTTGACAGATTATTTAAACCGGTTTCAGTGGTATATAGCGAACTATTAGATGAATGGCAAAATAGATGGGAGGTATCTTTGAAGGGCCGGCATCTATACCAATGTTTTCCTTGCGTACGTGATCGTTTAACAAAGACATGGCTAGATGTCGATTATTGGGTATCACAATTTCTCACGGGCCATGGTAACTTTAAGTCTAAACTATACTCTTTTAAGCTTGTTGCGTCGCCTGCGTGTCCATGTTCAACACCTAATTGCGAGTATGAGCAGTCCGCGCATCATATACTTTGGGAGTGTAGTCTTTGGCATAATGAGCGTAAAACCATGCTAGATAGTATGCAAATATCATCTGGAGTTGTATACTACATGGACCTTGTAGAGACTAGAAAGAACTTCCGTGCTTTCCGGCGTTTTGGCCATACCTATTACTGGATTCAAGCATAACAGTTCACATAATAGGTCCCATTTTATGTAATAATAATTTGATCCGTGGTGCTTCACAGCTGGCTTCTCCGGCTGTGAAAGTCTTTATGCGAGGTTATTTACCTCTTCAGTTCAATGTTTTGTCACCCGCTTTGCACGGAGGGAAGTGGACAATAATTTATTTCCAACTCCTCCTATTAATTTAACTTTCTGATTAATTTCGTTGCGGGTTAAAGACATGTTAGACATTTCCGGAGACTCGCCGAGCTTCAATGCTCGGTGTCATTACTTTGCGTGCTACTGTTGATCCTGGCTCACAGGAGTTACAGTGGTAGGTGTGAGGGCGGGACAGTCTCCCAACTATCACATGGTTGGACGGAACATACAAGGCGAAATGTGGATGTCCTGGCACCTCTGCCTACCCCTTCCGGCAAAAAGACGTGCGTATGTATATAATTTTGTCTTTAGATTTACATTTCAAAAGTATATTAGTGTTTACAATTTTAAAACACAGTCACCTTTGTACCGTATGGTGCCTCTGAGCACGGTGTGCGCGTCCTCGATGCCGTACAGCGCGGAGTACTTGGTGCTGTCTCTGTTGGGGAAGCCCTCGAACGCGAACCCCGGCAGGAAGTCCAGCTCGCGCGCCACCGACATCAGCTCGCCGCCACTCAGCACCTCCACTATCTGACACACAATATTACCTTCATGCTTCATCGTCGCCACTTCGACCGATCTTCGACTCGTAGATTCGTCTTCATTTATTTCATTCAATCTCAGAATAGTAACAGAATTTTGCCAAAACCTTTCTCAGACTTTTCTGAGAACGGTCTTAGCAAAGTCTATAATCATTTTATAGGTACTCTTAATTTATATGTAAAATCTATATCTGTTTAAATATGTTTGAAATTCTCGAATTATGGCGCAATAATTTAGCCTTTTAATACAAAGGGGATTTCTTGGCTGACCTAAAAGGCTATTTGATCTAAGATGCGACAGTTTTCACGTCAAATTGTCCTACGTTAACTAGTTCCTGTTCGGGATGAGTTGGTTAAAACTACTGGTGGGTCTGATTTTTTCATTTCATTAACAAGAATAATATTTTTTAAAGCATGTGTAACGCCATCCGATCGTATGCCAATATTAGGATATTCTTATCGCCTTCATCTTGTGAGACCCGGAAGACTAAAAATATGTCATGTTATGTCACCTGTCCTTTGCTAAGATATTTGGCTGCAGAGATGGTGTTGAGTAGAACTCCGCGTGGGTTCCACGAGAACTTGTATCGCAAGGCGTTGTCACTGAACTCTGGCGCCGGCAACCCTGCAATTTTAAATATTCCATCCAATTCATGAGGACCCTGTACATTGCCATAGATATTTTAATGAAGTATTTAAAAATAAGATAACGTTTACAAGATTGAAAACATGATATACGACTATTTTGTAATATCGCACCTTTAGAAATAGAGAGATTTAAATTATTATTTCTCTTTATTTTAATTTTTTTTTTACTTTTTTATATATATATATTATATTAAAAAACAAAATACATATAAAAATATAAAAAGTTATCCAACGATGGCGAGGCTCGAGACCCAAGCCACCGGTAGTTAGGAGCCCAAAGTGAGGAACCGCCTCACAATACGTGCCGTGTCAAGCAATACTGCCTTCTGAATCTGACTCCTGACCCAACAGCCGATTGAGAGCCTCTGTAGATGTTGGTCGAGGCTCTTTGGTATCAACCCATGGGCAGAAACGACAATCGGGACAATAATTGTTGAGTCGACATCCCACATGTCGGTAACCTCATGTGCCAAATCTAAATATTTAGACATTTTGTCTTTTTCAGCTTTGACAAGGTTATCGTCATGCGGGATGGTGACGTCAACAAGTATAGCCCGGCGCGTCAATCGATCTATTATCACAATGTCAGGCTTATTGGCTAGAATAGTCCTGTCTGTGATAATAGATCGATCCCAATACAGCGTTGCATGACCATTTTCGAGAACTGGTTGGGGCACATACTGGTAATATGGCACTTCAGGAGTCACAAGCCCATATCGAAGGGCAATTTGCTGGTGTATGATCTTGGCTACTAGGTTATGTCTACGCAAATACTCGCCGTTAGCAAGATACGAACAACCGGAAATAACATGCCTGATAGACTCGCCAGGACGGTGGCATGCCCGACAGATGTCGACCGTACCGTCCTTCAGGATGTATTTCCTATAGTTGTTCGTCTTAATAACTTCGTCCATAATTGCAAAGACAAAACCCTCGGTTTCCCCAAAGAGGTTACCGAAGCGTAGCCAAGACACAGACGCTAGTCGGTCCACATCAGGCCCATGAAGGGCTCGATAGAACCGACCGTGCAGCTCTTTGCTCTTCCATATGTCCTCGCGATCCTTAATGTAATTAAATTAATGTAATTTAATGTAATTTAATTAAATCCTTAAATTATTATTATTATTATTTTTGGAAAATGTTCATTTAAGGTTTTTAACATTAAAAATTACTTATCACTTGTACTTATGGAAGATACATCTAGAAAACCGATTTATACATCTTTCTGCCTTTCACGCGTCAATAGTTCCTTCGTTAATAATAGGTCATTTTGAGCCAAAATACTATTAAATTCGAAAAGCTATTTTTTTATTAACTCACTTTAATTCTAAATGTGCGATATGTAAAACGTTACTGACCTCCGCAATAAGACACGAAAGAGTCGACTCTGCCGCCGTGGTTCTGGATGTCGTGAATACACTCCAGGGCGAGCAGGTGGTCGATGCCAGGGTCGAGACCCACCTCGTTCAGCAACGTAATGCCGGCGTCCTTCGCTCTGCAACAATCACATTTATTATGAAAAGCTCTGAAAACGTTCTGAAAGCTTTGTAAATATTATTTGCTTTGTAAATTTAAAAAAATTGTTAAGAAACATTTAAGAAATCAGACTTTCAACCAAAGTTTGTAGTGAATTGAACTTCGGTATACATTTCAGATAAAATTATGAAATTTTAATAACTTTACTTCTTTCGCAATTACGGTCAAATGGCCTGTTTAATTTTGCCCCGGCTCTATATACTGACTCTTTGTGAAGCTCCTGCACTTGCGGCGTGACGTACGAGGCGGTAACCAGATGCGCGCGTGCCTGTACGCATGCGCGGGCGACTACTCCATGCAGCTCGTACGGCAGCAGCGAGATCACCAGCCGGGCGCGCGAGCACGCGTCCAGCAGCGCGGCGGGGTCGTGCGCCTCCAGGTACTGCGCCGACACGCCGTAGCGGTCCGCTAGGGCGTCCGCCTCCTCTTTCACCTGGGATGCTGGAGAATAACGCTCCTTAATCTATGGGTGTTTACTAGAAATTCACTGCATGACATAGGCGTTTACCACTGACATCCGTGGAAATATTTGAAACGGCCTGCAGCTAGTGAATTAATTCCTTCATTTACCACAAAGGCTAGAAGCAGTGTAATGCATTTCATTACCATACGAGTATAGTCTTGCAAAACAATAATAGTAAGTAGATAGAGTTTTTGATCACTATGAATGGCGAAACGAGCATACCATTCGCTTAATGGTATGCGATACGACCACTCATGGACTTGGACAATACTTGGCATACCACTGCGTTCGCCATCCTGAGGCATAAGATATTACGTCTCTATATGTCCAATAGTTACTCTGGCT
This sequence comes from Hyles vespertilio, assembly GCA_009982885.2. Lineage (NCBI taxonomy): Eukaryota > Metazoa > Arthropoda > Insecta > Lepidoptera > Sphingidae > Hyles > Hyles vespertilio. Next base: position 22,772,031 of record CM042815.1, read on the forward strand.
AGAATGTCCTTCTAACCAAAACACAAAAGTGCATTTGCAATGCTCTTTGGTGGGAGAAATAGACAATGCGGTGGTACCTACCTAGGCGGCCTCTCACCTATGAGAGACCTACCATCAGTAAAACCCTTTTTACGAGAAGTACTGGACATAGGCCTCCACCACCCATTTCCATGGAGACATGTCTGAAGCGGCCTACTGCCATTGAATTAATTCGTTTATTTACCACACAGGTTTGTTGCAGTCTAATGCATTTCCATATATTTTTGCAAAACAATAGTAGAGATACTATGAAGTATCTAGTGTACCTGCTTTGTATCCAAGCCTTTAAAGGTATACCATTGTCGTTACTATTTGGGTCATACACATACGCATGTTCAGAATGAATATTATCTTCAAATTTCTGGATTGATTCTCTGACTTAATTTTGGTAAATGCCTTACAAGTATTACAATTAAGACATATACCAAATAATGAATTATCTTCAGAAATGATTAATATAACAACAAAAATTTCCTCAAATGTCCCCTTCTGTGGACTGTTCGTAAACGCACTTGGCATATTTTGATAGATATTTCTCATACTTGATATGCGTTATCTATTTAAGTTATATTAAATATCATTAGTATACCGGGTATCTCAAGACTGCTACCGAAAACGAAGCCGGGTGGTAGTTTTAGTGGCTACAAACACAATGCAATTAAAAATTTCGCATAGAAACGCGACATTTTTTTTAATGATTTTTTAGTTATCGTCATTTTTGGGTGGTAAATCCATAGTTTTTGCTAAAATAATAATTTAAACTCTTTTATACCTTAGAGTATTTATAAATAAAGGGTATATACTATTATTTTAGGAAAAAATGTATTTACCACCCCAATATGGCCATAGGAATAAAATAAAAAAAAAATTGACGCTTTTTTTTGCAACTTTTTCTGTTGCATTGTGTCTGAAGTCGCTTAAACTACCACCCGGCTTCGTTTTCGGTAGCAGTCTTGATATACCCTGTATATACTGACTATTAAAATTTTACTGAGTAAATTAATATATGTTAAAGTGACTCCACAAAAATTTCAATAAACTGTTGGTTACACGGTACTGCGACTTTTCTGTGGACCTTAAATTCAACCGAATAAAGTGGCCTGAATAAAATACTATTTTACAAAAAAAAAATTAAACTGGCCACACTGACGGGTGGCATCGGTCACATTGGATTTAATGACTGAGCCCAGCGTAGGTTCTTCAATAAGATATTGAGATCTTTAATAGTGTTATTGTCAAAGATCGGTGCTTCTTTTCTGTTCCTCGTGTACTTGAGTAAATAATTATTAGTTTTATTAATTCACATGCTGCCGAAATATCTTAAGGGGAGTAGTTGTGGAATAAATTTACCTACTTGGCTACCCTCAAAACTAAATTAGCATTGCTAATTTTTTTTAAAGAATTTTCTTTCTGTGGACATCTTTTCTGTGGATTTATAAGTCCACACGAAAGACAATGTCTACAGAAAAAAATAAGTAATAATGATTTAACAAGTAAAGCAGTATTTTGCTTGCCTGTAAACGTAGACGTGGAGTGCTGTGGGCTCGATAGTAATGTATTTAGCTTATAATAATATTAAATTATTACTCAGTATCGGAATAAAACCATGTTCCATATGATAGCGAATTATGTGAATGCCGTTCATCATTCTTTAACTTTAGTGATTCAGATAACTCAATTGCACCATCGAAAAAACAAAAAATAAATTCAGCGATGGAGACACTTGCTTTGTAACTATTTTTGATATGTTTGTTCTTTTGTGTAAACACAACACCATTCTGTGCTCGAAAAAAAAATATTATAATTTCATTTTTTAGCCTAATCGAGGAAACGATCTTGTTTTATGTTTTAATTTTAATATTCTGATAATATCATATTAAATGAGACTGATTTCGTAAAAATCCCGACCATGTTTTTTTTATACAAATTTTCGCCTCGTTTTGTGTATGACCCATTTATGTGGTTACGAATCCCGACCAGACGTCCCGATATTCATACTTTTTCGATTCGAAAACAGGTTTAAAATTATATTCGTTCGGAAATTATTTCGTAACTGACGTTAAATGGTGATATACTTCAGGCAGTGTTTCGATTATAATTTAATTAGAAAAAATATGAACAGCACACACCCACTCTATCTATTTTCTTGAGCGGTTCTTTTAAACCTTGGTAAAAGAGAATTTCTTACCGACAGTGACAGCGATGTTCTTGTCTCTGGCCAAGTATTCTACGACAGGCGCCGACACGAGCCCGCTGCCGAGGATCACCACCGGCGTCTGCTGGTCGTTGCCTTCCACCTTGTGTCGCGACCGACTACGCAAATACAATACATATAATATTCATTACTCAAACATTCTTTTAATATCATTAAATTCAATCCATTATTTAAACACCCTTTTAGTCTTCTTCCATATTAGATGAGACCAAAAAGACGGCTTATTACTTTGCCAAAATCACCTCTTTGGAATAATATGAAACTTTGGAGTCTGACGTTCTGGTTCCTAGTTTACGCAGTTTAATTCTTTCGGTTACGTGTTATATAGAAAAAAAAGAATCATTTTATACTTTTTATCTTATAGGATAATAGTTCTACACTCAAGATCCTCTGTATTCCTCTTCGTTACATTAATACAATGCAATACAATACAATAATTCTTTATTGCACACCAAATTACAGTATTGAGCTTAAATATATTATGTTATGTTTGGTAATACAATGGGCGGTCACGTTACCGTGGGATGGAGAATATTGGAAATAGTTGTAGATGGCGGTAAACAATAAAGAAAGAAAACAAAAAGGTAAACTATCTAATAGCATACTAATACTTAAATACCAAAATCAAATAAACTAATACGTATATTTAAAAATAATACTAATAATTATAACAAAAATACATAAATAACGACAAGAAAGGTGGCACTATAGACTTTTCAGATAGTGGTTTCGTACCTGATTTTTAAATATGTGTATAGTTTTTGAGCGTTTTATATCTAATGGTAGTGCGTTCCAAAGCCGGACTGCTTGAACAGTAAAAGATTTGTCATAATAAGAAGAAGAATGGGAGGGTGTTTTGAGAAGGAGGGTTTCGGAGGAACGTAAGGATCGGGAATGGGTGTGGTGTAAAAACTCAAAACGGGATTTCAGGTACTGAGGAGCAACAGGGTTAAATAGGATATTATATAAAAGTGATAGGATATGAGCATTCCGGCGAAGACGAATAGGTAACCATTTCAGCTTTCTGCGATATTCGGATATGTGATCAAATTTACGTAGTCCATATATGAATCTGATACAATTAATTTGGTAACCTTTCGAGTCTATTTAGCTGTTCTTCAGTTAAATCTAGATATGAGGCGTCAGCATAATCTAAGATCGGGAGTAAAAGGGACTGTGCAAGCATGACTTTAGTGGCTGTAGGCAAAAAGTTACGCAACCTTTTGAGAATCGAAGCAGAGGCGTAAAGTTTGCGGCTCAATTCTGCTAGGTGAGGGGGTGAGGGACCCATGACAAGTTTCTGTCGAGAACAATCCCAAGATCTTTGACAGTTTTACTAATTTCAATACGGGTTCCATCAAACATTACCTGTGGAAGATGAAACCAGTCAACTTTTGAGATAATTCTTGAGCTACCGATTATAATTGTTTGAGTCTTAATCGGGTTAACTCTTAGGCCGTAAGACTTGCTCCAGGTAGTAATTTTGTGTAAATCACTGTTGGTAACATATATAGCGGCTGACAAATGTTCTACAGGAGCCTGGGTATAAATTTGTAAGTCGTCTGCGTAAAGGTGGTAGGAAGAAGTCAGTTGTTGGGAAATAGAATTAATAAAAACTGAAAAAAGAAGAGGAGATAAAACGCCGCTCTGGGGAACACCGGCAGTCGTGGCACACCAAGATGAGTAATTCTCATCGATGCGAACACGCTGGCGGCGCCCATACAGGTAACTACGAAACCAAGCAATTACCGTAGGAGATATGTTAAGAGAGCGCAAAATCTCTAGAAGAACGTCGAAGTCTACGTTATTGTACGCATTACTAAAGTCGAGCAGTGTCAGAACTGTCAACTTTCCATCAGCCATGCCACTCCGGATATCGTCAGTTATCTTGACAAGAGCTGATACGGTACTGTGGCCGGGACGGAACCCAGATTGAAGAGGATTAAGCAAATTATTGCTACTGAGGAAGGAGGAAAGTTGTTGATGGATAAGTCGTTCAAGAAGTTTGGAAAAAAAGGGGAGGATGGAAATAGGTCGGTAATCGGAAAAGGTGGAAGGATTTGTTATCTTAGGTAGAGGTATAATGTGGGCTTCCTTCCATGCGGAAGGAAACATACCACAGGTGACAAAAAAGTTAAGGATGTGTAGGATAATAGATAGGATTTCGTTTAATATGGGAAGTATCATTCTGCGGCTAATTCCATCACTGCCGACTGCAACATCACATTCAGTAAATTGCTTAAATAAAAATGGAACTTGGTTAGTCACTTGGTTAATACGTATGTACATACATATATTCTACTCGTAGCAGGTTGATTTGCTCTGGGCTATAGGTTCCCATGCTTACCATTTTATATCAGTTTAAATAAGGTATATTTTAACTGTCAATGCAATGACAGCCTTAATGATAGTATAAATAGGCACATGAAAAAAATGACGTAAGCGGCCCAGGGGTCTAGAAGTTCAAATAGATAAAGCCTTACTTGTTTGCCACGCGAAGTTCGTTAATGTACTCGTAGGACGGCGTCAGTTTCCCGTTACTTGTAATTATAGCCTGAAAACAAGAGAAGATAATGTTAAGCGTGTTTCTGAAACTATTCATTTATGATAGGAGAAGCTGAGGGCCTGCAATACTGAAGAGGCACCAAAAAAATAAGAATTTTATCATATAAGCAAAATGTTATTGCTATCCAATCGATTTTAAGGCCATATGCAGACTCATATTCTATACTACATCTACATATATTTAGAATCAGGAATTTTAACTGTTTACAGTAATTCAATAACTAACTTCTTTTCCAGTGTACACTTGACTTGACTTTGTAGTAAAGTTTTACATTTCTGTCACATTGTCGCGTTATTTGCGCTAGCGCCTATTTCTGTGTCATCCCTTACCCCGTGCACGACAGAGGAGAAGTTGTGTTGGTCGAGCGGCTTGGTGGCGTCTGAGTTCATGATATCCACCGCGTAGGGGTACAGCAGGTCGCCGAAGAAGTCGGTCGATTCGCGCGGCAACTGCGTTGGCATGTTGTCGATGGAACACACCAGCACACCGGGACCTTTGAAACTGAAGTTTATGCTTTTTAATCTCCTTTTCCTACCTTCCTTTATCCTACAATATTAAGCAATATTGGCTCTATACTGGTGGTCACGACCCTTATCAATAAGGAAATCGACTCAAGGGGGAGAAGGAGCAGTATATATACTTTGTCACCCTTTAGGCCATCAACATTGCCTCGCTGCCTCACCACCGGAAGTGGATTGCAATGAATGCTGAGGCAGACTCTGTGCACTATGCGGGAGGTAACCACAAGGCTTGAATACCGAAACATACAAGCCCCCCTCAACCAGGTTTCGCCCACAAGTCGACGTGGTTGCCCGGAGTGTGGCCGCTACGTGCATACAGCTGCGAGGAGCTACTGGTAAGAGTTGTGGAGTATCAACATAACCATACAGTTCCCCGCTAAATAGCCCACTAGGTGGACCGGACGCTAAAAACTCACTACAAATGATCATCATCATCATCATCACTTTGTCACCCGTTAGTTGGTTAGGGAAGGGGACAATTATTTATTTCCAACTCCTCATATTTGTTTTTTCTTTCTGATTAATTCCGTACGGATTAAATTCAAATCTGCTCGATTCATTTGAGTCATTCTGTACGATTAAAATGCGGATGATAAGAATTGATACCACGTTCATAAAAAACCCTTTCGAAATTAATATGCATTATTTTAAAACTTTAAATACTACTATAAATGTTATGAAGAACCATAGAAAGATATACCATCTTTTCAGAACGTTTTAACCAACTTCAAAAAAAGGAGAAGGTTCTCAACTCGTCGGAATCTTTTATATGAGGAACAATACTGTCTTACCATATTGTTGAGTAACTTCAAGCATTTGCACCGCGCAACCGAAGATTTTAGAAACTCAATGTTTCAAAAGGAATATTTTTTTTCCGTTTTTACAAAATTTTTCAATGCGTATTTCTATGGCGTGATTTTGTATATCCTATAGCCCTACTCGATAAATGAGCTATCAAACACAAAAATATTTTTCCAATTAGATCTCTTAGTTCCTGATCCTGAGATTAACGGTAACAAACAAACAAACTCTTCAGGCTTATACAAGTATTGATAAGTGTTATTATTACATAATTTTATTTGTCTAATAATTATATTTCGTATGTCTTCTTTAGTCGCCAGTTCCATACGTTTTTTTTACTCAGTAATAAAACGGATAAGCGTGTTAGTTACACGAGTATTTGCGACCATTATGGAATTGCTTTGTATTTTTATCATGGCGTGCTGTTATTATCGTGCCATTCACCTACATATATCCATGAATAATAATATAAACTGCAACAAAGTATCCCTAGTAACTAAAATCATTAAACTAAGATTAACTCAGCTGTAATGGGCACGACTGTAAGCCGTCTCATCCGGTTTATTGCCACTACCTCATAGAGAATTGATGTGAGAGTGTTGTAGCGGATATCCCATCGTTAAGCTTTCTTATTAAATTTTAGGAGGCACAAAAAATCTTTATCAATCCTTAAAGCCGAAAATCGTACATACAATTCTCAGGATTACTTCGCTCATGGTATTAAGAGCGTATACACCTTGCGCGCAAAGTCAACTATAGGTATTTCTTCGTTAATTTCACGCACACATAAGCGACCAAAGCTGTGTGCGTAGAGCTGCCGCGTCGGCTCGCTATACAATCGGCTCAAACAACTTTGATCCGTGCGCTTCAAATATTCAATTGAAATGTAACTGTAATATAATATCATAAAATATTTTATTTGCATTATAAGTAGACAAATATTACTGTGCAAGCAAAGAATAATACAAATTTTGGATACTAATCATATTTTCGTTATTATTACATTGTTAAGTTGCATTCAAATCAGTGTTCAATCAGTATACACTACGGACGTTTTATTAATCATTTCGTGTTCGAACACATAAATAGTGTTAGGGGCCTTATAACGCCTTACAATTACGAAATATATTTAATTTTATATTACAATACATAACATAATTTAGCCTCGGAATTACATCCCATTTATATTACCTGAAACATAATTTATACTCACTACAAAATCATTGTAGGTAATAAAAATAATTAAATATTTTACTACCAAAATACTAAGATGTGGTAATCGCATTCCGCGCGTGGCTATTTTTAATACGCGCGGGATAATCGACTGCAGCCAGGCCGGAGCGACGAGCGATATGTCCTCCCTCTAGAAGGCCTAGCGGCGGTCTGATTTGATCCACGTCGGACAGCGTGTTTTATAGTGGTTTTTAAAATATTTGTAGAAAACATGAAAACTAATTTTGTTGAAATATAAAAATGGTAATTTATTGATAAGATGTTCTTCTATTGTAATATGCAATTGCTATAAAAAAATATGTACGATAAGTTGGTGAAAAAAAATATGTTCTTGACGAGAGTTTCTGAATAATTCCGCATTGTTTAAATTTTTATTTTTCAGGAACTAAACACAAAAAGATTATTTTTCTCAGCAAAATCCCTCCATAAGGGTCTTATTAGTCTGATAATATTTTTATTTTCATCTTATATTTAGTGGTTTCGGATATCTTAAGTTTCTAAATTGCCATTTAAAGCCTAAATAACGAAACTTGTGTTCAGTAATCCTTATAGTACTCACAAATTATCCATCAATCTATAATGTTTTCCACCAAAATCCCTAGATGACAACCTTTTCTAAAATTAGTACTAATTATTTTACCTTGAAATTGTTTATTGGTGGCTATTAACTCATTTGAAAAGTCCTGTTTTTAAGCCAAAAAGCGCGTGCAGGGTATAAACGCTCTTAACCGCTGACATTTGTTATTGAGAATATCATAAATATAAGTACACTAGCGGCCCGACCCAGCTTCGCCTGGGTGCATATATTTTTTGATTCCACTCCACACCAAATACATGTTATTTTTCGTATTAATCTCTTGTATACCTAAACTTGACATAGCTATCCTACTGTCCGGCTCAATCCCGTCTCATCGGTCTGTTCAGTCTCTTCCCGATCCGTCCCGTCCTTTCTCTTTTATTATCCATCCCGTCTTATAACGTGCATTTACATTTCGTCCTATCAAATCTGTCAGCTATCCCAGCCCTCTCCCGTACCTTCCACTCTATTATATCCCGTCTCTCCATATACATGTACATATAAAGATTGCCTTATGAAATTTTGACATTAAAAACTTTAGCGTTTTTTATTGTCCATCCAATATTCCGTCTCTTATTTCAGCACCAAAATGCTGTTTTTCCTAATAATATTGCACGCCATTACTTTTTGTTAGTAATAAAGTAATAATAACAATTTAAAAAAAGAATTGGCCAAATTGGTCCAGGTGTTGTTGAGTTATGCGCTTACCAACACATTTTGCGATTCATTTTTATATTATAGAAGAAGATATTATAGTCCACCCTGCTGGCTTAGTGCGGGTTGGCGGATTTTATTTCACGTAGAATTTAATCCGAAAAGTCACAGGTGTGCCCTGGGATTTGAACCCGTGACCATCGTTAACTTGTTGGCAGTCGCGTCTAGTACGTTACCATATACAAATTAATAAAACCTTCATACTGCCTTACCAGGTGACGTAAGTAATAGAACAAATATTTAAAAATATAAAACTGCATATCGTTTCGTTATAATGTCTAGATACGGCATCAACGTACCAATATTCTTTTTATTCTTGAGTCTAAAAACAATATTAATGCGAAATTTAAATATGTCCCCCAGCGCATCTAAAAGTATCAATTCAAAAACAATGTCGTTTATGAAAACGAAAAATTATAATTAGATATATTTTGGTGTACTCCGGTAAACGCTTCGATAGAGTATACCTTGTTTAAAACTGTTGCAATAATATCAAAAAACAATGGGCGATTTTGGTAGATATGGACATGATTTCAATTTACATTTCACAAAATTATGCGTAAGACGCCGTATCTAGATAATATTATATACACGATATACACGATGTACAAATTTTTTGAATTTTGTTCTATTTCGTCAGCCGTCAATGAAAGACAATGGAAAGATAGATCATTTTACGTTGGATGGTAGTTGAAGCTGGACCGTCTTTTACGTCTCCCGTCAAATAAACAAAGATCATCCTATATTGGCTGGACGCATCACGCTTAAACGATACCCAAAAAAAGGTTTTTAGTATCTTCCTCAGAAATTTTCCTATTTTTCTCACTCCTAAAACCTTCCCAGGACTTCCACGAATATTTCAAGACTAAAATCAGCCAAATTGGTCCAGGCGTTGTTGAATTATGCGGTTACCAACACATTTTGCGATTCATTTTTATATATAAGAAGATAATAAACCGAACTAAATATATAAACAACTTGCGGATTCTTCTATGATCTATCTTATGTGATAATTTTTATGCTCGGATTACAACTTTTTTATGTTAACGGATTTTCTTTAGGATTTAAGGAAAATATAAGGTTTAGGTTAGTAGGTTTCCAAATTATAAAGATAGACGGTGCTCCTAAAAACCCTTGAGATGAAACGTTTCTGCTCTCCTGCATTATTCGCAATATTTGGCAAAGCTGTCAATCCATGAGGCGGCCTGTGTCAAATCTGGAACATCAGCGCTAAATCTAATCTTCTCGCCAGTCTAGAAAGTGGAGTTCTATGTAAGAAGAACCCTGCTTACCTCTTAGTATCCTTGTTTCTATCAGCGTCGTACAGACAGAAGGGCGTGTCGATAGTGGTGCACTCATTCATGAACTCGATGGAGCCGCCCGGGTCCGCCGATATGTCGCAGATAGCCAGCATCCTGCAACGAAACCCAATAATATCAACACTCGCTCGCTATCACTTGTTTGCAATTATTTAATCACCGACAATATCGCATGCAAATTATTTTCAAAGGATTTTTCATTTTAACAAATGGAATTTGAGTGTACAGTCAGCGACATAAGTCGTTGAACACTTCACATTTTTTGATAAGCTTTTTATGAATTAAAATTTGTACGTACTACTCTGTAGTCGTAAAATATAACCAAGTAAAGTCATCTATGCCGAGATGTGCCATACGATATTGAAAATAATTATTATTTTTGATGATAAGACAATTCCAAATCTCGTGAATGTGTAGCGACTTATGTCGCTGACTGTACAATCATTCGATATTTTAGAAAGAGTCTGGGTAAGTTAGATTTGATGATTATAGAAGAGTTTTAATTGTAATTAAATGCAAAGGATTATCCACCACGATAAATTGTTGGCTTTTAGAATAATTTACATTATTTCAATAATATTACCTGTGTGGCAATGCTGGTGCGCCGATGCTTTTCGGCAGCCAGGGCGTGTGCGAAGGTAGGAGAAGATGCTTAGCGTCGGGGATCGTCAACAGTTTAGGACTGTCCACCGCCCAATATATACAGTTTACTAATACTGATGTGTATGGTGCGATCTAAACACAAAATAAAAGGAGTAACTTTTTTTTTCTACTACATCATCTCAACTCAACCAAGAAGTCACTGGTTTTGTTTTTTAATATCCGTAAAAAGTAACATGAAATATATTCCCTAATACCGAATGTATTTCCATTACAGCACCAAAGTAAATAAGATAACATTACAACCTTCCCATCTCATAAAAATAAAATTGCTCATCATAAAGATACGCACTAAAGATCATTTAAATATTTAGGTAAAAATGTGTTCAATCTAATCAGATATGTAATAATGCCACGATTAGCACGGCCTCCAGCAAGGAATTAGTTCATAATCAATCGCTTTAAATCCGATTTACGTAGGTATTTACCGCAAGTTATCATCATTATCATGACCTACACAACGTTTTTACAGATAAATTTTGTTTTGGTAACAAATTAGTACACCACGTAATACCTAGTGGGGCTCAGATACAATAATTCAGTTATCAGTCATTAAACTACTTTTTCAATAAACGTTCCATTTATCATATAAAGTTACATGGACATGAACATTATTTCAACCAATCAAATCATAACGATGTGGTAAAAAATATAATGTTAATACCTTTTTAGTCCAAGATTATTTGGAATAACTGGAAGAGTGCTCTGTGCAAGGTGTTGATAATGAAATGCAAATGTTACCTTCTGTGCGAATGTGGATATATATCGCTCAGGATGCTCTTCGTATTCCTCGTGGTCGTAGCCGCCGCCATTCTTCCTCTCGAGGTGGTGTCGGCGCCGGACTTCGCAACCGTAAATTTTGTTCGGACCTTAAATTACAAAATATATTATTGCATGCATTCTGCCAACTTCATCTAATAAGGAAGAACTGATTTTTAAAAGGGTACAATAAGTGATTGGGGTTTGCCCTACACCTTTTAAAACTTATAACTGGATGTTAACCAGTATTTCACGCTTTGGACAGAGTTGCAATATACCAAAATAAATTGCAATAATATCAGTAGCATCAAGTATGTACATTTCTGATGCAAAAAAGTTTGCTGACCTCTGGTTCAAGAAGTGATGATAGTAATATCATTATTATTTGTTTCAACGGAGTTACGCCCTAATGATGATAAACAAATATGCTCGATTTCATTTTGTTATTTAACAATATTAAAATACATAGGTATTATAAAAACCGACTTCAAAACAAAAATCCACTAAAAACTAAAAAATAATAACTACTTACCACTCCAAAGCAAAAAAATAATATTTATTTCATGGAACTCGTGCATGTTGATTAATTTGCTTAATGACTTGACTAGCCAACAAATCAAATATATGCGTAACATATCGAAGGCGGGCCGCCAAGTACCAAACATGTAGGACCTATGCCTTATATTAATTTAAATATCTATTGTTTGGTACTGGGCGACCCGCCTTCAATATGTTACGCATATATTTTGATTTGTTGGCTAGTCAAGTCATTAAGCAAATTAATCAACATGCACGAGTTCCATGAAATAAATATTATTTTTTTGCTTTGGAGTGGTAAGTAGTTATTATTTTTTAGTTTTTAGTGGATTTTTGTTTTGAAGTCGGTTTTTATTTTTTTTATTAAAAATTTTAATTATTTTTATCTTTTTAGTGTTGATAGGCATTTAAATGAAGAAGATTTGGCCCCCACAAGGAATATGTTCTTTCCGATGACAATGAAATCGCTAAAATCGGCTAAAAGCTGCCAAAGATATTGGAATATTCACATGTTTATTATTTTTGCTCCCCCCCCTCCCTTCGCGCCTACCCCTTTTTCCCTCAACCACTGTAGCCTAGCTTTTTTACTGAACCCAATGCAAAAAGAACCGTTGAAATCCTATTAAATTTTGAGGAGTTCTACTCTCCAGGTCCGAACATGATAATCAGATCTTAATGTTGTGTTCCTGGGATCAACCTGTTAATACGTTCTTTCCAATGAAAAAGAAATCACTAAAATCGGTTATAAGCTGCTGAAGATATGTTGTATGCTGTATTTACGTGTATTTTAACGTTAACACCCCCCCCTCACCCCTACCCCTTTCTCCCTCCCTCACTGTAGCTTAACTTTTATAATAAACCTAATGCAAAAAGAACCATTGGAATCCTACTAAATTTTGAAGAGTTCTATTCTCCAGGTCCGAACATAATCATCAGATCTTCATGTTGTATTCCTGGGATCAACCTGTCAATACGTTTTTTCCTATGAAAAATAAATCACTAAAATCGGTTAAAAGCTGTCGAAGATATTAGAATTTACGTGTATTTTAATTTTATCACCCAACCCCCCTCACCCCCACCCCTTTTTCCCTCTCTTACTGTAACTTAACTTTTCTAGTGAACGTAATGCAAAAAGAACCATTGCAATTCTCCTTAATTTTAAGGAGTTCCCCTCTCCAGGTCCGAAGATATTCATCAGATCTTCACCATATTTTATGGGACCAAACGACAAGCACCAGCTTTCAATCAAAGAAAGAATGATTGAAATCGGTTCACACAGTACACAGAAACGAGGGTAACAAACATAAAAAAAAAAAAGCAACATTTAGTCGAATTGAGAACCTCCTCCTTTTTTTGAAGTCGGTTAAAAATAGATAGACGATAGTCATCGTTTGTATGTCAAGAATCAAGATATAAATGGTTCTGAGTGAGGTTATTACTACTTACTTCCGTGCTCAGCAACTTTTCTTAGCATTTCTGGCGGCACATACTCGTGAGGCAGCTCTTGAAATATTTCTTGGCTGCCCTACACATACATTGGTAATTGTTAAAAATATTATTTGGTAAAATGAGTATAATTTCGATGTATTTGAGGCTCACCTGTGACACGTTGCCGGAGCCAGTGAAAACAAATGTGAGAGGTCCGAGCGATTTGGGCATCATTCCTAGAGCCACCTCGTAGCCTGCGTCCCTGATAGCTTGCCGTGCCATGCTCGAGTTACGGTAGTTGTGTGCTGGCCCTATGTGCTGAAACATTAATAATATAGGTTTTCACTACATTATTGTTTTCAGTTTTCTTGTAAGTTATAAGAGACCTACATCCTCACAAATGTATTTACACAACTGTGAAGGGGTAAAAATGTAATAATTATTATTTCTTGACTATTCATTTTGTGGTTATGTTCATTTATTACATTTGTCTTTTCTCCATCTGTAGAGAAATCTTAAATGCTTTCCAAGATCTTCCTTCTCTGTATCAGCCCAGATGCGTCCACGCACTGCAGGGCACGGGCCTCTTCTACAATCGAAAGTACGATTGAGAGTGGTTAGGCCATATAGTCCACCACGCTGGCCTAGTGCGGGTTGGCAAGATCTTCCTTCAACATAATCTTTTTATTCCACTCTATGTTAGCATCATAAATCTATAAAATATCGTAGACGTGGGATATCATAATACGTCAATGGTTTTAGTTTATTTATCAAGATTATTTCATCTAAAATCAAATATTATTTGCATTCTAATGGTAGTAAAGCAGACATTACTAATAAAACTTGACTACTTTTTAAAAAATCCATTAATTTTTCGTGCAACCAGAAAATAATTTTGACACTTACCTGTTGCAGCTAAATATATTATTCTCATTGACAGTGCTGAAAGTATTTTGATTAATTTTAAATAGTACGACTCACCATAAAAGGCGTGTGATGTCCCAACGCTAGCAGCCTGAGTCCCAGTCCATGCAATATATTGACCATGCCCGCTACTCCAGCATACTTGCCGAAAGCCACTACTCGGTTACCTGACTGATCCATAAGCTTCTCGTAGTCTATGAGACGAATATTCTAGAAATAATGTTAGTATCTTAATCAATTAGCACAAGTATTAACACATTGGTATGCCCAAAGAATGGATGAATTAACAGTCGACCAGTTATACCATTTTTTTTTTTTTTTTTTTTTTTATTGCAATGAATGGCGAGACGAGCAAGCCGTTCGCCTGATGGTAAGCGATACGACCGCTCATAAACAGTAGGAACGTTCCACTGCGCTCGCCATCCTGAGACACAAGATGTTAGGTCTCAATATGTCCAGTAGTTACTCTGGCTACAATGTCCTTCAATCCGAAACACAACAGTGCATTTACGCAGTGTTGTTTCACGGGAGAAATAGACATTGCGGTGGTACCTACCCAGATGGCCTCTCACATATGAGAGACCTACCACCAGTAAACATTTGGGTTTACCAGTCAATTCTAAGATTTGCCGCTGTCCAGAAGTTTTATTTTATGGTAAAATATATTCGCTCGCTTGCTCTATCTTATTGATTCGAATGATTGTTTCTTCTGTTGTTTCTTTATAATTTCTTGTTTTGTAATGCATAATTACTTTAAAGATAGAATAATATTGGCGTGCCTATATTGTCGGTAATAATCTTATAACATTGAGTAGTCAATTGACTGCAAGTAGTAGATCTCTATGGAGGCATTGATAGGTGCAAGTATACTGATGCGGAACTACTTCAACTCAATAAACTATCTATCATATTTACTCTATGTTGTATTACAAAGCATTTATCACATCCTAGCTCTACCGAAGATTTAAGCGTAACATCGTTTTTACGATACTCATTATAAAAACGTTGCACGATGCAGGTTTAGCCTACTGTGAGATATGAAGAAGTCCTAAATTTGGCAGTATATTTTTTATTTTCTCCAACAACAATTCGCTCGCCCTCTTCGGTTAACTCACATTCTTTTAAAGAAATTACCACCACAAAGGCCATAAGAACCGAAATACAGAACTTTTATAAGTCAGTGTAAAAGCTCACGTTTCGGTACCATATTCGACTTTGGCAAATTACAACATTTAAAGAATTTTCGAACGATACCCAGCCCAGTTTGAGAGTATATAGCATAGGAAGTAATTAAATTTTTTAAATGATATCATATTGGTTACCTTTGCCAGTATCGCATCTAACAATGGCATATTAGCTTCTTGGGCTTTAATCGTATGTGAGAAGAAACAATAAGTCTTGTTAGGAATGAGCAGGTCTATGGGAACTTGTTTCACTCCAAATATTACGCTCGCCTCACTTATGTCCTCTTGGATTATCGCTCCGGCACTTATGTACGTCTGAAATTTAATAGATAATGTTACTGTGTTAAAGGTTAATGACACATTTTTACTGGGTTATTACGTACTAAGATAAATTACGCCATCATCCATTATAAGTTTGCGAAAGAAACGGAGCCTATGATTTTTTTTTAAATTGTTAATACATAGACTAGTGTTTATTCGTTAAATATTTGATTAAAGTGAATTCGTATTGTTTAAGTTATCAATAATGCTTCATAATTAATAAGTTTCTGTTATTTATTTTAATCTCTACTACAAACCTGCATGGGATACGCGCGTCTATTGGATGGTTGTACGATGACCTTGACTCCTTGCCTCACCAGCCGATTGACATTTGAAGGTGAAAATGGCGCCCTCCTCTCCCATACTGACTGGTCTTCCCTCCTTATTGCTATCACGTGGCGTGCCTACCAACAAAACATGTATTAAAAACTTTCTTACAATAATTCAAGGCGCTTAGGACTCTCATCCATATTTGTGAACTGTATGCCTCTGAAAGGTTCTCGTTTGGAGGCCACGTACAGGCAAGCGAAGTGTCGGACGCCCGCCTACAAGGTGGACGGACGATCTGACTAAGGTCGCAGGAAGTCGCTGGATGCAGGCCGCTTCCAACAGGTTATTGTGGAGATCATTGGGGGAGGCCTATGTTCAGCGTGGACTTCCTGTGGCTGATATGATGATGATGATGATGATGCCTCTGAACACGGTCTTAAGTACAATTCCAAGAAAAATGTACAATATAATAAAATTGCCTGCTCTATAAAACTTGGAAACCACACGCTTCGAATTGTTGACAGTTGTAGGTACCTGGGTCACATGGTTACTGACGACCTAAAAGATGATCTAGATATAGAAAGGAAACGAAGATCGCTTGCTGTAAGGAGCAATATGCTCGCCCGCAGATTTTCACGAGCTACGAGACAAGTAAAAACAACCTTGTTCCGTTCTTACTGTCAATCTTTTTACTCTAGCAGTCTCTGGATCCGGTATACGCAACGAGCTTATAACATACTGCGT
The DNA here is from genome assembly GCA_009982885.2 of Hyles vespertilio. NCBI lineage: Eukaryota > Metazoa > Arthropoda > Insecta > Lepidoptera > Sphingidae > Hyles > Hyles vespertilio. The sequence goes on from CM042815.1 coordinate 22,788,843, forward strand.
ATCCAATATAACAACGCTTTCAGAATGCTGTTGGGGTTGCCTCGATACTGTAGCGCATCAGAGATGTTTGTCAATGCACATGTTGATGGTTTTCACGCAATAATGCGTAAGAAAGCTGCATCAATACTTCTAAGACTGCGTGGTAGCTCCAACAGAATTCTGAAAATGATTGCAGCGCGTAACGATTGCCCTTTTCAGAGGCACTGGGGGGATAGAGTAATAGGAGCTTTAAAATAAAAATAATAAAATTAAAATTAAATTCCTGATTGACTAACATAGTTTTTAAGTAAATCTTGTGTTACTAACACACATATGGACATATTTTGCTGAAATAAATGTTATATTATTATTATTAATAATAAACATTTTACGCACCAATCAGCACGTTTAAGTACATCATCATCTTCAGGTCCATAATATGTTCTACTACTGAACATATTCATTCATTCTCAACATATTCAAAACTATTTACCTCCAGAACTGGTGGTAGGTATCTCATATGTGATAGGTCACCTGGGTAGGTTCCACCACAATGTCTATTTATCCCACATAACAGCAGCATAAATGCTCTGTTGCGTTTCGGATTGAAGGACATTGTATCCAGAGTACCTACTAGACATATTGAGACTTAACATCTTGTCTCCATTGCTTTGTAATTCATTGTGTTGTTTGGTTTTGTTTTGCTACTGCACATGAGTAGTATCACTTACCATCAGGCAAATGGCATGATCCATTGCATATTCGAACTGGTCTACTTTCACCGAATTCCTACAGCCTCTAGCCCTTTTACTAAGTACCGTAGGTAACTTGTACCCGCCTTGTGGGTAAGTATTATAGATATATGTTAATGAAGTTATCAATTGGCAGAAGTGTAGGGGAGATCATAGACGAACGTAACGGTTTTCAATTTAATTTGTGCCTTTTAGTTACTGAGTCTCTAGCTTGAACGGACTATCATTTTACTGTTTTGCCCTATCTTATGTTTCCATTATTCCTTGATTCCGGCTATTATTACTTGGAAATATAAAACAAAATATGCTTTGAGATATCACTAACATAATGGTATGAAAGGATGAAAGCAACAAGGTGTTCAACTGCCCACTGTAATAGGAAAAATACGCAGGGGAAAAGAACATCGAAAAGTTACTTAGAGTTTATTTTTGCGACATCGACGGGCTACAAACAAAACACATCCTACAGCGTCGTCAGCGCAACTTAGGTTATGGCCTATAGGAGGGTTGAAGACTACTTTTGTCCGTCATACAGAATTTCAGTGCTGATAACGTGTTTTTATCGCAAATTCATTTGTTACATTCGTCCCTGGTTCGTCACTCCGAATCTAACATTTGAATTTACCTAATTGGGTTATAAAATTATATATATAACATGGATCAAATTAATAAGATACATTTATCTCATTACAATTTTGTTTTACCATTATATATTTTTTTATAATTAGCCCTTGAACCTTCACCTACAATAAACGTGATAAGTTAACAGAAAGCGAAACTTCTCAACGGAAATAAATTAGAACTGGGGCATCGCGACGGAAAAATAATCCGTACTTATTGTTGTGTTGTTATTTACTGTTGACAATAACTTATACATTACGTTTATCTACTTAGTTATGTTATTTCACAGGTCGGGTTGTTATCAGGCCCGAACGATTATAATTCCTATTGTGTTTTGTCGCAATTGTACAATTATTGTTTTCCGTGCAATGTTGCTAGGAGCCTTGCTATCAGCACACTTACACCTTAACTATCATTTGTTAATAGGTAAAATATTTTGAAAAGAAAACTTACTTAAAAATGTTAACTTCGGTTTTTTAAATTAATTAGCATGACATAACGGTGATTTATTTTCAGCTGGACTCTATATATGATAATTTATTATCTATAATATAATATTAGGAATGTTTTTGACGATTTAAAGGGTAAGATATCCTAAAAATCTTCCAAAGTGATGAAATCAGGCGTGGAAACGTTTATGAAAATTGAAATCATATAACAGTGGTAATCTTATTAAATTAGTGAAGCACATGCTTTTATCTATCAGGCAGTGGAAGGGGAAAACCAAAACATTATTATTGGTACTGGTCCTTTACATATTTTCATTTATCAATAACTTACACGATTCAATTAACGCGAAATAGAAGCTGAAAGAGATTAGATAAATGTATAAAAATAGGCAAAATTAAAATATAGATGCCTTGTCGAGTGATTAACTATGGTTCCACATGCCAATAATTAATTTATGGTGATCCATCACGTAGTGTAATCGCGACACCGAAACAATACCAACAAAACTCTTTGATCAATCATAGGCCGTAGCATTTAATTATTTATTCGATATTTTATCACATCCTAAGAAAAGCACAGCAGTACGTCGACAATGTGTGCCTGAGCCTCAACTTTCTTGAACCTCGACCGAGGAGTAGACCAAAGAAGCGCTGGCCAGATGTCGTCAAGAATGATATGAAGGTCTATGGCCTCATTATTGAGGATGCCGAAGATCGGGCGAAATGAAGGAGATACAGCCGGAAGGCGGACCCTGGCACCGGCCGGTATAACGCCAAGTAGAAGGAAGGAAGGATTATCATATAAATAATATGCGATAGAAACAAGTCCATTTCTATGTATTACTTTTGATATTTTTTGTTTTTATTTTTGACGTTGTTACTTTTTATTTAATATAATTCTCTAAATTCCTCCCATTAACATTTTTGTTTTGTTTTAATTTAAGATAAGTTAATGAAAGTAACATAAATTATATGTTATTACTATTTAATATTTTGTTCAAATGTTTTTTTATTTTCTTTGTTTTTAATTATATTCTCTTTTGTATTTATATTTGATTGTATTTCCCACAATTTGGGCAAGATGTGTCGTCCTGTAATTTAATTGTAATAATTTACTGTAATTTACTGAATGTATGTTATGTGTAGTCTTAGTTGGAGACCAATAAATAAATTAAATTAAATATTACAATCTTTGTACGGATTTTTCAGTCAGCTCACTGAGTGTAAAAAAAATGTAAAAATTAAACCAAATGCGCGATAAAATCCGTAAATAATAGTTTTATTTCAATGAGTAACATTCGCAAAAATCTAAGAAACCATTAAACATTTATATCTATCCTAAACAGTCCTAATCTTTCGCTATTGCACCAATAAAGACGTAAATGGACATTTATTTACTTAATTGTTTACATATTTATGTATTTTCAATATAATCATTTAATATTGATTTGCAACGAGGATAACATTGTAAAGTCAAGATCAATTTGTATATAAACAATTCATACGCAATTTCTAATTATGTCTTATTTGTTTACGTGTCTTTGTAACCATATAAACTTGCTATTATGCTAAAATTGTTTAATTATTTCATAGATTATAATAATATAAAAATCAGTCATTTTATCACACAATCTTTACACCTGGTACATATTATTTATGGTCACCTACATTTTCATTTATTTTGGTTGAACTACGACATTACACAGTGGCTAAAGTCACGGAATATTTAGAGATTGAAAAATCTAAATCATCACGGTACTTTATGTATTAATAGGTACAGATTTTTTTAAATCAATTATGAAGGGAATGCTCCGAATGAAGCTTGATCGACTGTCTATATAAAATTGGGAACATTTATGCTAATTTATCAAATGGATTTTCATGAACAAAATAATCAAGCTTAGAACTTCCAAATCCATGCAAAGTATATTTTTAATATAACAAAACGAAGAATTTACGGGTATTTGCTTGATAAAAAGATTTTTTTTAAAGCAATATTTATGTTCTAATATTTGTATGTAGAAATTCTCCTGGGTCAATACTCTCGTAATGACGATAAATTATAAAAACCTGGAATAAAACCTGGAATTCCTCTATGCAAAATCAAACCTACAACATTTAAGTCTAACGCATATATATTTAATATACGGTAAAATTGCTGTCAAAAAGCTAGCTAGCTGTAACACCTTCCTTTAGAACCGTGGTCCTTAAACTTTTACCCATGAGGGACTATTTGACAAAATTTCTGTCTAGACTTTGACCACCCTGTTGATTAACTGATTCGGTTGTATATTTATGCAATACCGAAAGGCAAATTAATAAAAGGTTTTACTATCTATCAATATAAAAAAAATATTCTATAAAATTATTTAAAGGGTTGTCTTGGGACGGCTCTGCGGTCCACTTGGGATGCTTCTAGGAACCACCAGTGGTCCGTGGACCGAACCACTGCTTTAGAAGAACAAACACTAATTCAAGAGCGGTAATAATACCGCCATGAGCCATCGTGTCAGTGAGCCAAGCGTATTGCTGTTGCGTATTCCGGAACCTCATTTATTGAATTAAAACACTTTGTTGCTATTTATATTTTTTTAACATGAGGGGTTTAATTCACAATAGGAACAAATAGGTAGGTACTAAATAATATTTTCTAGTTTATTCTACTCCGCAAGGACACCAAAGTTATAAACATTCTAGGTTTACTTATATATAAGAAATATTTTCTCGCTATTATTGAATACCATTAACCTTAATATTCAATATAGCAAAAACATACATTTTGATAATGTAAAATAAAAGTGTTGTTTGTTGTTGTGTTTAAACATAATTATAAAACCTGTAATTTAAATTCCTATTACATAAAAATATGTTTATAAATAATAAATTAGTGTTAGTTACAATTCAAAAGTATTGAGCACTTTAAATATACAAGTCTAATATTTGAATAAATTACTTTTGAATTTCATTATTTCATAAATAAGGTTTTTATTTTCAATAGTTTAAAATTTCATTTATACTTTACCAAACGTGTCCGTATCCTTAATGTACGAAAAGCTCACCTTTGAAGATGAATAATAGGCCACATTTTTCAACAATTGGCTCTTTGTACGGAGAGCCGCCGACTTGTGCAACATTATAATATTATTAATCACAACCGAATACACGATAATTGATCACTGCGAAACAGACGAACGAGCCTCTCGCGGAACGCGGCTGCAATCTGTGTTATAATTTTATACAAGTTCCTTTGAGAAAACAATCGGCGTTTATCATTAGAGATAGTGGTAGGTGCTCCACTTGTTATTATTCAATGTTTTGCGTCCTCGCTTTTGTGTTTTGCAGATATGCTCAGCCAAGGAAGTTTGTGCTCCGAATATAATTCCATAGAAATTCAAATTTACATACCTACATATTTTAAAAACATTTCCTAAACCTGAATTACTCGTATCTTATATGTACTAAATTTATTTACGTAGGTATATAATTTTTTAAGAATAGCTTTCCAATTTAGATGAACACCATTTTTCTTTTAATCACTACATAGTATAAAACAAAGTCGCTTTTTCTGTCTCTATGTCCTTATGTCCCTTTGTATGCTTAAATCTTTAAAACTACGCAACGGATTTTGATGTGTTTTTTTTAATAGATAGAGTGATTCAAGAGGAAGGTTTATAAGTATACGTACATATTATTGTACAGAAATCTATTTGTACCCGGGCGAAGCTGGGCCGGGCCGCTAGTATATTTATAAGACGAAGTAATATTCGTAGTAATCGTTCGTAAAGTAATTATAATCATATTGTATTTTGCTTTTCAGGAAGTATTATGGATAGAAGTATTGTTTAAAATAAAATTATACTAAACTATTATGATCAGTTTTTTTATTAGGTGCTGGAAAATGTTTTCCGCTTTCTAATCTTCAGGGATTCTAATCATACCCTGTGTCTTACCCTCTCAATGCGATCCTGATTCCTGCGTTTTGAATCTAAGAGATCACATCCCGTAGACGGAGAAACTATTCACATCCATATTCCATGGGGTGATATCTGCTACCTCACGGGGGTCGTATTTTTGAACAAATGCGCAGCTATTTCGTAATTCGCCCCTGGTAAACCGGTATGCCTCTTATACAAAGCGCAGATACGGCTGGATACGATTCCGTCCAGAATTTACCCAATTTCTTGAACATGTTGTAACGTCGGGCCATTTGCATTGTTAAGACCTAACAACCAACAACAACGACCTGCAGGTTTCCTCAGGATATTTTGAATCACCGTTATACCTTAAATAAGTTCTTCAAACATTATATTACTTATTTGTCTTCCATACTTTAACCGTCGTAATAAAAGACGTTTATTTATTAGCGACGAATATACAATACAAAATTGTGCTCAAGTATTTTGATTAGGCGGAATCAATATTTGCTTTTACAAATAATCTCTAGCACCAATTTAATTAATACTAAGTAGTTAATAATAAATTACAGCAATTAAAGTATGAATCCCTGTTTCCTGTTTGACTTATCCTATAATAAGTCATTTCTTAATTAATAATCCAGTTCTATCGAATAATTTAAATACTTAGTAAATACTAAAAATTACGTTTAAGTGTTAACGTCTACGAGTGCGGGAACAAACTTGTGTCTGAAGTCGAACCCTTACTATCTAGAGTCTCGGTTTGGGGCCGACACCACTTGGTCTAATTTAACGCCTCAAAAACACAAGTTTGCGCGTTTACCACAAAAAATCGCCTTTCGTCCTAACACCTCAGTTTCAAGGCACAACTCTAATTGCCACAGCCAGTATCGGAATTCTTGGTGTCGAGATATCGAGTGACGTTCAGTTTCGCGGTCATCTTGAAAGTAAGGCCAAATTGGCCTCAAAGAAGCTTGGTGTGCTCAACAGATCGAGGCGATATTTCTCGTCGGGTCAACGTATGCAACTTTATAAGGCGCAAGTCCGGCCCCACGTGGAATATTGCTCCCATCTTTGGGCAGGGGCACCCCAGTACCAGCTTCTTCCTTTCGACCGCATTCAACGTCGGGCTGCTCGAATCATTGACGACCAGGTTCTCTCCGACCGGCTTGATCCTTTGGCTTTGCGTAGAGATGTAGCTTCGCTCTGCATTATCTATCGCATTTACCACAGGGAGTATTCTCGAGAATTGTTCGGACTTATCCCTGCTGCTGAATTCGCCACCGTACAACACGACAAACCTCTAAATACCACCTACATCACCTTGGAGGTTGGAAATCTACCACAGTACGTTTTTCCCGGCCCCTTTTCCCATGTACTACAAATCTGTGGAACCAGCTGCCAGCGGCATTATTCCCGGACAGATACGACCTGGCGACCTCAAAGGCCGGCAACACATCTCCATGCCCTATGGTGTTGCAGATATCCATGGGCGGCGGTGTTCACTTACCATCAGGTGAACCGCATGCTCGTTTGCGCCCTATAATATAAAAAATCATAATAATATCTCAACTATATATGTATATATATGTAAACGAACTAACATCTATTCAGGTATTTTCATCAAATTCATCAAAGTCGGGAGGGGGGGAAGGAAGAAGGATGGGAAGAGAAAAGAGGAGTATAAGGCATCTAACAATCTTACTCACTTTCTCATAACTGTCATTTCACGGATGACCTGGCTAAATTTGCAGGAAGTCGCTGGAGGGAGGCCGCTTCCAACAGGTCGATGTGGAGATCGTTGTTATTGCCAGCCTTTCCATAGGGTGATGACTGATACAGATTTTACTCTTAAATTGTTGACCTTCAAATATGGTTCCAGTTTCGAAAATAATTCGTCATTGACCGGTATCGAAACTTTAAAATATTTGTAAAATGAGTTTACATTTTCTCTTAATTTACTGAACTTTACAACAAATTCTCCGCACAGCAACCTAGATTCAATAAACGGGCTTACTAGCTGTCGTTTTTTTTTCTAGTCGTCGTTTTGCTATGTAATAATACAGGGTATATCAAGACTGCTACCGAAAATAAAGCCGGGTGGTAGTTTTAGTGACTACAAACACATTGCAACTAAAAATTTCGCATAGAAACGCGAAAATTATTTTTATAATTTTTTAAATATCATAATTTTCCGGTGGTAAATCCATAGTTTTTGCTGAAATAATGATTTCAACTCTTTTATACCTTACAGTCATTATAAATAAAATGGTATACACTATTATCTTAGGATAAAAATGTATTTACCACCCAAATACGGCCATAGGAAAAAAATAACAAAAAAAAATCGTCGCTTTTTTTGCAATATTTTCTATTGCATTGTGTCTGAAGTCGCTTAAACTACCATCCGGCTTCGTTTTCGGTAGCAGTCTTGATATACCCTGTATATTAAGTTCTGGTCAGACGACCTGGTAAAGGTCGCGGGACGTCGCTGGATGCAGGCTGCCTCCAAGAGGTCTCTGTGGAAATCATTGGGGGAGGCCTATGTTCAGCAGTGGACTTCCTTTGGCTGATGGATGGATGGATGGATTAAGTTCTCCATCGACACGACTGTACATACACACCTTTAAAATTAAACTAGCGACACTGCGTAAATCCGGTCTCCGCGACGGGTACCCGCGACGGGGACCGTCGCGTTCTCACGGAGCGCACCCCGTGTCCACGCGAGGAGACGCGCGACGGATGCCCGTCGCGGGCGGCGGGCGCCCGCTTAAGAGCGTATACACCTTGCGCGCCAAGTCAACTATAGGTATTTCTTCGTTAATTTCACGCACACATAAGCGACCAAAGCTGTGTGCGTAGAGCTGCCGCGTCGGCTCGCTATACAATCGGCTCAAACAACTTTGATCCGTGCGCTTCAAATATTCAATTGAAATGTAACTGTAATATAATATCATAAAAATATTTTATTTGCATTATAAGTAGACAAATATTACTGTGCAAGCAAAGAATAATACAAATTTTGGATACTAATAATATTTTCGTTATTATTACATTGTTAAGTTGCATTCAAATCATTGTCAATCAGTATACACTACGGACGTTTTACTAATCATTTCGTGTTCGAACACATAAATAGTGTTAGGGGCCTTACAACCCCTTACAATTACGAAATATATTTAATTTTATATTACAATACATAACATAATTTAGCCTCGGAATTACATCCCATTATATTACCTGAAACATAATTTATACTCACTACAAAATCATTGTAGGCAATAAAAATAATTAAATATTTTACTACCAAAGTACTAAGATGTGGTAATCGCATTCCGCGCGTGGCTATTTTTACTACGCGCGGCATAATCGACTGCAGCCAGGCCGGAGCGACGAGCGATACGTCTCCCTCTAGAAGGCCTTGCGGCGGTCTGATTTGATCCACATCGGACAGCGTGTTTTATAGTGGTTTTTAAAATATTTGTAGAAAACATGAAAACTAATTTTGTTGAAATATAAAAATGGTAATTATTGATAAGATGTTCTTCTATTGTAATATGCAATTGCTATAAAAAAATAAGTACGATAAGTTGGTGAAAAAAAATATGTTCTTGACGAGAGTTTCTGAATAATTTCGCATTGTTTAAATTTTTATTTTTCAGGAACTAAACACAAAAAGATTATTTTTCTCAGCAAAATCCCTCCATAAGGGTCTTATTAGTCTGATAATATTTTTATTTTCATCTTATATTTAGTGGTTTCGGATATCTTAAGCTTCTAAATTGCCATTTAAAGCCTAAATAACGAAACTTGTGTTCAGTAATCCGTATAGTACTCACAAATTATCCATCAATCTATAATGTTTTCCACCAAAATCCCTAGATGACAACCTTTTCTAAAATTAGTAATAATTATTTTTCCTTTAAATTGTTTATTGGTGGCTATTAACTCATTTGAAAAGTCCTGTTTTTAAGCTAAAAAGCGCGTGCAGGGTATAAACGCTCTTAACTCGGTTTCAGCCCTTAGTCTGTGGCCATGACAGTCAACAGCGTGGCGCTACCTCTTCCAAAAATATATCTTTATATTCTAATAATATATATGAGGTATAAAGTTCTATTAATTGATGGTGAATATTTTTAATATGCATTACACATAATTGTTTACATAAAATATGAAAATACACGTATGATTTCCAATCACAGATTTCCAATGAATTTTAGGTCACCTGCGACCTTTTGGCGCACGAATGCGTTGTTCTCAAAAAAATAACCAGTGGTGTAACAATAGGGTATCAAAGTGAATAAAATACTACGAGCCCCCAACCTCATTACAGCCTCCAGCTTCGCCCCAAGAGCCCGTAACCAGAGAAAGAACCTAACATTTATTACCTACAATAAAGTAGATAATAAAAATAATTTTCTTAGGTACTTCTTTATATACATTGGTTTAATAAAATGTAGTGGTTGAAATAAAGATACGAGTACCAAGGTTTTTAATTATTTTAGAGTATAAATGAGAAAGCAACATTACGCTTTTCACTGTAAACAGGCCTTTGCTGCGCCGTTGCTGCGTTTGGGCACTGGCTACGTAATAAGGATAATACGATGAGTTGACTAATTGGCCTTGGAGAGGACCACCTGCAGGGGCCCACGTTGTGGTGCCGGGTGTTAAAGTTTATAAGGGATAAAATCAGGATGTTACTGTTTCTCACGCTGGGATGTCCAGCCCCACCCGTAAAACGCACTACGGCCACCATAGAGACAATAGTCATAATCGGTATGTTGGCGTAGGATTTGTAAGGTACCGGGCTGGGCTGCGGTATGTGCAAGCGAACTAGGCTGGAAGGCCAGTAACACTGGCATATCCCTTCCGAACTCCTTCGACATACCGGAAATCGGTTTTCTCTCTCGACACAAAAAAGGAAGATTTTTTGCCACGGGCCTGTATATTTACATTATTTTCTTGCTATTCACATTTTATTACTTTGCATATGTTAATACTATTAAGATTACGAGTATAACACTTGTTTTATACTTAAAACAAACTGCGTCAAATAGATTATACTTAATTTTTAGTTCAAATTTCGCCGCAACCCAATTTAAGACGACTTACAACTCGAATTTCAAAAGGACCCGTAATTTTAGGTATGTAACTAGTAATGCAAGCAAACTAATAATCGATGTTATCGATTTACGATTCCAATTTTTTAAAACGATAGATAACGCTATTAAGATCGATAAAAGCGTTAAAAAATATGTTTACATAAAACAGTGTTTAATAAATAGTCGTAAGTAGATCCATTGTTTTACGTTACTTGTCGTATTTACTGCCGGAGTCATTTTATGTGGTATTTTGATCAGAAATGCCCATGAAATCTTATTTTATTATGAATGCTAAAAAAATGTAAAGGTTTATATTTTATATTTAGCGTTATTAGCTAACATGACATGGACGTTAATGTCACAAAGTCCCTGCGCATTACTAATTTGCCGGACGCATATGACAAAAGCTACCAGTTACACGAAAACGATTCAAAGCTTTTTATAGTCCAAAATCATCACAGCTATAGCTTGTGATCATGAGGAGTAGTACAGGGGTAAAATCGCAATCGTAAACATTTTTTTTATTAAAAATATGAAAAATCCGGTAGTTATCGGTTTTAGTCGAGAAATATTTCAATAAAAATTTTATCGATTATCGGAATGCTCCAATAATTGCATGCCCTACAGCCCTAGTATCAGATCGTGATCAGATCTTCCGTCTTGGTCAAATCATGTCTGCAGCAGGCCCGGCTTAAAAAGTAACCCAATTTTCTTTCTCGCTTTCTCATATGCCGTTTCGCCCCATCTCTTTCACTTTTATGAATGTGTGCGTGTGCCGGCGTGCGCTGTCGCCGCCATATTGCCGCCATATTTTTCAACAGTCAATTGCTGTTTAGTTTGGATTTGCTTATTTTATTTAATTGCATGTTATTTCATCTGTTTTGTAATCAGTAACGTAAATATTTAACAGTACAAACGTGATATAATTTGGTTTGTGTAAATCGTATCTAAAAACTTGTGATTTACGTGATAATTATTAATTTTAGTTATGTGTTTTGTTCCCGAGTGCACAAACGAAAAAAACATAGAAATATCTGTGCAGCCTTCACAAACAAAATATACAAACACTTTAATAAGTGAACAGCTATGTTGGCGGAGCAAGAAATACCAAATTATTGAAATTATTGAAAAACATAAATCTAACCTCATCTGACATAATAATTAATTCCGCTGTGACCCTATTTCTAGTTTAATCTGCTAGAGGAATATAAGAAACTAGCTTTTGCCCGCGACTTCGTCTGCGTGTTTATGTTATCATAACGGACTTAAAAGCAATACATTATATGAAAATGTCATCCCTTCACCCCCTTAGTGCTATTTTTCTAATAGAGTTCACGCCATTATTTTTCGTTTTAAATAAGTCGTGAAATACGAATTTTGATATCAATAACTTCAGTGTTTCGATTTTGCATACAACACTTCAACCCCTATTTTAACTCATTTAGGGTTAATTATAGGAAAAAAATATGCAGTTTCTCTTGTTCCTAGATGAGGAACCTAATTGTCAAGTTTAATATTTGCAGTTTAACGATTACAATTTTCCATACAAAAGTTTTAACTCTTTTCACTCCCTTAGGGGTTGAATTTCCAAAAATATCTTTCTTAGTGCTACTCTACATAATAATAAGAACACTTGTGCAAAATTTCATCTTTTTAACTCCAGTAGTTCCGGCTGTGCGTTGATCCGATAGTTCGGTTCTACAAAAATTCAACCCTTATTTATACCCATTTAGGGTTAATTTTAGAAAAATTAAGTACGCAGTTATATTTGTTTTGATTGACTAACTAAATTGCAAAGTTTGAGAATTGTAGCTTTAACGGTTTCGATTTTCCATACAACCGTTTTTTACCCCTTTTCACCCCCTTAGGGGTTGAATTTCCAAAAATCCCTTCTTAGTGCTACCCTACGTCATAATAGGAACTCCTGTGTAAAATTTCACATTTGTAGCTCCAGTAGTTTCGGCTGTGCGTTGATTAGATAGTCATAAAATCACCCTACTCTCGCAACACTTCATCCCTTATTTTAACCCCTTTAGGGTTAATTTTAGAAAAACTAAGTATGCAGTTATATTTGTCTTTGATTGGCTAACCGAAACTGCAAATTTGACAATTGTAACTCTAACGGTTTCGATTTTCCATACAACAGTTTTTAACCCTTTTCACCCCCTTAGGGGTTGAATTTCCAAAATTCCCTTCTTAGTGCTACCCTACGTCATAATAGGAACCTCTGTGCAAAATTTCACGTTCCTAGCTCCAGTAGTTTCGGCTGTGCGTTGATACGTCAGTCAGTCAATCAGTCAGTCAGTCAGTCAGTCAGGTTCCTCTTTATATATACAGATAACAATAAGTTGAAATAAATACCCATTAAAATACAGATTTATTAGATCTCTGAACATGTGATAAGGTTAACTTTTTGTTAGTGTCTAGAGTTGATGGATTATGTACCCTTACTCCTCTCATTCGTACTCTCGACTGTAGAGGAAGCTTGTGCTCTGCAGTGGAAAGTATAAGTCGACCCAGCACAGTACAGTGCAAGATTAAAGCTATTGGTATAGGTATTTCCAAGTTCATAACATATTAATTTATAATTATCAGTTTTTATGGTTATATGTATCTAAAGTCAGGAAAGCAGTCAACTTCAACAGATTGTGGCCTTATAATATTTATTTTTTTATTAATTATTTTATAATTTCTAGGCTAGGACTCGGGTGAAATTTCTAGTCCAAGCAATTTGCAGGCAAATGCGTTCATCATTGGAAGTACAAAGAAAGTCTCTACTATGTCTGCAGGATCACTTTTTGTAGACTTATATGTTAATATTGGTGAAGGTTAAATCACAACAGAAGTAATTATGTTCATTAATAATCTGTATATAATATTTATACTTCTTGATATAATTAAGATTCTCATAAAAATGCATTTGCTAAAGATTTTGGTTATATTTTCAAATTCAGTGCAATGCAATTGCTTATAAGATGATATTATAGACCTATATTGTGCATACTATAATAGTAATAGCATTAACATTCTTTAAAATGACTATTTTAAACATATGTTCTGCCTATTCCTTTAATATATTATAATAATTAATCAAAAAAGTTTTAGTATAGCTATCATGCATTTAATGCGTTCCATGATTTGACTAATTATTTGTTAATTGATAGCTTATTTTAATTATGTATGTCTTGTTTATGCTTTCAATTTCTCCAAAAGTAAGCCAAATCGCTTTGTTATTTACTTAATGTCAATTGTGTCTTAGATAAAATTTACCAACAATGTAATCTTGCGCTGTTTCATGGTATTGTAAAATATAATTTGCAATTATTAATGTTTCCATTTAAACTTTTATTTGTCAATGCATATTTCAATTCTGTAGTCATGTTCTTAAATTTGGCATTGTTTTATTGGTCCTAAAATTAAGAGAATTTTAAGTGATAAAATTAAGAGATATTAACAAATTTAAAATATTTAAATTAATCTGAAGATGTATAAAAAAAGTATTGGAGGTTATAATATTCATTAGGATAAAAATGTTAAAATAAAAGTGTTTTAATATAAAAATATAACAAATAAATCAAAGAATATATTGTTGATTAAAGGTTTAGAATTATAACTTGGTTTTATTTGTTATTTTCATTTTGAATCCATAAATTTGAACATAAAAGCATGAAACCTAAATATAAAACCGGTAAATTTCCGGTAGTAAAAATCGGATTACTGAAAGTATAACGTACATCACTAAATATTTCAAAATCGGTAATTTCGGTAAAGTACCGATTTCAGATCAGCTCTGGTGGGAAACGCATCCATAGATGTAGTATAGAACATAGATCGGCAATGTGTCATTTTGAGCGCGACCAAAACTGATTGACGATTGTGTGCGTGAAGTTTACATGTGTGCTTGACATATAGTGGTGTACCATGCACTTTCGATACTATCATATCGATATCGATATAGCTGTTGGCCTGTAATTATGAAATAAAATGTTATGGATATATGCGACATTTTATTATATATTAACAGAAAGTTATTGATGTGTTTATTTCAATACAGATTGATAAACACACAAATAAATAAAGATAATTTGTGATATTATTTGAAAAAATTTTGTTTGAGATGTTTTGTATGGGTCTTTATGTTCACCTGAACAAATTATTTTTTCATTGTGATGTATACATAGTACATACACCTAATTAAACTGAGAACAAAAAAAAACTTTTTAAAATAAAACCATAATTTACAAAGTATTAGCGTTTTCGGTTTATTTTTTTTCATTTTTAATTTCCTGTCGCGAAGTTTCGATTACTTTACAGCTTTCGTAGTTACAGGGTGGACTCAGTCTGCAACAAAATCCGTGATTATTAGTTTTTTTCAATGAGTAACATTCGCGTAAGTCTAAGAAACACATTTTTACTATATGTGTACTAGAGTTAAAAAAATATGCTTATTTAAGTCAATTAATTGACTTGTAACACATTGGGAAGTGTTGGACGCCTGCTAGGCCACGTTGGAGGTGTACGGAGGAGCTTGTAGGAAGTCGTTGGATGCAGGCAGCTTACAACAAACTGATGTAGACATTCTTGTGGAAGGCCTATGTTCATTAGTCGCTTTCCTGTGGCTGAAGAAAGAGACAGTTTAATAAATTATGAAGCTTTTTTCGATCACGTCACCTAAATTAATGTTTTCCCTATGAGAATTATAAATTTTAAACCTATACCTAATGTTATGATAAATGAATAATGTTGCTTCAAGGTTTGGACGATGATACTGTGCATAGAAGTATCGCATATTTTATAATAATTAGATATGGGTCGTTCGCGATTGAACGGGTCAAATAAACCAGCTCGCAAGAACCACGCGATCGATTCGATCTTTATGTACAATAAAACTCGTTCATTCGATCGATCGCGATAGGAGAATCGCGTCGGTTCAAACGAACCGAGAACCGAAAACCGAGAGCCGAGAGCCGAGAACCAAAACCCGTGAACAACGGTTCGCGAGCCGTTAACGTCCTGTGAAGTGCGACCCGACCCGAGTCGAGCCGAATCAAGCCAAACAAACGTTCGGATATCATCGGTTTTAGAGACGAATACAGACACTAAATCGTTAGAATGTAAATGACAAGGTAATATATGCTTTGAGTGGTAGGCTTTAAAGTTTATTTTGCGTTACAATTTTATAGTTTTGTCTTTTTGAGTGAGTTGAAGTTAGTTACGTCTTGATTTATGATTACTTGCGAATTGCGTTTGAAAATATTGTCATCAAGTAATAACTCCTTTTTGTTCGTTTTTCGTAATTAGTATCCCATTGTCCTAATATATTGCCTATTACGTTTGTTGTAAAATTCATTTTCACGTGTTTCAGTTGTAAAAGTGATATTTTTGTGTAAAATAATAGGTAATATGAACTTTAAAACGTGTTTACCTACCTATACTTCTACTAAGGGCCTATTCATTTATATCAATGACTTAAACGGAACCAATAGTTCGATTGATCGAGTCATTTGAACCGGTTCATTTCATAGTTGTATCAGTATTGAACCGGGCCTTAAAAATTGAACGAATTGCACATTGCTAATAATAATATCTAATGTGTTCTTGTTTTACTATTATAAATTGACAGCCTCTTGGCAGAGATTGAAACAGGTTCTTAATTCATAAATCACACATGAAGTGTTATAATAATTATTCCACAATTATAAATAAATGAGTAAAAGTAAAGTAATAAGTAATATTGTAGAATGAATACTATAATAGTGGCCGGGATAACGCCAGGTAGAAGAAGAAGAAGAATAATGCACACTATCACAACATACTATAGTTCCATAAAAATGTAGGGAACATGTGTTGTCATCGACTATTTTATCGACAACCTTTTATTGATCGAACCTGTCAGTCAATCCCTAGCAACTTTTGGTTGAAATTATTGTAAATTCACGTATTTGATATTATTTTTTATACGCAATGGATGCTTTCAGCGTATTTATATAATGAAATACTATATTCTTTTCTACCGATATGTATACACGGATTTCCATTTAATTCTATAATGTCGTCACAAAATAGTATTGTGCAAAAGTGGCCGGTACCTGTGAAAACTTTAATTATTTCGGATTTTTACGCCTGCATGAACCACACCTTGGCACTGCACAATGCACTATAATAAACTACGTTTAATAAATATAATCAAGTACTGTAAAATTAAATAAATTATGAAATTAAGCGAATTTTGTTGCTCGCTTAGTTTGACATATTTTGACTCTGGGTCACTGCAGGCTACTCCTGTGTAAACGTATGGTCGCATCATGCATCTCGCTTTAACATATGAGTTAAATTATTCTATCTCTTTCACATTGCCGATCTATGTTTTATACTAAATCTATGAACGCATCTAATATATATACGTATAACGTACGAAAGAGATGGCTCAAATACGATGAACAAAATTCTTTATTACTATTGGTCAGTGACAAAATTATCAATGAAAAGAAAGAAAGATCCGATGAAGTTTGAATGAATTATATATGTAGAAAAGCATGTTTGGTTTCGATGTGTGAGTTTTCATAACGTGTTAAAAAATTTGTATGGAGTTGGCCGTCTGTATTTTTAGTCGTCTGTGGTCTGCAGCAAGCAGTTGTCATTTTGAAATAAACGAGTGAGGTTTTGTTTGCATATAACTGAGTTGTTACATTACGATTTGTGTGAAAAATTATAATAAACCAGTTCTAAAGTAATCATCAAAATCTTGTATAAAAGAGAACAATATTAGATGATGTATTTATTTTTTAATACCTTTTAATCGTCGTAATATTGGCTGAGAATATTGTTCGTCATGGCTCGTTTCCTGTCTGAGGATAAATTAAAAGGCTTCGAAAAATATAAGGTGAAGAATATTTTAATATTCTTGCTTATACATAAAAATGCTATAAAATATTAAACATCGTTTACCATGAAATGACTTTCCTTACTTATTTATTTTGGTGATAAAAGTTATATTTTATTTATCTTTCAGTATAACTCTATAGACACAAGTGTCCTAAGCAATTATGTTATGCACCCTTTTTGGAACTGGTGCATACAGGTGAGTTTATCCTAGAAATATAATCAATTATTGTTCTTAAATAATTGTAACATTTAATAAGACATGAAATAGCAACATGTGATGTCTAATAATTTAACATTCATTAATAAGTAAAATTTATAATGCACCCATTTTATTTAAATTAAGTAATAGTAACATAATGTCTCCATATTTGCATATAAAATGTATGGTGTATTTAAGGATTTTTATAAATTATATTTTTTTAATACAATGTTGAAACCCCCACTAACAATAATTTAGTAACATACTGGCATATATAATTACTTGCAGTTTTGTCCAGTGTGGGTAGCACCGAACCTGCTAACATTCACTGGCTTCCTACTGACAGTCCTTAACTTCCTGCTGTTCTCGTATTATGATTATGGATTCCATGCTTTGACTGAAGAGAATGTCACAAATGATTATATTCCCTCTTGGGTGTGGGCAGTCTCGGCTGTGAATCTGTTTGTAGCATATACATTGGGTAAGTTATTATTGCATCACTTATATAACCTAAACAAAATTGTTTAATTTGGATTTCTCATCATCCTGCATAAGATCATTTTATATTTCTGGCTGCCTCTGTGGCGTAGTTGTACTAAGGTACGGTTACAAAGCTGAGGTCTCGGGTTCGAATCCCGGGTTGGGCAAAGTGATATTGGATTTTTCTATTCATTATCAGCCCAGAGTCAGGAATTTGTGCCCGATATGGCGATAGGCTCGCCACCTATCACATTGTGGGACGGAACATACAAGGCGAAAAGTGGGTGTCCTGGCACCTCTGCCTACCCCTTCTGGGGTATAGGCGTGAATTTATGTATGTATGTATGTATATTTCTGTATAATTCATATTCGAGATCCTTGAGATTATCGGAGAACCTAAAACTAAGAAAACCCATGCACTCAACAACCTTTATGGACAAATTGTTCACTGTCCAAAAGGTCCAATTAGGAGGAATGCACTTCCTGATGCTGTGAGATGGGCACAAACAGTGTTTTCAAAGAAACTGTGTTGTCAAAGAACACTACTTGTCTCTTTAAAAACTATACTAATTGGTTGATTGCTTATCTATCTATGTGTGTAATGTGTGTACTTATTATAAATATAGGTATTTTTATCTATCTGTATGTGTATGTTTATTTATAATTAAATCATTGTTGTTTAACTTCATACATTTGTATATATTTTATCTATCAAGCTAAATATTTCCATTATATCCTATTTTTATCATTCAAGCTTTATCCTCAAAGTACACTTTAGACTGTCCTCTATTTTTTTACCTTCTCTAATGTCAATCCCATGATTAGACTACTCTAAGAGATTGCCTTGAGTGATATGACCATCATTTGTACTCTTATGTTAAATGTTTTATTATTAGTTTAGTTAGTTAGTAGATAATCGGAAAATTTTTATTACCTGTGTTCTTATTTTGCTAGCAATGTGATGTTACTTCGTTTCTAATGTCGGTTACTATAAAATACTCTTTACTTAATTTTTTGCACATGCTATTTTATGGAAAAAGCATTTTCTTTAATAATAGTGTTTTTTACCATGACCAATTTTTTTGCGTACATATCCATACATTTAAATACCATTAATGATTAAAGTAAAACATTTCTCTCAAAACTATTAAAGTAGCTCGTAATTTGTGGCAAATATTTATATTTATATTTTAAAACAAGACTGGAAGCGAACTCCGAACATGTAACAATCTCTTTCACATACACACTCTGTAATCCATATTAAGACTATTCACGTCTTTACACTCTTTAGCACACAATATTCTGTCTTTTTTTTGCATCCCTTTTCTTTCATTCATACTTCAATATTTAAAACTCTTCCAACTTGTTCAATTCTTAATGAATTTATAAAATTGTTTGTTTGCTAGATTATTAGTATTTTTCGTATATCGATACCTTTTGATAAACACAATGAAAATAATGGAGTCATATATCCTATTCTCCAACTGATATTGACAAAGCATTTTTGGGTTTCGTAACGGTTTTTCTACAATGTAACAGGGCTATGACAGAAAAAAAATGTAAACTTACTAAAGATGATTACTGGTGATAGGTCTCTTATATGTGAGAGGCTGCCTGGGTGGGTACCACCGCAATGTCTATTTCTCCCGTCAAACAGCAGTTTCAATGCACTGTTGTGTTTCGGATTGAAGGACATTGTAGCCAGAGTAACTACTGGACATATTGAGACTTAACATCTTGTGTCTCAGAATGGCGAGCGCAGTGGAATGCCAAGCATTGCTTTGTAATTCAAGGTGTTGTTTGGTTTTGCTACTGTTCATGAGCGGTCGCATCGCTTACCATCAGGCGAACGGCATGCTCGTCTCGCCATTCAATGCAATAAAAAAAAAAGATGAACATCTTACATTACTAACAAAGCATATATCAATAAATCTGCTAGTCTTCCCTACACCATACCCCTACACCTACAAGTCATTCGGTGGGCTATGCTTTATCATTGTCTCATTTAAAATCCACAATAAGTAAATTTTTGCCGTTGCGTTTTCTTCCGAACTGAGCTTGTCGAATAACCATTACACTTTTCCTACATTATTCCTGCCATCTACAAAGACTACGAAGTTTTTAAATGCTGTGAAAAATTAATCAATTTGAACATTGTACATGAGTATCATGTAGTAAGTGCGTGATGGCCTATCGGTAACGGAGCATACCCGGCTGCCAGCAGGTTCAAATCCCTTGGCACACCTCTGACTTTTCAGAGTCGTATGTGTAAACTTCGTGAGGAAACCTGCATACCATACCGATTTGCAAGAATTTATATGGTATGTAAAGTCATATCTGCAATATCTGCGGTGAACTACATATATAGCCTAAACACTCTCAATCGTACTCTCTATTGTAAAGGAGGCCTGTGCCCTGCAGTGGGATGTATATCGGCTGATACATACATTGAACTATACGTTAGCTGAGCCGCTTGCGCTTCAAATTACGTTCGCTTCACATGTAAACAACACGAGTTACATCAACATTTTTGCTTTTTTTATGTTTTCACATTCGTATCTAATGACTTGAACAAATTCTCTGCAGTAACCCGATTTATTCATAGTATGATATGTATCAACTATCAAGTTATATAATATCTAACGTCTATACATCATCTATACTAATATAATAATGAAACATTTGATTGTTTGTTTGCATTGAATAGGTTCTAAAACTACTGCAGCGATATGAAAGATTATTTCTACAATATAATCCTTCATTGTCCCATATACCGGGTATCTCAAGACTGCTACCGAAAACGAAGCCGGGTGGTAGTTTTAGTGGCTACAAACACAATGCAATTAAAAATTTCGCATAGAAACGCGACAATTATTTTTTATGATTTTTTAAATATCGTCATTTTTGGGTGGTAAATCCATAGTTTTTGCTAAAATAATAATTTAAACTCTTTTATACCTTAGAGTATTTATAAGTAAAAGGGTATACACTATTATTTTAGGAAAAAATGTATTTACCACCCAAATATGGCCATAGGAAAAAAATAACAAAAAAAAATTGTCGCTTTTTTTTGCAACTTTTTCTGTTGCATTGTGTCTGAAGTCGCTTAGACTACCACCCGGCTTCGTTTTCGGTAGCAGTCTTGATATACCCTGTATAGTGTATCTGCACCTGGTAGTATGGTTATAGTTATGTAATGAGAGTCAAGTTTCGGTTAGCAACATGAAAATATTTTTGTGATGATCAATACCGAAACACCGTTTTTTTTTTTTCTTTTAGACCTGTTTGTTCCGACCAATCTCCGATTCAGCTGAGCTGATTTTAATGGTACTTTCACTGATAGATAACTATTTTTTGCGAAAGGATCATATATTACTTTATTTCGTAAAACGAATCATGGTACAGGTTCCCTAGAACAATTTTCATAATTGATTACTAACAAGTTGATTTTTCGTGAGTAGCTTCCTTTCGACTAGACGCAGTGGCGTAACTACCTCATCGGGGGCCCGTGGCAAACTTCATCATATGGGGCCCTTCGTAAATGTAAAAAAAGAACTTAACATTGTAATTTTGTTTTTATGAAACTTTTTTTTAGCTGGCCTCTTTATATTCGGACCAGAAGTGGCCGCTAACATGTTCAAGGTCGTTTCGGGATCGAATCCCAGGGCACACCTCTGACCTTTCGGAATCATGCTTGTATTGATAGCTAGTCGATCACCACGAACTACGGTGAAGGAAAATATCGAAGGAAACCTGCATACCATAGCAATTTGTAAAGAATTTCTGTGGTACGTTAAGTCCGCCAGCGCGCACTAGGTCAGCGTGGTAGACTATAGGGTCCGTGCCCTGCAGTGGGACTTATAATTATGAGCTGATACAGTACAGTAAAGAATCTTTTTTAATGGCATGGCTTCATACTTCATATTTTTCAGTTCATGAAATCTGGAAAGGATTCCTCATCATCATTATCAGCCTATTCGCGACCACTGCTGGACATAGACCCAATGGCACGACACTGGGCTCGATCTTCAGCCCATCGTCTCCAACCACTACCAGCCATCTTTCGGATATCGTCATTCCACCTGGTTGGAGGGCGTCCTACACTACGCTTGCCGAGGCCTGGTCTCCACTCGAGAACACGGCTACCCCAAGGGTTGTCGATTCTCCGACAAATGTGCCCAGCTCACTGCCACTTCAACTTGCTGATCGCTTGAGCTATGTCGATCACCTTGGTTCTCTGTAGGATAACCTCATTTCTGATTCTATCCTTCATGGAAACGCCGAGCATAGCCCGCTCCATAGCTCGTTGAGCGACGTTGAATTGGTGAACCAGTCCCACCGTCAGTGTTCAAGTCTCGGCACAGTATGTCATTATGGGTAGGAGGCATTCATTGAGGACTTTCAAGCTTTGCGGTATTGGCGACGAGAAGACCCAACGAAGTTTCCCAAATCCGCCTAGCCCAGCTGGATTCTTCTTCGAGCTTCACTCTCAAAGTTGTTTCTACCTTATTTCCATTTCTGCTCGAGGTAGATATATTCTGAAACAACTTCAAAAAGAGCTCCGTTCACAACAATAGGTTCCGTATCAATACGTTTATTAAACATTACTTTGGTTTTATCCAAATTCATCCGGAGACCGATGCGTGCTGAAGAATCAGCTAAGCTAAACTAAAGGATTCATCATTCAGGATCATTTAAATTAGTATTATTAAATAGATTAAATATTGCTTTTGGAATTCCATTTTAATTTCTTTTTAGGACACGGTACCGAAAAACTAATCTTGAGTTGTATCAAATATAATGGAGTAAATTTAAGCCCAAAATAACAATTATCTCATTTTGTATTTTCGGAGTTAAGTATTTCATCTGGCCATTGAATTTAAGTAACAATTCCTCTAAATCAAGACCACATTTTGCTGTAACTCAACAATACTCAAACTTTTTTATTCGTCTTCATATTTTTCTTGCCCAATGCTGGAAATAGGCCTCCTCCAAATTGCGTCATTTCACCGTGTCGTCAGCTTGTCGCATTCAGCATTGGGCAGATACATTTTGCAAATCGACACTCCACCTAGCCGTAGAATGTCCTACACTACATCAGCCAAGACACGGTCTCCGCTCAAAATCACGTTTACTCCAACGGTTATGATAGAGCATATCATCATACAGCAACATACCATATACAGCAGGTCTTGGATCAAAGTGGTGGTTTGATCATTACTTTGGTCTTGTCGAAGTTAATTCTATGATATATTCCTTGCGAAGCTGAAACCAGGCCATGCAGCATCTGTTGCAGCTCCTCCAGCGGATTCGCCCTCAAGACTATATTGTCAGCAAAACGTCCTCTACGTTTGTTTATTGTTTTATTATTTATTGTCACTGTCTCATAAGAAGGGTCCATTGGGATTACAGTGACCTTTCTTAATCACAAATCGTTTCACATCGTCTTTGTTTTTTTTTAATTAGGTACCCCTATCTGTAACATATGGAGATTTAATGTTTTCTACTCCTATTAGATAACATGGTTTGATTTCATTTTTATTCATACTTGATTGTGATTGTTTTGAGTCTGAATATTCACTATCGCCGCGATTTGCTATTATATAATTTTTAGTTTCGTCCATTCGTTCATTTCTAGTGTTACATTATTCTCTGCTTACATACTGTCGGGCTTGAGCCCGAGGCCCTATCGAGCCGGGGCCCTATCGGGCCTGAGAGCCCGTTGGACTAGGGCCCTGCCGGGCCGGGGGCCCCTAAGGCCGGGGGCCCGTGGCATTTTGCGCACTCTGCCACCCTATTGTTACGCCACTGACTAGACGCCCAACTTTTCCTTACAGTAACGTTGGTAAATGGTAGCTTAGTAGGGAGCAAGGATAAAACATGTCGATTTGACGAATTTTTAAAATTTATTAGTAACCGACTTTTTTTTGTTAATTATCGAGGTAATAATCTTATTAACGTGAAAAAATATTTGTCCTACAATATATAAGGTTTTATCACAGAGTCCCCCCTCTCCAACATGTATCATAAATAAGGTCATGAAAAATAATTACTAAGCAGATGATTTTTTTTTTATTGGTTAGCTAGCATTTGCATAGTTTACCACCCACATTGTCCTACAAATTGCGTGGTACGTTATTCCAGTCCTCCAGTTACATAGTTGAAATTCATGAAGTTAAAAATATTATTTTGTATATTTTGCTATTGGAGCTAAGGCACACTGCTATCCTTGCTCACAAACGCATCCGCACAGCATGGTTTACTGTGGACCACAGACGACTAACGGCCGGGTTCAATAATATATTGACAGTTAAGCGGTAAAAATTATCCCCGATAATTACGTGTCTTCTATCTTTGATTAACCGATGTTTCAATAACAAAAACTAAACTAGGATAACAACGCTGAACGTAGATATTGCATATATCTCTGGTAAGAACCGTTCCTCCCAAACGTTTAATTTTTGCACTTTTAATTGAGGTCAATATTTATTAGGTTAATTATTAACTTTATTTTGGAATTATCATAAATCATCATTAATGTATAATTAGAAGAATAAAACGTTAAAATATATTAATAATGTAAGTATTGTGACAATTAATGGCAAATTAAAAATTCATACAAAGCTTACATAGAACAACAAAACGCATCGTATGACTGATTTATGATATGTCAAATGTAAAAAGAAGTTTAAAAATATCAATGTTTACCAACAAGAATTAATTCAAAATGAATTTTACGGCCCTATTTCTGCAGCAGTTACAAATTTAAATTGAATCAGAGACCATAATATTTATAAATACGAAGAATAGTGTGAAAATAAAACATTACGTAGTTGCATTACTTTAGTTTTGTAATCAATCTGTCTTTAAAGACCTGAAATCATTTCAGTTCTAATCTACAATTAAACACTGAGGAATAATATTATAATTAAAACAATATAAATCAAATTAAAAACAATGATTGATTCAGGTGATCTTACTATGCTAGAAGTTTTCGAAATTGTAATGACTAGTTATAGAGAAAACAACAGTTCCTCTTTTTATATATCACATAAAAATGTATTTACAATTAAAATGTAAGAACCCCCTTTTCCGCAGATTCTATTATGGGTAAATAAAATATCAAAGACAATTTGTGAGAAATCTTTAATCTTTATTATTGACAAAGTTCTGACACTTTATTTTAATTTAAAATAAGTAATTAATATTTATGTCTAGCCTAGCAGTGTTTGGTATGTCAATTTCATGTTCCACATCAGCAATGCTTTTCATTCTTCAAATATTATCAGACACCGCTGTGGCACTCATATGTTTAAAGTTGTGTGCAATCCCAAAAGACTTTTTTACTGGAAGGTGTGGAAATCTTCTTTTCCAACATCATAAGACCTGAAATAAAGATGAAAGAAAGATGTAAAATATGGAAGAGCAAAATATTAATAATAATAACTTTGAGTAGGTAGTGTTTCTGTTTTTATATGAGCCCCATTGTTGCAATACTCTATGGCAGACATTGAGCAGTGTTATTAATAAAGTAGTATGTGGATATGCACTATCTCCAATTAGATATCTATTACTATTTTATTATATAACTTCTTCACATTGTACTGAAAATAAATATGTTATTTACAAAAAATAAAAGATTTAAAGTGAAAACATGTTTTGATGATTTCTATCAGGCTATACCCTTTTGAAACTAGGGAACTATTAGGAAACTACTTACAATAATATGTATTAATCTTAATATATTCTCTTAACCATTCTTCCAACTTAATTGTCATATTTGTTGCATCTTAAATTATTATTTGCCAATATGGCGGGTCATAGCTGCACAAAACAATTGAATATAACACCATTTTCACCTATGTACCACAATAAAGTAGGTATTTTGAATTTGAATTCTTTCAAAATATAAAGTATGAGATAAATACCTTTTAGCAGAGTTGTTAAATGAGCCCCAGGCTAGCGTTCCAATACATTCATGAAAAGTAACTGTGCAATACACATTGCTTGAACAATAATGCCTTTATTTTCTTAATTCTTCTCCTATATTTGAATCTAAAAATAAAAATATTAAGATTAATACATTGTGATCAGATAACTGATACATAATACTAAGATTTACTATGTTAAAATCATAGACGATATTAATACATAATTATTGATTAATCCTAATATATCTAAAGGTAGTCATTACTAAGGTGGCTCTATGGG
This sequence comes from Hyles vespertilio, assembly GCA_009982885.2. Lineage (NCBI taxonomy): Eukaryota > Metazoa > Arthropoda > Insecta > Lepidoptera > Sphingidae > Hyles > Hyles vespertilio. Next base: position 22,815,435 of record CM042815.1, read on the forward strand.
AATATAATATGGGCAATGAATTGCACCAAAGATTCTTGGGAAAACTGCAATTTTATGAAACCCATGCTGTGTGTTGTCTAATATTTTTACATATTGATAATATAGCTCAGTTATAGCCTGAGGCACATCAGTAATGATTCGGCTGACTGTGCTTTTGATACCCAAAAATAGTTACCGGCTGAACATGCATTCTCCCCAGTACGTAAAACCACAATGATAGCAGCAGTTAATGGAACAGTGACAAATTATTGTTCCCGAGCTGTTACATTTATTATAGAATATATGATTTTGGAATAATTCAATACACTTTTATAACTTAATGAAATATTTGATATGTATGCTTACCAGGAGGAAGGTTCCTTGCAGGCTGGGTTTAAATGTAGAAATAAACATAATAGCTGATGTATTATTTCATCTAAAAAGTAAATCTGTAAATAAATTCTGAACTAGAATATTCACATAATTTTTTTGGTTCTCATAAATTATAATCGGCGTCAAATACACCAGCTTTAAACATTTCTTTATCACTTTCATCACTGAATATATTAATGTCACTTTATTTTGCTGATTTCTTCCATAAAAATACCACATATCTGGGATAATCGATGTATTATCCACCATATTGCAGCGATATTAGAAAACGTTGACAGCTAGTTAAACACAAATAACTACAGTAGTTCGAATCGTTATCGAAACGCGTATATTTTAATTTGTATGGAATTTCCTAACTATGGTTAGCGAGAGCCCTCCCATTGATAGATACAAATCATAGATATATTTATTCATCTGTCAACGATTATTGAAACCGAAAAATGACAGAACTCATACTAGAGTTAGCGATTTTAACTGGCAGAAAAAGACAGACAGAGTATTGCACCCGGCCGTAAATATACAGACGGCCAACACACAGTTACATTGTTTTTGTAGTCACTTAAACTACCACCCGGCTTCGTTTTCGGTAGCACCCTTGATATACCCGGTATATATTTAGATGCGTTTCGCACCGGAGCTGGAAATCGGTATTTTACCGAAATAACTATTTTGTCGAGCTTTTAGAACTTGCCTTAAGAAGTGACAAACACTAAGCATGGATTAACAAGAGGTGAAGCGCGCGGGGCGGGGTAAATTTAGGGCACCGAGGTATTGGTGCATAGGTTGTGCAAACAAAACATTGCGCGTCGTTTTAACCACAGAATACTAAACTAACAGAAGTCAAGCTTCATACAAAGCGCGCTTAATCAACGCACAAATAGACAGCGTTCACCGACACGATATTCCAAACCAGTCGAGACCACTGCGAGAGCGAGTTTCAACTTTTGCGCGAACGCCGAGCGTAGTGTGGCAACAAAAGTGAAGTACATACACAAGGTTGACTTCTGTTAGTATTCTGTGGTTTTAACTGGACGTATTATTATAATTATTGGTCACTTAAACCGGGGTCGCACTAAACGGTGATATTTTCTCAGTACCATACTATGAAACCTAACTTGAGTAAACATTATCGTCGTTAAAATCGGTTAGTCATTATAAGCGAAGTCGTTGTATACGAATACTACTGTAAGTTTAATGTATATTTCATTTTATTTTGTATACTCAAAAATTACAAATTTTGTAGTACTAATATAACATACCTTTATTTTTGTAGGTCATTGTTTTATTTGGATGAAAAATATATTAACCTCTCACGTGATATACACTCAAAGGCACAATCACAGGCACAATTAACCGTCCACCTTGTATTTCTTTCAGTATACAGTAGTCGTCAAATTTAGACCACATTTGATGGAAGTTATGTTAAAAGCAACCACTAAGAATAAATAAAAACATAAAAGTCTTTAAAAAAACCGTTTATTAAAAAAGAATATCCCAAAAATCGATTATGCAAAAAATTTGCGTTAAAATGTTATGAGTTTAAATTTGAAAAAAATTGTTCGGTTTTTTTAATTTTAATTTTAATATTGGGTGTTACCACCTCGTGCCCTAATAATAATAATAATATATTTTTATTGCAAGTAACAATGACTCATGAGGTACTTAAAATCTAAGTTATATAAAAATATTTTTATTACACATATAAATTACACAATGAGTACAAATATACTATAATAAATAATACTAATATAACATGTTTAGGTCCAACCCCTATCTATTACCAGTGCAATGCAGACCAACCCAATATTTCAGATAAGGACAAGTTAGGTCCTCGGCAATAGCAGTTAAAATGCTGTTGTTGCTTTTTCTCAAGCGACCCCAAAACGATGCAATGCGAGTTCTGATAATCGCATAGAAATCATGGACCTTCGCCGCCGCAAACATACCCGACGCACTACAAAAACGTGGGAGCTTGAACAATATGCGGAATGCATCATTATACTGCACTCTCAAGGTGTTATATGAGCGTCTAGTGTATTGCATCCACAGTTGGCAGGTATAAAAGCTTTGGCAGTATGCTTTAAAGAGAGTCTATTTCACCTGGTTAGTGCAGCAGCCAAAACGTCGAGCAAGCATATTGCAACGCACAGCGAGGGCCCTTCTCTCTCGTTCGATATCATCGTCATCTTTAAGGTGTTCATTAACAATGTGTCCTAAATATTTAAATCTACGTACAACCTGCACTGGTAGCCCACTTAAATAAACAGGCGGCACATAGTCCGGACCCTTCCCACATCTAAAGACAAGCATTTCAGACTTCTTCACATTATATTTTAGGCTATGTGACATAGCATAGCGTTCACATATAGACAGAAGTTTTCTGAGGCCATTGATTGATGGACTGAGAAGCACCATATCGTCCGCATAACTTATGTTATTGACACATACGTTACCGATGTGGCAGCCGATCCTAGTGCTTCTCAGCTCAACAATCAAGTCGTTCATAAATATGTTAAAAAGATCCGGAGATGTGAGGCCTCCTTGGCTTACACCACATTTTAACCTATAGTCGTTAGAATATGTGTCGCCCCACCGCACATTATTAATCTGGTTTTCGTACCAAAATCTCATCAGATTTACAACTTCAGCTTGCGTACCCGCCCTTAAGAGTTTCTTCCAGAGTAAATTGTAATTTACAAGATCAAAAGCTCTGCTCAGGTCTAGGAAACAAGCGTACACGGAAGTGTTTTTGTTAGTGTAATATTTAATCGTGTGCTTTAGGCTAAATATGGCAGTATCTGTTGAGAGTTTGGGACGAAATCCAAATTGCGCATCATCAATTATCACCCCCTTAGACAGTTCGGGTTGGAGGAAACGTTCCAAAACTTTTCCTACAATAGTGCCTAGAGAAATAGGCCTGTATACTGTTTCCATTCGTTTATTTTATTTTTGACACATCGAGTACTGAATCAAATAGTGATGGCCTGATGCGTTATCGAATCAATTTTTTATAACAAACGATTTTATTTTTGAACAAGTTTTAATCGATTTAATACATATTTTATTTTTTGCTCCATGCATTGTTTTATAAAACTTCAGGGATATTTAAGTTACTTGATTTAATAATTATATTAAAATAAACCATTTACTCATGTTAAGTTAATATTCTTATCACTTCCGTCGGCAATAGTAATGTTGTTAAAAACAAATTGTGAAACGGCAACACTGGGCAGACAGGTGACGCGCGCCGCCATTTTGTGGTCACTCACAACGAGACGCCCGCGCCCGTGCTAGTGTTTTCCGTTCGCTGAATTTTAATTCACATTTTTCATACGTCGAGTTGAGTATTTATATTCCTCCGTATTGTTTTACCCGTGAATTCCTACATTTGGTTGAATTGAGAACATCGTACCTGCCTTCATCACTTTCAAAATGCCTAAAGGAAAGGTGCTTAAAGGACAAACAAGGGAGTTTGTGTTGCGACTTCATGAGTACTTTGAAAGGGAAAGCCGTAATGGTGGACCTCTTATACCAGTGACTCAAATCAGAGACCGTGTTTCAGCAGCATTAGGTATTACTGCTCCAACAGTTTCAAAAATAATTAAAGAAGGCTACGGCAGTAGTGGCATGGAACAAAACAAGCCATCTACACCTAAGAAAAAACGTCAGCCCTTTAAAGTGACAGCAATTGACAGTTTTGATGGTGATGCTATTCGTCGTCATATATACGATTATTACCAAAGAAAAGAGATTCCTACTTTACATAACCTAGTACAATCTCTGAAAACTAGTGGCTTGTTCCGTGGTCAAAAGTCTTCTTTGGCGAAGGTATTGAATAGGATTGGATTCCAATACAAAAAATGTGACAAAAGAAAAATATTGATGGAACGCAATGATGTTGCTTTGTATCGATGCGAATTTTTAAGACAAGCTAAAAAAATAGAAGACTGGTCGAATGTTGTTTTCACCGATGAAACTTGGCTCAATGCGAATCACACGGTATCAAAAACTTGGACTGACAACACTGCTAGCTCCTCGACCGCAGTGCCAATGGGAAAAGGTGAAAGAATTATAATTTGTCATGCAGGAACCGCAAAAGGATTTGTGCAAGATGCTATGTTAGCTTTTAAATCAAAGAAAACAGGGGATTACCACGAAGAAATGAATTCCGAAGTATATGAAAAATGGTTTCGGGAAATGTTATTGTCACTCGAACAGCCATCAACAATATTTATAGATAATGCGTCCTATCACTCTCGGCAAATTAACAAAATGCCAACGCAAGCCAGTAAAAAAAATGAAATAATAAACTGGCTCCGTAACAATGGCGAGGAGGTGGACGAGTCCCTATTAAAAGTAGAGTTACTTAAAATATTAAAAATGAGGAAGCAGCCTAAACGATACGTTATAGATGAAATGGCTGCAGAACATGGGCACACCGTCCTTAGAATTCCTCCATATCATTGCCAGTATAATGCCATAGAGCTAATATGGGCGCAAGTGAAAGGATATGCTGCGAGAATAAATACAACTCCTCCTTTCACCGCAAACAAAATGCTGGAGTTGCTTAAAAATGCGTGTGAAAATGTGACGCCTCATAACTGGGCGAGTGTCGTAGATAAGACGAAGAAAGAAATAATGTCTGATTGGGATCGCGATGTCGCATTTGACAACTTACCCATGCACTCATTAATAATTAGTGTTACTGGGGATACGAGTGACGACGACGCCGATTCCGACGAAACAGACGATTGTTTATAAATAAAAATATTAACAAATTACCTTTTAGTTGTTTTAATTATTTAATCCTTAAAGTACTATGAATTCCAACATGGTTTAACTGTTTATTACAAGTAGGTACTAAACATTTATTTTCGTTGTAATCATTGTAATTATTTTAAATTAAACTCCTATTAAAAGTCACTTCAATACGTATACCTTTATTCATATTAATTAATTTGCAGCAAATACATTCGATCCTAATATTGGGTACTATATTACGTTTAACTGTTTTCATTAGCATTTTAATGTAATTTTATTTCAAATGATTCCGATTGATTGATTCTATTCAAAATCGTTTTTGTTATCTGTGGTCATTCGTTACGAATGGCACAACTCTAAGTGGGCGTTACCCGTCAAGAAAGTATCTACTTTATTTCAAAATATTGTTCTACTGTAATGTCGTACTTTATAGGCGTGAACTGTCAAAAATAAAATAAACGAATGGAAACAGTATAGTTACTTAGAAGGGACAAATCCCCAGTCTTGTTTTTCGGGATAAGAACCACCACCGTGCGCATTAGTTCTTTAGGTAAATATGCGTATCGAAGACAAAGGTTGAAAAGAGAAGTCAATACTGCCAATATACTTTCACCAGCATACCGGATGTGTTCAATACTAAGTCCGTCTATTCCAGGAGATTTACCACAAGGCATTCGTTTCACAATTTTTTCAACTGCCTCTTGAGTAACTGTCAAACTTTCACGTACGGTCAGTTCCTCTTCATCACTAGGATTTACGGGGTCAGTACCGAGTTCAGTTTGTTGAGACTGCAATGGTGAGACTTGAAAATGTCTAGAGAACAGTTCAGAAATATCCTTGTTTTCATGACAGTTTTCTACCTTCGTTGGCAAACTAGTTTTGCCATTAAGTTTTCTTGTAGCGCCCCAAAATTTTGAGAAATTTTTGTTCATTCGATGTGTGGCCAAAATATTCAATTTGATTTTATCTTCGTTCTTTTGACACCAGCGCAGTTTGCTCTTATATATTTTCCTACTTGATGTCATATTTTCATATGCTTCCCCCGCACTTGGTTTACCTAGACTGACCCAAACCTGAAAGTACATTTTTGCACGTGCATGAACGTCGCACATGTGGTGGTTCCACCCAGCAATTTTCTTGCGACTTTTACCAGAAGTTTTATTTTTACATGTAGTTATTGCAGAATACTTTAAAATATTAATAATCTTATTGTAGTACTCATCGATAAAATCATAATTATTAAATAAGGTATTATCACTGTATAAATTTTGACTAGATTCATTTAGGTCACAAATAGCGGACTCACACAGATCATGATACCAGTCTATTTGATCAGTATTACGATTACCCCATATAACATTAGATCTTCCATTACTGCTAGAGTCATATTTTTGCAAAACACCATCAATATTACAGGTCACTATAAGAGGCATATGATCAGACCAAAGGACATTATATTCGATAGACACCGTATTAACTGTATTTTCTGCCGCTGCTGTCACCAAACAATGGTCTAACCAGCGCTTGGAGCCATGAGACTCACTCACAAAAGTAAATGTGCCTGAATTAAGCCCAAGAAACTCAATATCCTTTATGACCATATCATTTTCTACACAAAACAATAGTAGTTCACGGCCGAAATTAGATCCTGGGTGGGCGTTCAAATCACCCAGGACAAAAGCAGCTTCTATCCCACTATCATCAATAATTGCATATATCTCGGATAGTGTCGAGGTAAATTCCGGCAAATTCTCCTCACTATCTGTAGGCATGTATACATTTATCACAATAAACTCACGCATTCCAATCTTCACACGAATAGCTGCTAGTCTTTCTCCATAATATGGCAAGGCCACCATAAGGTCGACCCCGAAGTATTCCCACACTCGTATCAACAGAAGACTTCGCGTAGGTATTAAACTCCACATCTATTCCATTGATAAAATTCAGATCGTGTGGAAGCAGCCATGTTTCTTGCAAAACCAATAGGTCTACGTGTTTGCATAGTTCACGGAGATAATTCACTGATCTTTTGCAGATTTACAGTTAAATGATGCAAGTCTATAATTGTATTTATTCTGTCTATCCATGATTAATGATGTTGAGTTACTTTATTGGAGATCTGGTTGCGTCGCTCCCGAAAGCGTCGGTACACCAAGCCCTGTGGCCAGAAGTCTTTGTTGAGGAATCTTGCGGTCTGACTAGCTCGTATGGTGACCTTAAATGAGCAAAAATCTAACTCTTGTGCTTGCTTAAGTAGTTCTACTTGCAGGCACTCAGTATTCATATTTCGTATATGCTCCATTATGTTCTCTTCAGTTGTAGATTTGTTTGCCCGTGATAAATAAATAGCTATCTTAGGCTCAGCTACCTTTATTTTACAGTGCACATTTTGCAAAGTTCCTCTCATATTTTGTCTTTTAGGTTTTTTCTTACTCACCAAAGTAAATCCATCGTCATTTGATTCAATATTTTGTATCTCGGGTAATATTTTATTAAAATTATTTTCTATACCTACACTTGCATTTATACTGCTTTGTGGCGTCACTTGCAAATTCGATTTTATGTGTTCGTAAGTAGGGTTCAATTTGCCTTGCCGCTGTGACTTGTTTATCACAATATCTCGATAGATCGGAGTATGAATAGGTTCCGGCGAACCGCATTTATTGGTGTGTGGTACAAGTACAGGCGCATGACGAGCTGATTTCCTTTTCGGTGTAGTCATTATATTTCTTTGCTTTTCTTTATTCTTTCTTTCATCGTCAAAAAGAGCGTCTAACTTCATAATTTTATTGTCTAGTTCATTCATACTAGAAGCACTTTCCGTTTGGAATTGAAGTAATTCTGCTTTAGAGGCAACGTCATTTCTGATGTTATATAATTCTTCCTTCATACAAGCTAGGTCTTTCAAGAGACGCGTAATATCTATATGGTAAAACGATACCGGTGGCAATCGGTTGAGGTCCTTGGCTACAAATATTGGTTGCACGTTGGGGTCAGTCTCTTTGAAAACTTTTATAACATCTTTAATATTTTTCTTTTTGCGATCTTCACCCTTCCTTGTCACATTCCGGATCCCTTCGGCCACAATTGCATTGTATAACTCGTTCTTTCCAGCCTCTATTTCTGCATCATTAAAATTACATGCGCAACTCTGGAGTATACTTAGTTCGTCAAGCACGTCGATTTTGTTTTGAACAAATGTCAAAAATCATTTATTATCACTTTCTCACAACTAGCCATTGTCTTTCACTTGGACCATACACCAATTACTAACTATGCGTGCGGATACTCTGACTGCGCACGCGCAACTGTGACTTCTTGTAGCTAGTTTGGATATCCATCCATGATGTCTTGAATATCCGACTGAGGGATATTGTTCCACCCCTCTATCACAGCCGCCTTGAGCTCTTCTAAGGTCGCAAGGGCTGATACTCTTGCTCGGACACGTCTTTTTAGAGTTTCTGAAATGTGTTCAATTGGGTTATAATCAGGACTGCGTGCCGGCCATGACAAAACTTGAATCCCGACCTCATCGGTGCGAAAGGTATGACGTGGTCTAGTAAGACTGCCTCCACGTATCTTTGAGTGGTCATACTGCCTCTATCAAACACCACAAGATAGGTACGAGCACCGTAAATGATAGCTCCCCAAACCATTACGGACTCTCCCTAATAACCCACAGTTTCGATTATTGCGCATGGAGCAAGCCGTTCATTTTGGCGCCTGTAAACACGTTGACGTCCATCTGGACCTCTTTAAGCTATTCTAATTTCATCTGAGGACACTACGTCCTTCTATTCCTCCATATGCTGACTAGCATATTTTCGTGCAAAGGTAAGTCTAGCTCTACGATGCTGTGGATAGTTGTGGAGCGCGAGCTGGACAAAAAACCATCACATTACTTTCAGCAAGTCTTCTTCTAATGGTACGTTCACTTACATTGACCTTTCTCACCTCAAACAGACGTATACGCGCTTCAGCACCGGTGCAAAAGCGATTTCTTAGCACATTACTGACAACAAAGCGGTCATCGAGAGCCGAAGTGCACCAATGTCGGCCTTAACCTGGCCTCCTCGTGTATGAACTAGCCTCCTAAAAGGGTCTGATGGCATCCCGTACCATAGTTCGAGGTATACAAGTATAAAACTAATGCGACATTGGCTCTACCCCGCGTCAGCTAAAGTTACTGCTCTAACAACACCTGTTGCATCGACTGGCATTTTTTTAAGGCACAAAGAATAATCATACACTAAAAACTCAAATTAAACAATATGCGCACACTATGGCGGAGAAGAACAAGAAATGTAAAGAAGGTAACCTAAATGCAAAAATGTCAAACAGCGACTAAATTCCAAAAACGTTTCGGAGATAAAAGTTTAGGCATTGAAATGACGGTATAAGTACTTAATTTATTGCTAAAGTAACTACTTAATAAAAAACAAAGCATTAGTTATGCTACAGTTAACATAAACAAATAGGATGACGAAAAATATAGGTGGACGGTTAATTGTCCCTGTGAGTGTATTTGTCCTACAGTTACTAATTTAAAAAAAGTCTTGCGGTATTGACAACTTTTGAGCGTAGGACCAAGATGACATACCACGCAATTTGTAGGACATTGTGGATAGTAAACTATACAAATGTTAGCTAACCAATAAAAAAAAAACAGCTGGTTAGTAATTATTTTCCATGACCTTGTTTATGATACATGTTGGAGAGGTCAGAGGGGGGACTCCCTAACAAAACCTTATATTTTGTAGGACAAATATTTTTTCAGGTTATTTAGATAATTATCTCGATAATTAACAAAGAAAAATTCGGTTACTAATAAATTTTAAAAATTCGTCAAATCGACATGTTTTATCCTTGCTACCCTACTAAGCTACCATTTACCAACGTTACTGTAAGGATAAAGTTGGGCGTCTAGTCGAAAGGAAGCTACTCATGAAAAATCAGCTTGTTAGTAATCAATTATGAAAATTGTTCTAGGGAACCTGGACTCAAGGCTCTGTTCTACGCAAATAATAAATAAATCCTGAAAAATAGCATACTAAAGGCAGTTGGGTCTTCCATCTTCTGTTTATTTAGGGTTCAGTAAAAATATAGAGATTCATGACATTAGCAATTGGGGAATTGCAATAGTACCGACTTAAAAAAAAGAAGGATGTATTTAGTGCATTTCTTTTTGCACATATGGTAGTTTATGTGAAAAAACTATCGAATTTCTAATATAAGACAATGTAAATAAAATAAATCTGATTGGCGAAGTTGGAGGCGAAAGATAGTTTATCAACATAATACGCATTAACACAATAATTATGTCAATTTATCAGCTCCGTTCCGCACCGTATGTCATAACTCATACCGATTCATAAAACTAACAATATCATTAGAAAAACTTGCGATTATACGCAATAGAGATAATTATGTGACGCACAATTACAAAAGACTATCTGTGTTTCGATGTTGTTAACATATTTTATGTAATTTTTGTAAATCAAACGTTATACTAACATGAGGTTAGTGCTTTAATAATTACTGATGTTATCAATTATATTTTTTAATTAAATCTTCTTATTTTGGATTAAGCTTGTGTTAATGGTACAATCCTGTCATTGCGTTATTATTATAGTTGTAAACAGGTTTATAAAAATATTTCTATAGAAGCAATATTGTAATTGATTCGTTGACCGTTATCGGAGCTATCGTAAGTGTTATATGGCTAGCACCACAGAACAGTTGAATATGGTTAGAAAGGCAATAGCCGTCAAATTGTATGAAAACCAGCGTCGTCGTTTTCGGAACACAAAACCTCAACAAATCCAATACATTAAGGTTGCAATAGTCGATTTAAAGTATCGATAAAATTATGGAAATATGTCTTTGTTATAAGACCGGAATTTATTTTATCGATATGCTTAATAGTTTTTTCTGATACAGTTATTTCATTAGTATTATGTCAATAGGCGGAAAATAAATGAGACTAGTATTAAAAATTCATTTTAATTTGTATGTTTTTTTTTTTTATAATGGCCTGGCATAGTGGCGGCATTGCACCTGATGGAAAGTGCCAATGCCGCCCAGGCAGAGTATCCATTGGCATCGGACGGTAGACCTATGCCAATGGAAACAATTATGCCGGCCTGCTTAGGTGCCTCTTCACACCACGGCGGAAGGACCCAGGATTGTAGGAAGGAGGGAACACGTGCGCCAGCAAACAATTCCACAGCCTGACGGTGCGGCACAGAAACGAATTTGAGAACCGTTTGGTTCGCGCCGGGATGGTGTGGACCGTCAAGCTATGGCTTCGCAAGCCAGCACGCGTGGTTCTGGTTAGGAATAGAGAGGAGGGGAGCAAGTTGAACAATTCCTCAGAGCACTCACCGTGATACAGGCGGTAGAACACGCTTAGAGAGGCGACATCTCTCCGGAGTTGTAGCGACTCCAAGTTGCTCGTAACGTCTGCATCATTCACAATACGGATGGCCCGCCGCTGCAATCCATCCAAGGCATCGAGCAGGTACTGGGCGGATCCATCCCAAAGGTGCGAGCAGTACTCCATACCTGGCCGGACCTGCGCTTTATATAAGCGGCAAAGCTGACCGGGCGTGAAAAACCGACGCACCCTGTTCAGGACTCCAACCCTGCGTGATGTGGCAGATATTACGCCCTCGATGTGATTCCTTGGATTGAGATCACAGCGGATATCCACACCAAGGATACACAGGTCATTCCGCACTGAGAGGGGAGTACCCTGAAGAATGGGGAGGGGAGAGAACGGGGATTTTTTGCACGTGAACGCACACACCTGGGTTTTCTTGGCATTGAACTCAACCATATTCCTGGAACCCCACGTAGAAATGAGATCCAAGGTCCGGTTAAGCTCAATGACAAGATCTTCGCGTCCCTTCACAGTTTCGACACGGCAACCTGGAGGCCCGCAGTGGTATCGCCCATGAACCGTGCTGTCATCTGCATAGCAATGAATGTTGCCAAGCGACAACATGTCATTGATATGCAGAATAAACAAGGTGGGCGACAGCACCGAGCCCTGAGGAACTCCGGCATTTACCGATATGAGCGCCGAAGCGTGTCCGTCTACGACTACACGTATTCTACGCCCATGCAGAAAGCCGGAAATCCACGAACACAAGTTGCCGGGTAGACCGTATGCCGGAAGCTTGGACAGAAGACCACGGTGCCAGACCCTATCAAACGCCTTGGCAATGTCGAGGCTCACAGCAAGAGCCTCGCCACGCCGGTCTATCGCCTCACCCCAGCGATGCAGGACAAACGCTAGAAGATCACCCGTCGATCGATTATGGCGGAATCCGTATTGTCGGTCACTGATCAACGAGTGATCCTCCAGGTAGCGGACCAATTGAGCGTTTATGATCCGCTCCATGACCTTACACATCACTGAGGTGATAGCGATAGGGCGGTAATTGGTAAGGTCCGATCGATCACCCTTTTTGGGGATCGGTTGCACATTGGCCTCCCTCCAAGATTCCGGCACAACACCTGTGCGGTAGGACGCTCGGTAGAGGCGAGTCAGTGCTGGAGACAACTCGGCTGCACAAGCCCTTAAAACCACCGCTGGTATACTATTTTACAAATCCATATGTACAGGATTTTTAAGATTTTTAGCTGCGTGTGAGGTATTTACATTTTTATTATTGGAAAGGCACTATATAAGAAATTATTATAATCAAATTACGATTTTTTTACGTCAATAAATTCAGTGGTTTTGATTTTTCATACAATTTTTTTTTTATTGCAGTGAATGGCATGACGAGCATGCCGTTCGCCTGATGGTAAGCGATACGACCGCTCATAAACAGTAGCAACATTCCACTGCGCTCGCCATCCTGAGACATAAGATGTTAAGTCTCAATATGTCCCGTAGTTGCTCTGGCTACAATGTCCTTCAATCCGAAATACAACAGCGCATTTAAGCAGTGTTGTTTCACGGAAGAAATAGACATTGCGGTGGTGCCTACCCAGATGGCCTCTCACATATATATATATATATATACACCAGTAAAAATATTTTTTTTTTATTTTTATTTTTTATAATGGCCTGGCATATTGCACCTGATGGAAAGTGCCAATGCCGCCCAGGCAGAGTATCCATTGGCATCGGACGGCAGTCCCATGCCAATGGAAACAATTATGCCGGCCTGCTTAATTAATTATTTCATCGCCATGATACAGTTTTTCCATAAGCGTTGCACGTAATTATTTTTGGTTTGTATATTACTTATGATCCGGTTTTTCGTTTATTGTCTTCCGTTTCACGAAAATGAATACTTAGAACAAATCGTACTAGATTTTGTAGGAATCCAGTTGTCTCTACCTATTGCCTTTATCGAATCACTCTTGGAAACGTATAAATGAATTAGTTACTATATTAGATAGCATTTTCAGACACAAAAATATGTTGTTCTCATCTTGGCAGAGGTATGAAATTAGAACATAAGGATAGGTCGTCAACGTTATCAAACGTTACTACAATTTAAAATGACTAAAAACTGATTGACGAGTATACGAAATCTATAACTACATCGATATAGTTACTATGTACAAGACTACAACACTACGTGATATGTTCCAATTTTCGCTGTTGACATAACAAAAATGAGTCGTATGCATTGCGTAGGAACTTGGCATTCGTGAGCATTGTATGTACGCGTAATCAGCAATGTATATTTTTGATATGTCGTCTATCATATTATCGAATTCTTCAAAATGTCGTAATTATAAAATGCAATTTTTGGAAATAAAGGTGAAAATCAATAAAATCGGGTTTAATAGTGTTATAAAATTCTTCCTCTATTGATATTCGACGCTTTAGTATTGGAATTGCAAGATAAAATAGCACATCCCATCAAAACATCCTGTAAAAAAATTCCAAGTCTCGCAGCTCAGGTTTTCTACCGCAAAAAGTTGTAAAATGCATGTAATACCAAGTCGATTAATTTATTTAGTCCTTAAGGGACCTTCTATATAAAGTTATTATACATAATGCTACTGGCCAAGTCGATCTATTTATTTAAAACGTAAAGAATTTTTAATATTGATATGGTAATAACTAACGTAATAACTTTATATAGAAGGTCCCTTAAGGACTAAATAAATTAATCGACTTGGTATTACATGCATTTTACAACTTTTTGCGGTAGAAAACCTGAGCTGCGAGACTTGGAATTTTTTTACAGGATGTTTTTGATGGGATCTCACGTCTTTTTGTAGAGTCCTACTTTTTTCCTTTTCGGTACTTCTTACTTCTAGAATATCACTAACGATTTTTCTTAAAGCCTCTGTCTTATGGATTTTTCTTATTTTTGTAGGTATCAATTTATCACAAATATAGCGGATTTGCTTATTAATGTTCTTTCTTTCATTGTAATTGATATTTTCGAGTTATTTAATCTATTTATTTGCAAGTTTTTCTTCGTCATGTTTTTCTAGAGAAATGTTGTACAGTTTCATGGGCTGAATACACCATTTCCCTCTCTATATCCCCTCCTATTTTGCCTCATGTATATAGATATCTATCTACAACTATTATTCCACTATATACGGGTACAATGATTCATTAACTGCAAATGTAACTTTGTAATCCTATACATTTATATGGGATTACAAAGTTATTCACGCAGTTGGTCTATCTAGAAAACTAGACACAAATTATGAAATATTTGAATTTTCCCTTACTTTAGACACTAAACACTAATTATATTCTAAATTTGAAGGTTCTATGTCTGCTAGAAGTGCCTTAGACTTTTGATGATCGGTCAGTCAGTCAGTGAGTGACAAAATTACGAAAGTTTGACACATTATAATTCTTAAACTACTGGTTCAAATTGAATGAAATTTTAAATATACCGTGTTTACACAATGCCTACTTAGTAACTGAAATTTCAGGCTTCTTGCTTTAACCACAACGAAGTTATGGGGGGTTGAAAATGGTCTGAATTGCTTCGAGAAAAGGATGTTACGGCCTATAGCTCGACTTGGAGGGGGCTCGGCCGCGCCCCCAGATATCTGCATTTTACTCTATTTTGCCGGAGCACCACACTCCAAGGCATTTCGACAACGACTGATTTGACAAATCATCCGTTCCGCGGCAGTGATGCTTTTTATGCACCACCTTGCGACGCGTCAAACGCTTGCATTTCCCTTCTAATTATATTCATCTGTTCTGTGGCTAGCACATTACTAAACATCGGTTAAGGTTAATCTCATCATCCTCATAATCCTATTACTTTATTTAATGGACATGTCCATTGAATTATTTACTAGTGGTAGGTCTCTCATATGTGAGAGGCCGCCTGGGTAGGTACCACCACAATATCTATTTCTCCCGCCAAACAGCAGTGTAAATGCACTGTTATGTTTCAGATTGAAGGACATTGTAGCCAGAGTAACTACTGGACGTATTAAGACTTTATATTTTGTGTCTTAGGATAGCGAGCGCAGTGGCATGCCAAGCATTGCTTTGTAATTCAAAGTGTTTGGTTTTGGTACTGTCCATGAGCGGTCGTATCGCTTACTATCAGGCGAATGACAAGTTTGCCTCGCCATTCAATGCAATAAAAAAATATTGGTATAGGTGGTTTACGACAGGTATATAATCAAAGGTAGAGTTTACATTAAGGGGATACCTCGAAAAATTCCCCATGCTTGTGCAAGCTTCAAGCCATCTTCTCTATTGAAATTTGGATGTTTTTTAATTTCAATAGCCTCGCGAAACATCCTGGGCAGGAAACGGTGTTCTTTAGCGAGGACTTGGGGCTGGTCAATGCGGAGGTAATGGAGGTAATAACGTCGGGAAGTTAAAAATGTAAAAAAATAAACTAAATTCGCGATAAAATCCGTAAATAATAGTTTTATTTCAAAATTAAGAAAGTTTGACTAGTTACAATTCTTAAGCTACTGGTTCAAATTTAATGAAATTTTAAATATACCGTGTTTACACAATGCCTGCTTAGTAACTGAAAATTCAGGTTTCTTGCTTTAACCACAACGAAGTTATGGGGGGTTTAAAATGATCTGAATTGCTTCGAGAAAAGGATGGTACCACTGTGCCGCTTTTTAGCTCGACCTGGCACTGCCGTGCCCCCAGATTTAGAGTATTTTTTTTACGAATCTATTTTATATGTCACTGAAAGTCTATATCTATAAAGCTGCTTTATAATACTAATATTATAAAGCTGCAGAGTTTGTTTGAACACGCTAATCTCTGGAACTACTGGTCCGATTTGAATGATTCTTTCAGTGTTGGGTAGTCCATTTATCGAGGAAGGCTATAGGCTATATATCATCACGCTATGACCTATAGGACGAAAGCAGTAGTGATATTTCTAGCAAATACGAGGATATTTTGTTCGTTTTTCTTGGTTCGATTGGTCGATATTCTAAACTGATAGTCAGAATTAAACATTTTGACCGCCATTTTTAAACGTGTATGCACCCGGGCGGGCCGGGGCCGGATCGCTAGTATTACTATAAAATTAATATTTACAATGCTTTTCATATAACAAAAGCAAAATAATTGTAATTGATATCAAATAATTTCGCCGAAAAATTTGTCTAGCGTAAATAAAAGAAACATTGTTAAACAAAAATGATCCCTATTTGTTTGTAAAGAAGGTTCAAACTGGAACGGGCGGGTGTGATCTCCGTCATTCTCGCGCCAAGCGCATAGAGTAATGATAAGAGCGTGAGCGCCGGTGTGACCGCACAGTTCGAAAATCAATAATAATTATTTTATGTGGAATTTAAACAATAATCTAATGTAATTACTTATCGTTTCCGCTCTGTGTACATACTTCAGGAATACCTAGTCAGTTAAGTTGGTTTTTATTACAAAATTCAAATTTATTTCACACATTTTTGTTAATTTTACAGTTGTATCGTAAGTCAAAAATCACAAAACAGCAGAACTAAGAATGACGTTGTTTTATAGGCGAAAGTCAGTGGTCAAATCACAGGTCAAATGGAGTAGAAACAAATAAATCATCGCTAGGCGCAATGCCTTTGGCGGCATTTATCAAAGGGCGCCTAGGCGATTAGCGCTTCACACTAGTAGAGTGAGTGACCGGCAAAACAATTGGTATCTTGTATTTATACAGATATTATTGTAAATGTTTTTGAGGTTTTCGTAAAGTAATAGTTTAAAGTTCGTGTTTTAACACTTAGATTGTAATAGATTTTTTTTTATCAATACACAAGAATGATAAACAATATATAGGCACATTGTCAGAATCATACGGATTATAAATATACATAGGTCTACATTAATTCGTTATTACTAATATTAATAATACCAGTAGATAATATTTAATCGGGGAATGTGCTCCAGTAGCGCAGTGCCGCGACGTGATGCGGCAACTTTCGTAAACCACGCCCCAAAACGCTGCGAATATTTTTCGAGGTAGGCTCTTAACTACGTACGATTTCTAGAATGAGATTATACGCTGGTTATTACACGCGTATTTGAGATTTAGCGCGTCATAGTGACGTGTGTAATGTTTATAGATTTGAAATTCTGCGTCTATAGACTAAGATCCAGTAGCCAACAGACTTTCGGTGTTTTGTTAAAGTTGAAATTTTGTGTGCATGCCTCTGACAGACATAACACGATCAGCTATTATAAAGTTCCAATCGTGATGGCTATGGAAACTATCAGCTTTTGTGTCTGGCAAGATGAAAGCACCATCAAAAGTGTCTGAGTACCAAGGAAACACACTGTTGATAGATGTTGGCAAAATTACACAGCGATATCTTCAAACTTTAAATAATTGAAATTTTGACAGACAGATTGAGGCTGATAGCTTCCTACGTCACCACGATCGGATCTTCATAATAGATGATCGTGTGATGCGTATGTCAGAAGCATGCGCAAACAAACTTTCAGCTTTTACAAAATTACGAAAGTTTGGCGGACACGAGCTCTTGCTGTACTCTACATATTGGAAATCCGTAATATTCGGACAATAAGATGTATTTTTGTTAATTCTAAATTCAGATTTCGTTTATAGTACTTATACCTTTTTAAAGAGAAAATATATTTGCGAACCCAATATTATTAATCGAATATAATTGCTAAATAAAAAAATATTGTTCCATCAAATAATTCAAAGTATTTGCACGCTACGCGCTCTCTCTAAAAAACGGTCTGGGTATCACATATAAAATGATTGAAACATTTGTAAAGGATTTAATGGTCTAAAATTTTGTAATTGATGCAAATAGTATAAAATTCATAGGAAGCAAAATAGTTGCAAGAAACTGATTTTTGGTACCTTTGAACTGTGGTATCTCGCGACACGGCGAAGTTGGCCCTTTTTTGCCTTATTTGACTGGACTCGTACACTTTTTATGTTTCGAAAACAGCCTCGTGCCTATTTTTAGGATTTTTTTGCCCAAATGGAGTCTATACATTTATGTGATAATGGAATTTCGCCCCTAGAAAGAACTACATATTGTTAAATGAATAGAAATATTTTTATCGCATATTTTAGCACATAAAAAATACAATAAAGCAGTTTCTTAGTAATTATAGTAATGAAATGAAATTAAATGAAAATGAAATGAAATTAAATGAAAATGAAATGAAATTAAATGAAAATGAAATGAAATTAAATGAAAATGAAAATGAAAATGAAATAAAAATATTTATTGAATCCATAAAATGTCATACATTGTTTAGATTCAGTCACTTTTTTTTCACTACCACCCGGTTCACAAGGCTGTTTTCGCCAGAGAAGAACGGGCAGGAAGCTCTAGTATGAGACCAATGATAATTCCTTCTATCAGTTGTCAGTGGCCCGGTACAGATTTCATACACACAAAATCACGCCATTCCCCAAGAAGGGGTAGGCATAGGTGACACCAGGACAACCACGTTTCGCCTTGTGTGTTTAGTCCCAAAATGTGATAAGGGGGCAAGCTTATCGCAACATCGAGTACAAATTCCTGACTTCGGGCTGATAATCAATAGAAAATTCCATTATCAATGTCTACTTTGCTCCCTGGAAATAGTATTTTAAAGATGGAGGAGGGGTGTTTAAAAACATTTTATGTAGGTAAGTTGCCGAAGCTGACGAGATCATGTTTTCATGACACGACACGCTCTTTAAATAATATTTTTTAATAATTACAAAAAAATACTCTAGAGCATTTGTATGAGTAAAATGTTTTCTTTTTTTAAAGGTATATTAAAAAAAGAAAACATTTTACTCATACAAATGCTCTAGATATCTCTAATGCCTCAAACATTTTTTTAAACGGAGTTGCCAATAGCTTTTAGTTAGAGGAAGTTTCTCAGGCCATGAATTAACATTATTCTTATTAACATAGACTTATGCGTATCATAAACATGTTATTAAATTAAACATATAAAAAGTAAATATAGCGTCACGCAATTTTCTTTGATACTGTCAATCACGACTGTTCACAAAATGAAACCGAATGTTCACAAACATTGCAGTTTGCACATCACCTACAAAACATAATTATACGTTTTACGAAACACCTAAAGAGGAATATAGAACAGGAAGTTTTCAAATAAATGTATCAATGAAGAACGATCATATGATGAAATACACGCGTCTACAATATTATCAGTACAACATTAAATTAACTCGAGATAAGAAAGGGCACTAATAAGAATGAAAGATCACACGCAGGCAGTCTGCTGATGAGCGTATGTACCTAATGTATTCACGTGTACATATATAATTTTGTAACAGCCCATTGTCTGTCCATAGAAAGTACATAGACTACCTACATTTATATTCTATCGCTTTTTAGGCCTAAAATGTACGGAAGACGTAGACAGAGAAACTAATAGAACGGACAAGCGCGGATCCACCATAGTGAGCACGATGGGCATGCCCACAACCCTACTCTATAAATCTGAAACGAAGTTCGAAACTTCGGACGATCGAAGTTTATATACGATACGAATATACCTACATATACTTATGGTCGTTATTGACTTGTGGTCGTAACTATAGATTTATGGTTACGATGTACGTTATACAAATTCGAACTTTTACAGAGTAGGTACATCCGTATATAATAAACTTCGATCGTCCGAAGTTTCGAACTTAGTTTCGGATTTACAGAGTAGGGCCCCGAACTTATTTCGTCATACTTCCACTCTTTTATAAGATCTATAGACTGATAATATTACATATATGAAATGCCATAATACCATCAATATAATAAAATCGCAGAGTTAAATTTTTATTGCGTATGGAGACTGTCCCACCCTCACCCACCACTGTAACTCCTGTGAGCCAGGATCAACAGTGGCACGCAATGTAATGACACCGAGCATTGAAGCTCGGCGAGTCTCCGGGAATGTCTAACTTGTCTTTAACCCGCAACGAAATTAATCAGAAAGTGAAATTAATAGGAGGAGTTGGAAATAAATTATTGTCCACTTCCCTCCGTGCAAAGCGGGCGACAAAACAATGAACTAAACAGGTAAATAACCTCGTAAAAAGACTTTTACAGCCGGAGAAGCCAGCTGTAAAGCACCACGGATCACATCATCACTACATTTAAATGGGACCTATTATGTGAGCTTTTAGACTTGATTCCAATAATAAGTATGGCAAAAACGCCGGAAAGCACGGAAGTTCTTCCTAGTCTCTACAAGGTCCATGTAGTATACGACTCCAGATGATATCTGCATACTATCCAGCATAGTTTTACGCTCATTCTGCCAAAGACTACACTCCCAAAGTATATGATGCGCGGACTGCTCATACTCGCAATTAGGTGTTGAACATGGGCATGCAGGCGATTCAACAAGCTTAAAAGAGTAAAGTTTAGATCTAAAGTTACCATGGCCCGTGAGAAACTGTGATACGCAATAATCGACATCCAACCAAGTCTTTGTCAAACGGTCACGAACGCAAGGAAAATATTGATATAGATGTCGTCCCTTCAAAGATACCTCCCATGTATTTTGCCATTCATCTAATAGTTCGCTATATACCACTGAAAGCCGTTTAAATAATCTATCAATTTTTAAAAGTTCACGTGCGGTTAAAAAACTTTTATCCATATTCTCCCTAGTAGAGTAATACATGGCGGCGCGACGTTGCACCTCCAGGTCGACTGGAAGTACACCCGCCAGGACAGGCAAAGCTTCGGTACTAACAGTTCTATATGCCTTACACAAGAATATCAAGGCCAAGCGTTGGCTCTGGAGCAGTTTTCTTCGCACAGCGCCGATAGTAGCCCTATCAGCCCATAGAGGGGAGATCCGTAACAATACATCCTAAGTAAGTTGCTCCATAGATGATTTTTAGTGTATTGAAAGATAGCCCCCATGTTGATTTTGATACTCTTGTCAAAGCAAAAAAGTTCCTTTTCGACTTTTCCCCGACGTTTTTAATATGTTCAAGAAATGAAAAATTCCTTTCCAAAATTAAACCAAGATAACAAACCGATTCTTTTTCTTAACAGTGATATTATTAAATTAAAAGTAATTGGAACGTTTTATGTGGTGCAAACTTTAAGCGATTTCGATGGCCCCCATCACATATTAATTTTAAACACTCGTCTGCACTATTTTCTAGTCCCGACCTACTGTTTGATTCTATGAGCAAGAGGCCATCGTCCGCATATCCGGTCAAAGAACACCCTGACGGTAAGGGAATCGTAAGAAAATCGTCGAAGCCTAAATTCCACAAATAAGGACCTAAGACTGAGCCTTGTGGACAACCCATCGTCAGTGGTTTCGACACGGCATGTCCAAGTTTAAGTTTGGTTGTTCCGTGCGAGAAATACGAGTAAATAAGTGAATATATATTTTTAAAGCAACCTCGTAATTTCAACTTAAGAAGCAGCATTGGCCACCAAGCGTTGTCGAAAGCACCGGAGATGTCCAGGAAAATACCAAGTACATATTTGCGCACCGATGTACTTACCGCTCTTCTAACCGAAACTGCCGCGTCGATGGTTGACTTACCCGTAGTAAATCCGAACTGATTTTCGTGAAATTTTGGTCCACCCGGTAGCAATCGAGGGACGATAAGACGTTCTAAAAGTTTCCCTAGCGACGGCAAGAGTGTAATAGGTCTATACGACTTCGGATCATGCGGTGATTTATCGCCACTCTTGGGTATTATCCGAATGAAACCGGTACGCCATACTCGCGGAAACACCCCTTCAGCAATACATCTATTATAAACAGTAAGTAATGCATCGCCGGCCGATTTACACGCTTCTTTTATCATTTTATTGGATATTTTGTCGTCACCGGAAGCCTTGTTTAGGGGCAAAGATCGTACGATTTCACTAAATTCATCAAAGGACGAGAGATTTGAATCTGAAGAGTCCGGCAGTTCTACGGCCCACATCCTAATCTGCCTGTGGTATTCTGTGTCATTTTCAACATTATCATCCGGAATTAATGATTGTAACAGAGCTTCCGTTGTCTCCTCAATACCAGTGGTGAAGTTGTTGTCAATTTTTAAATTTTCAATATAAGCCAAATTGATCGACCTATTTGCTTTAAATTCATGGTATAAAGGAGACCACGGACCTTCACTATCTAACCTAGCCACAATTTTTCGTAACAAATTTCCTTTCGATTTTTGGACGGCGGCTTTATAATGAGATCTGGCAACTCTCAGTCTATTTAAAGTAGATGTTAATGCTTCCCCTGTAACACCAACGTCTTTTAAGTCCGTTAAAACGCCTACGCGCTCTGCGAAAAGTTCGACGTAGTTGGACTAGTAAGTCATTCCACCAATCGCACCTCCGAGTGTTTGTGATGGAACCTCGACCGATGGTAACGTCTGCGCAATATGTAAACGTGTTCGACATAATCTCAGCACAGGTTTCAGCTGACAAATCATTGCGAGTGAAGTCCCCGGCATGCCGAGCAAATATCGAGCTAAATAAATCCCAGTTGGCGCCTCTAGATTTATATCTAAAATTAATAATTGTTATGTTTCGGACCCTGCGTCAATCTAGGCAAGAACTCGTACACAATCAGGCGATGATCACTACATGACGCGTCCGGCAGGACGCGCCACCTATCAATACGGACGTCTCCACTAGAAAGTGTGACGTCAATAGAAGATTCGCCCATAGGGCTACTATAAGTAGGTGGTGCATCGGGGGTGTTATGTATTTCGAGATTCATTTCTGCAATGAAATCTTCTACAGCGCAACGTCGCTCGTTATTGGTGGAGCGATATTTGCCATACCAAAGGACAGATGACGCATTAACGTCAGCACCTATAATAATTTTATGTCCAGCGAGGGACCGCAAGACATAGCGGAGGTGATGCAGGTGGGGACCCACAGCATCTGAGTATTGAAAATAACAGCTCACAACATAAACCTTACAAATCGGACTAGACACCTCAGCGACAGCACAGTGTGACGTCATAAGGTTACGCACTGAAGTAACGGTAAGATTTGAACCCGATACAAAAATACCTGCTCGTGAGTTGTTATCGAGTTGTACTACCTTACTACGTAATCGCGCATGTTGGTATTGCTCTTGAACTAGAACGACATTTAATTTATAATCGTGAATTAACGTGTCTAATTCTGACGTCGCTACCCTATCGTTATGAAGGTTTAACTGACCGATTGTAAACTTATCCATATTTAGTTAATATTGGGTCGACAGAACTAATTGCTCGATTTTGTTTTTATATGTTGGGCACTCTTGAGACCCACAACGATGGTCGTGTGATTTTTTAAATCTTTTACAAGGCGCACACACTGGCTTAAATTCCGGGTTCGATTTCTGCGGGCACGCCTTAGTTTCGTGAGACTCAGCACAAATGGCACACGTTGGTGTTTTAACTGTACAAAACTTTTGAACGTGCCCGTAATATTGACAGTTTAAGCAACGAACTACTTCTATGTCATCATTAAAACGGCATGTGGCCCAATCAATGAAAACTTTATCTTTTGTGTCCATTAAATATTTTCGAATCTCTGAGTCCAATTCTAAGCCTATCCATTTACGACCGTTATCTAAAATCCGCCTGCGGGTTATTTTAACGGACTTTGTAAAGTCATCCTCCTTTATGGGTAATTCGTCCTTGATGTTTTGACGGTACAACGCTGTTAAGAAGGCGCGGTCTTCCATGGAGGATGGCACGTCTTTAACTAAGATACGGGGACGGCGACCCTCTTTTTATTGCGTATATCGATCATGAGCAAGATCATACACAGACTCCTACTTCGTTGATTTACGGGTTGCCATGCCCACAACCTTTTTTGAAGGCTGGATCCGCCCTTGTAGACGGAGTCACATGTTCTATCTCTTTAACACGATAACGAAAGAAACTTATTATAAAACGTTGATGTAAAGAGAGATGCAGTCTTTTGTCTCGTGTCCTTATCGGCGTAACCGCTGACTCCAGCAAATTTGAAGTATTGGAGGCAAATATTTACGTTATTTGGCTAGTGGTCCGCCGCCGCGCCGCACCGGTGGTATTCCTTAAAACAAAAGATATTTAGGTATTACATTTTAACAAACAAACGTCGATAATTATTTTTTTTTTTTTTTAATTTGCATTGTATGTGTTGTATTGTATATGGTTGCGCAGTAAATATTGTTTTGTTATAACTTTTTATGACTATAGTGGCGTAATTCTAAAAGTAGCCCTCAGTCCACAGGGCAGGTTGGATCATGGATTGCCGGCCCATCAAATCAGGAGGGGAGCACGAAGGAAACCGATTGAATGGATAAATGGGAAGAGGGAAGGGATGTTAGGCATCCGGAAAACTCACTCAATGAACGAATTAAGAGAATCAGACTGTCGCTTTACGTACTTTACGATCTCCTGTGATACAGTGGTACCACCCCGAATGGAAAACAACGTGGATTTACCACTTTTAAATTTTGTATAACCAGTTTCGACAAAGGCTGTGTAATTAAATAAATAAATACACCATCAGTCGCATACATAGTTCTCAACTCCCTCAAAAATCGAGTCTTATGTCATGGCTATCAGAAACTACGAGAGACTTTTCGGTCTCACAACACCTCGAACCGGAACAAATATTACAGATATTTGTTTTGATGTAAGGACCGAACGCGGCCTGTCGTTTCACAACCGGCTTCTAACCAACCACACACTGAGGCTTTCAAATTTAATTATTGGATACTATATTTGGATTTTCTGTCGAGTACGTTGCAATCACTTTTTCGTGCCAATTCAAAAATCTCACAACACATTACATTGATCGCAAACGTTTACAATTTACATAGTAATAAATTATGCGAACAGTTCGCAGTTCAAGGAAACATAATATTTTGTACAATACATCTCGTCGTGTCATGGAGTCGACTACGTACCTACAATTTACAAGCATGTGGAATATTTATGGAAATATGATGGAAAATTATATGACGCATATTTTATATCAGATTGGTTTGGTATGCTCATAATATACAGCCTCCGTGGCACCAGGCGGTTAGACGCCGCCTGTGAAACGAGAGGCCGCGGGTTCGATCCCCGCACCGAGATAAATGTTTGTGCGGCCCACAAATATTTCTTTCGGGTCTGTGTGTTTGTGAGACCGAAAAGTCTCTCGTAGTTCTTGATAGACGCGACACAAAACTCGATCTTAGTGTGGGGTCAGCACTGTGTATGTGTCTGTTGGGTGTTATTTATTATTTATTTACTTACATTTTATCTTCGCGTCTTTCTTTATCTGTCATAATAAGTACTATGCTTCATTAAGTATCATACTTATTAATAGGGTTTGAACCATGTCTTACGTGTATAGAGGGTGAACTTTTCAAGTGAGCGTGAATGGCAAAATCCGAAACTATGGGGAATAGCGAAAAATAATAAACAGAGCCATGTTTCCGATTTTGACGGAAACAAAAACAGCATACTGGGATATTTGATTAACCAAATTCCTATTAAATTGTTCAACATTAGCCCGATGAGCGCGGAATTTTGTTGAACAATATGCAAATAACACCTGGTGTTGCATAATATACGGACCTCGTGGAATCTAGGAAGAATTCTAAGCATTGTACAATCACCCTTCAAAGTAGAAATTCGTAAAGAGCACCTCAAAATCGATGAACTCATCCATTTTCAAAACTCCCGGAAAACTTTCCAGGTAAAACTACCAAGTGACTGGACTATGATTGGTCCCGGGCCTCTGGGTGACAAGCTCAGTGCAGTGCTATGCGTTGCTTAATATTATAAAACTCCAAATAATACGACAGTTGTGTGATCATATTTCCTCTATTCTTTTCCAACATCATTTACATACGAGGCTCTCTACAACATACAAGTCGCATGTGTAAATACCTATAATTTTTACTCTTGAACAATCACAGCGTAGTACTCTTCCGAGTCAGCCATCCTTCCCATCAACCATTGACAGCACCATTCTGTATTAAAATCCTTACTCTATTCTTCTTAATATAACTGCCAGCTTCAATGTCATACTAGAATAGCTCATAAAATCACACGTTACAATATTAAGTTCTGATTAGTCTTTATTTTATTTTATTTACTAATGTTTGTTAACGGTTAAACAATTATTTTAAAATATTACAGAAAAAAAACATTATTATTATCTTATATTAACTGTACAACCAATTATAAACAAATACAACTTGGAAACAAATATATATTATAAGGTATATTAAAGCCTGCCTCACCTGTTTATAAACGGGTGTAAAGGTTACCATCAGGCGAGCGACTGCTCGTTTTAATAGTAAACAATGAATGATTGTAGATGGCATCGACGGCAAGCAGGCGCGGCGCACCGGCACCAGCGGCCCGCTCGGAGAACTCTTCGACCACGGACTCGACTCGTACTCTGCCGTGCTCATACCTACATGTCTCTACAGCATTTTCGGAAGGTAAACTAATATATTTCAATCCACTGTACATTTAATTTGGGTCTGATATGGCGATAGGCCCGCCCCTGTCACATCGTAGGGCGGAACATACAAAGGCAAAAGTGGGTGTCCTTGTAACACCTTATGATACTTCTGCCAATCCATTCTGAGAAAAAATTTTAATGTTTGTGAATGGATTATACATGTATGGATGTATATGTATGGATTATAATGTTTAATGTATAAGTTTGGTTTAAAGTATTTTTCCTCACATAAGCGTGTGAAGACAATCAGACGAATATATGGTGTATTGAGTGTTTTCGTGGATTATTAATATTTTTATTTGAGAACCATACATTTGTCACATAATCTCCAGAAATTGATTGGAATAATTATAAAATTAGGATATAATTCATTTCAGGGATGAAGTGAGCCCACTGAGATTTTTCTTCGTGATATGGAACATATTTTTCAATTTCTACCTCACGCACTGGGAGAAATATAACACAGGCGTGATGTTTCTGCCGTGGGGATATGACTTCACCATGATCGTAAGTTGATACTTGAATGCGCCATTCATCTATGAAATGTAAGAAGTAGCTGTTCAATGTGTCTAGATAGTATTATAGCTAAAACAAAACGCAATTTTAATATCTTTGGTAAATATTCAAGTATAAAATAGGTAGCATAGTGTTCCAAACTTTAGCAATGGTGTTATGAACCTAATTCAAAAGAAATTTGACTAAGTTCGATGTGACCTATGCATTTAAGTTTGTTCGCGAATGTATCGGAAACCAATGATTAATGTTTCTGCTTTCTCTAATCTCTCATGACGCATCGATGATATTATACTGGTTTCAATTCGATTCGATTCGCATTCGATAAGATGCTGCCTGCGAAACACGTAGCCACGGGTTTGATCCCCGCACCGAATGAAATGTTTGTGCGGTGCACAAATTTTTATTTCGGGTCTGCATGTTTGTGAGACTGAAAAGTCTGTCGTAGTGCCTGATAACCACGACACAAAATTAGATCTTAGTGTGGTGTCATTCCAGGACTCGACCAAGTGACAGGCATCACGATCCTTAGCATTGAGGGAACGATTAGGGAGATAGAAAGAGAGAGTGGGATCAGGACTATGTGTTTAACTGTTGGGTGTTTTTTTTTTTACATACCAAACGTTAGACCTTTTTATCCCAAATGTTCATCATTTTGTATTTTCTAATGCTTCATTAAGGGTTTCTCCTTACTTTCAATAACAATATATCTAGCCTTTAATATCACTAAACTCATTAACGTACATGGGGCCCCACTATATAAAGCCGAAGTTCGAATCTTCGTGACGTTTTTCGTTTCGAAACCTACTATGTAACACGAAATTCGAAACTTCGGATCGAAGAATGAATGATTCGAATATATCGGCAATCCGAACATTTACATTTTTATTTACTATATTCATCCGAAACGAAGTTCGAAACTTCGGACGAACGAAGTTTGTGACGATACGTATGTACCTACTCTATAAATGTTCGTATTGCCGATATATTGGAATAATTCATTCTTCGATCCGAAGATTCGGATTTCGTGTTACAGAGTAGGTTTCGAAACGAAAAACGTCACGAAGTTTCGAACTTCGTTTCGGATTTATATAGTAGGGCCCATGGTATGGTAATGCGCAATGTTCCCTATTCGCCAGGGGTCATGCCTACTCCTGCTAGTGACGTCAGTGATCGGGCCCCGCGCGTGGCACGTGACGTTGCCGGGGGGTCTCACGCCCGGGATAGTTTTCGAATTCGTCCTATACTTCTCAGCCATGCTCACCAGCCAAACCATCATACTGTGGAATATATACAAGTAAGTATTTCCGTTCTACAATTGTATAGTAACATCGCACCTTTAGAAGTAGATTGAACTAATAAAAAAATAAATAAAATTTGGCTTTTAGTCATATATTGGCTTAAAATGACCTATCACCCCGTTATTAAAGAAAGACCTATTGACGCATGAAATGCAGAAATATGTATAAATCAATCTTCTAGATGTACATATCTTCCATAAGTACAAAATTTCTTACGTTACAAATCTTTAATGAACGTTTCCCAAAAAATAAGATTTTTCACTTAGGTCACTATAATTCTAAAGATGCGATATTATGTTGAAGCTTGGCATTATTGTTTAATCGTTGCTTAGTACAAATTTTCAAATGACGAATGTACAAAGAATTATAAATAAAATGTTCAAAGAACACGGAACCACGGACCCTCCGTACGCATTATCAAACTTATGATGATGTATTTTAAAATTTTCAAATGTACCTTCATGACTTTCCTCATCTCCTATTTACACCATATAAGTCTATAATAATTGTATAATTATTTAAATGCTGTTTATTTTCAGGTCATACCGCGACGGCACGGGTAAGATGCGTTCGTTTGCAGAAGCGGTGCGTCCTCTGGTGCCGCTGCTTTCGTTCTTCGCACTGAGCTCGACGTGGGCGGTGTGTTCTCACAACGACATCGTCAACCGCGCACCGAGACTCTTCTACGTACTCACCGGAACGATATTCTCCAACATTAATGTAAATACATCACTATATTTATCATCTCATCATCGACCGCGGGTATTGATTGACTCTTCTACGTACGCACCGGAACGATATTCTCCAACATTAATGTAAATACATCACTATATTTATCATCTCATCATCGACCGCGGGTATTGATTGACTCTTCTACGTACGCACCGGAACGATATTCTCCAACATTAATGTAAATACATCACTATATTTATCATCTCATCATCGACCGCGGGTATTGATTGACTCTTCTACGTACTCACCGGAACGATATTCTCCAACATTAATGTAAATACATCACTATATTTATCATCTCATCATCGACCGCGGGTATTGATTGACTCTTCTACGTACGCACCGGAACGATATTCTCCAACATTAATGTAAATACATCACTATATTTATCATCTCATCATCGACCGCGGGTATTGATTGACTCTTCTACGTACTCACCGGAACAATATTCTCCAACATTAATGTAAATACATCACTATATTATCATCCTAACGCCCGAATACTCGAACGTCATTTAAATATTATTTTGCATCTAATTAGTCAAGTCCAACTTAAATGTACTAAGTGGTATGTACATAGTAAAGTGTAACTAAATATTTAAATGGAGTTTGAGCATTCGGGCGTAATAGTCTTTTAGAAGACATTTTGTATGAAATAATTTAGTTCTGACAGCCTCCGTTGCGCAGCTGGCTAGACGTTGGTTGTATAAGCAGAGGTTGCGGCTACGATAAGTTAAGTCCGCACCTAGATAAGTTTTGTGTGCAACACAAGCATAGTTTTTTTTATTGCAATATGTGGCGAGATGAGTTTGTCGTTCGCCTGATGGTAAGTAATATGAGCGCTCATGACCAGTAGCATAACCAAAAAGCACTTTGAATTACAAAACAATGCTTGGCATTCTACAGCGCTCGCCATCCTAAGATATAAGATGTTCAGTTCCAATAATTACTCTAGCTATAATATTTATTTATTTATTAATTAACTTTATATACCAAACAGAATATAGGCGAACTTAATGCCAGGGGCATTCTCTAACAGTCTACCTTTGGGTGAAGCAGAAATGGAGTATAGCAGGTTTAATTTACATTTAGATAGGGAAAAAAATAATAATGGTACAAAATTTAAATAATATCTACTAATATCTTTCAGACTGCAATATAACAGTGCATATATACTACTGTTTGGCAGGAGAAATAGATATTGTGGTATCTATTCAGGCAGCCTCACATATGAGAGACCTGCCATCAGTAAAATGATAAACTAACGTCAGTATGTATATGTGTGTGTGCGCAGTGTCGACATATGACAGATTTACCACCAATAATGTGCATGTACTGACGTCAATGTGTACGTGTGTGTGCGCAGTGTCGATATATGAGAGACCTATCACCAGCTTACGTCAGTATGTCTGTGTGTGCGCAGTGTCGCCTGATAGTATCGCAGATGAGCGACACTCGTTGCGCTGTATGGAACGGTCTGCTGGCGCCGTACGCGGCGTGCGCGGCGGCGGCGCTGCTGCTGCGCGTGTCGCCCGCCGCCGAGCTGCTGCTGCTGGCCGCGCTCGCGCTGGCCGCGTCGCCTCGCGCACCTGCACTACGGCGCGAGAGTCGTGAGTCCACCTGCACCGCTCACACGATCCCTCAGTCATTCACTCGCCAACTCACTCAGTCACTCACTCGCTCACTCACTTACACACACAATAAATCAGTCACTCGTTTACTCATTCATTCACTCCCACACACTCACTCCTTAAAATGACAATTATTTGTTTCCAACTTTTCCCACTTGTTTTTCCTTCAGATTAATTTCGATATGGGTTAAAGACAAGCTAGCGTCACTGAGAGACTCGCCGAGCTCCGGAGCTTGATGTCAATTCTTTGTGTGCCACTGTTGATCCTGGCTGACAGGGATTGTAGTGGCAAGTGGTTTGGTTTCACAAAGGGTCACTCAACTCAAGATGCCGGACATCACTAATCACGTCAGTTTTAGAAGCCTGGGAGGCATCTCAAGATGCTCTAGGAGTTTTTTGTGATCTCTCCAAGGCTTTCGACTGTGTTGACCACC
The DNA here is from genome assembly GCA_009982885.2 of Hyles vespertilio. NCBI lineage: Eukaryota > Metazoa > Arthropoda > Insecta > Lepidoptera > Sphingidae > Hyles > Hyles vespertilio. The sequence goes on from CM042815.1 coordinate 22,847,093, forward strand.
AAACACTTATTATGAAGCTAAGGTACTACGGAATCAGTGATACGTCACTTGATCTCGTAATGTCTTACTTGTCGGGTCGTGAACAAAAGGTTTCTTTGGAGGGGCTCACTTCGGTAGGATCAAAAGTTAAAATTGGGGTTCCGCAGGGCTCCATTCTGGGCCCCTTTTTATTCCTAGTCTACATAAATGATCTTCCTTGCATGGTTCAGAAGTGGTCAGACATAGTTTTATTCGCTGACGACACCTCTATAATATTTAAAATTAATCGAAAAGACGATAATCTAGATACACCTAACAATATTCTTAATTTAATTTCGGATTGGTTTTCTGCTAATAATCTACTATTAAATGCTAGTAAGACCAAATGCGTCCGTTTTGCTTTACCGAACGTGGGAAGCGTAAACACGCGTATCGAATTAAATTCAGAAATTCAAAATTTAGCTAATTCCACAAAATTTTTTAGGGATCACTCTAGATAAAAAATTACAATGGGGTCCACAAATTGAGAGATTATCAGCTAAACTTAGCAGCGCAGCGTTCGTGGTCCGAAAAATACGACAACTAACTGACGTTGCAACGGCTAGATTGGTATATTTTGCTTATTTCATAGTATAATGACATACGGCATTATTTTATGGGGATCAGCGGCTGATATAGAATCCATATTCATCTTACAAAAAAGAGCAGTCCGTGCTATTTATAATCTAGGGAGCCGCGATTCTTTGCGATCTGTTTTTAAGGAAAGCAATATACTAACCGTGTCATCTGAATACATCTTTCAGAATATAATGCACGTTCATAAAAATATTAACAAGTTTTATAAGGTCTGTGACACCGACACTATTAATACGCGGAATAAAAATAAACTAGCAATACCCTCGTTAAGACTAGAAAAGTCAAAAAAATCTTTCTTGGGTAGTTGTATTGAATTTTATAATAAACTTCCCAATTGGATAACACAGCTACGGGTCAAACTATTTAGGACTCATATTAAAAACAAACTTATGACTATGGGTTATTATAATATTAAGGAATATATTGAGGATAGAAAAGCCTGGGATTAGGTGTTCTCTTGCACATTGCGACCTCCTGGGGCCCTGAACTATTCGCTTATTACACCACCTAATTTAAATAATTAAAAATATCTAAAATTGTGAAACTCAAAAATTAACCAATATACAATCAAATTAAACAATCAAATTATATGACGACCAATCGAAAAAAACAAATAAAAATAATAATAAATATGGCAAATCTTTGTAAGACCAGTCACAAATACTTATTTTAGTAAATTGACCAAAACCAAGCCCACTGAGTTTGACTCGCTGGATCTACTCAGAAATGGGTCGCGCCGCGTAGTATCCAGTGGTAAAGTAAAGCCCGCTGAGTTTGTTCGCCGGGTCTTCTCAGTCAGGGCCGCGTTGGATCCGGCAGTAAGCCTAAACATACGGGACGTATCGGAAATACTTATGGTCGTTGTCTTAAGGTGGACCCAAAACAAGCCCACGAAGTCTTAGTCGCTGGATATACTCAGGACTGGGTCGCGTCGCATAGTTCCAGTGGTAGTGTAAGCCCACTAAGTTTGTTTCGCCGGGTCTTCTCAGAAAGAGCCGCGTTGGATCCGGTGGTAACTATAAACCGCTACGCACCGTTGTGATATTCATGGTCCACAAATAATATAATTTAACTTGACTAACGTAAATAATGTATTTCTTTGACAAATAAATTACCATAAAGTAAAAATTAATACTTTAAATAAAATATGAATAAAAACTAAATAAATAAATAAAACTAATTATAAATAAAAATAAAAATAAATTAAAAATAAATAAATGTAATAAATAAATTTAATAAATAAATTGATAAAAGCAAGAAATTAAAATAAATAATACTAAGTATAGAAAATATATTGTATATAGAGATTAAGTTCTATGTGTATTGACTTGTCATAAGAGCTTTTTAATTGACTACGTGACCAATAAATACATTTATTTCATTTCAGTGTGAGGGCAGGAAAGTCTCACTACCGCCTCTTAACTGCGCATAGTCCATTTAGCCAGTACATTTAAGCGGGATTAGCGTTTTTAAGTACAAAGCAATATTAAAGTCGCATTTGAATCTTCGGACGTTAGAGTATCTATAATATACAAGGAGCGCTGGTATTTAAAAAACGTATTTAAAAATGTTCATGCTGGGCCACCTTTTTCTGCCCTCCTATTGGCTGATATTTGGCAGGTTGTCCAACATACATAAATTACTTGGAAGAAAAGGTAAAAATAAATAGTTTAGGGCTATTTAATTCCACTCAAACTCGTATTAATAAAGATAATAGCTACATATAATTTTGGTTATCAAAGGAATTTACAGCAATTTTGCTGAATAATTAATTCGATTTTGACTAATATAGAAGCGCTAACAACATTACGAACAAGAAAATATCTATGTTTTTCAAGACTTGAATGTATGACAGTGCTCCCTCTATATTATAAATACTTTAAGCTATCTCACTATAACATATTATTATATAGATATCTAGAGCAGTGGCTCTTAACCATTAACTCACCAGTGGCCACTTGACATAAATCCGCATAGCCATTAGCCACCCAGTTGGTTAACTCATAACTGTTACACTCGCTTCACATCTTCAGAAACAGACAACTTTTTTGTTCCTAATGTTGGTAATATTTCTATAAAAGTTAAAACTAGCTTATAGGATATTTGACTCAATTATAAAATCTTATTAACAAAAGGTATTCGTATTCCATATCTAACTAACAAAATAAATATAAATTCTTTTAGAATTAAACTAGTTTGAACGTTTAAATCTTGGAATGGGAGTAAAAAAGGGATACAAAACAGAACTAGTGATGGTGTAATGTTTAACATGCATTACAAGAGCGCGTGTGAAAAAGACAAGATGTCTCTATTACACTCATGACTCAATGCAATATTATGGGAGTGTGACCTGATGACGATCTAGCCGTAAGCCTAGTGACGTCACTACAAATACTTGTTTTGCGCACTTTGTTTACCCCCACTACAAGTCTTGCAACGTTTGTTACTTGTTTTAAATAAGAGCTTTACAAAATTCATTGTTTGTTAGTTTTTGGATATGGATACCTTTTGATAAGTACAGTAAAATACAGAAGTAAATACCTTATTTAATTAAATTGTAAATGATTTTTTGTTGTTTCAGGTGCAAGAAATGTGTGAACATTTCAAAATCGAATGCTTCCACATTAAACCAAAGAAAATTAAGTAATGAAATGGATGTTTTTCTCATAAGATACTGTAGAATAATTTATTTTATTTGTTGTCAAGGTTTGGTTACATTTGCCTAGTATATATGTAAATGGACGATCTTCCTACTCATAGTTTTTAAAACATAATATTACCATTTACTCATAATTAATAGCCTGTAGTCTATGCAATATGTCGTCTCTTTTTCATATATATTTAAATACCAACCAAACCTTACTTTAGGACCAAACTATTCTAAGTTGTGTACATATATTTTTATTTGTTGAGATCGATTTTGATCGGGTATTTATGAAATAGTAGGTGCAGAGACCTCGTGATTATTATTGACTCGTTACTAGCGATACTAGTCAACCATTATTTATAGAATCAAAATGCCATGCAGTAAGGTATCGTACTGAGAGATGTTAAATTATAAATTGATTTTCTTGTTTCTTTTACTATAAATGACTCGGGTCATGTTAAAATTACGGTTAAATTAACAAAGTAGTTTTATACTTTGAGATATATTTTCGTGCCAAATATTTTCAATGAAATTGTTGTATACTTACTAAGTTTAAAAAGAGCTGTGAAATACATTTTATAATTATGGAATACTTTGTTTTTGTATGTAGTCTTAAAAAGTAGCAAGAATATATTCGACGTATTATGTCAATCTAGCTATAATTTTTCTGACCTGTTTTGAATGAATCTTGTACACTTACCAATAATTGCATCACATGGAAACGTTGATATGGCAAAGATTTGATGTAGATCTGAAGTTATAATATCGGTGTTAATAGGGCTTAAGAATACATTGGTGTCTCGTTCTGTGTTGGATATTGTAGTAGTTGTCGTAATTGTTAACATTTCACTTTACTAATATAATGTAGAACATTTATATTAAGGGCATAGGGTTTAATATCAAATTTTTGGATGTGTTGGACATATTGATTTGTATTTGTTACATTTTATGAATAGGCGTGACGACAGTAACAAAATATCAAATATTTTATGATGTTAGGGGGAAAAACATATTAGAAGGTTTTAAAACGATGTTTTAGTTTTAATCCAGAATTGGAGATTAATAAGATTTTCAATAAAATAAAAGTACAAAATATAGCAATCGGCCATTTTGACAGAAACGCTAGCCACGACGTATGACGTCACGCCTATGTAAACCTGCCGTAAACATTACCAATTTCGTTAGAAATGTGGAATGTGAACTTTACCGGAACCACTTATTTTTATCCAACGAAATATGTTTTGTTTCGATAACTTTCTTCGCTGCGCATAGACACAATGACATGTTTACCTAGTGGTGACGTTAAAACGCATGCCATGACACCTACTAGTTTTTTCTGTGCACTATTGAAAGATTATTAGAAAAATGGCTTAAAACTGTGTTAAACCTTTGTTAATTCTTGAAATATAGATTATTTCGTATATAATAAATGTGTATCTATATTATAAAACATGATTATAAATAATTCGTCATGCCTATTGTATGGTAATCATTTCTATAATTAGATAAGTTATATGGAAAACTACACAAGACTGATGATAACGAATATTTATTATTGGCCGATCCCAATATCGCAACTCCAATCTGAGATCAAATTGGAACAATAGCTCAAATAATTAATGCTCTGCATTTCATTTGGAACCACCTACAATTTAATTAGACTAATCGCATGTCATTAACGAGTGGTAATATCCTAATAATAATACATGTATTTGGTTTTGTTTTACTTTCCTAATTTTTGAATCACGACTAGTATAAGGTGTAAGTTTCGCTTCTACCACAGATCACTTCCAATAGATACCGCATAATGTCAAATTTGTTTGAATCCTAAAGCTCAAAACACATTATAGGTTTTCGTCATACGCATAGAGTAAAGAAGCGGCCATAAATACTAGAGCAACGCGTCTTAGAGCGATCTGAATAATGGATTCTTTTGTTGTGTGCACATTAAAGGTCATACGCTTAAGACGTGACCACAGACTACATAGAAAGAACCTTGTACGTTCCATTGTCCTGATTGGTCAGTTGGCCCCGTACTTACCGCTCTTTACTCTGCGTATGACGAAAACCTATAATGTGTTTTGAGCTTAATTCACAATTTTGCTAGAACTGCGATGACGTCCGTATTCACACAGTGCTCTCTAATTATATTAAAAGCAAGCTCTTCTTGTTTTACCGACAATAATCAAAGGATTATTGTCATGGCAGGAAGTCGCTGGATGCAGGCCGCTTCCAACAGGTCATTGTGGAGATCATTGGGGGAGGCCTATGTTCAGCAGTGGACTTCCTGTGGCTGATATGATGATGATGATGATGAATCAAAGGATGCAGATATTCAAAGGGAATTACAGAAATGTTATTTCCTTACATATACAACGTGTAACAGGATTAATTCACAACCTCAGACACCCCAACTTTAAAATATTATTGCAATCATAGTTTATGCTTTGAAATCGTACTATCATAATTACAAAATCTTTTATTTATGAAATTAGTTATACCAAATGTAGGCACTTAACATGGTCACCTTACGAGTTACAAATAAGAGTGTACTACTACACACGCTCGCCGGACACGCACACATGTACACAAGACACATTCACACGAGTACCTAACGCCGGTCGCCGACCGCTGCGCCGCGCCGGCAGAAACAGCTGACAATATACGAAATACAAATTACAAATTACGTACGTAACTGATTACTGGGTGGTTTGGTAAACAAATTATTATTTATTTAATCTGTAAGCATAACATTTGTGTTTTAACTATAAAATCTAAATATTTTACTTACTAGATATAATGCGTACGAACCCAACATAAGACAATATTTTGCATGAATCGGCTATAAAATATTATTAATTTCACTTCCCCTAAACTTAGTTCCTACAGGCGGGCAGGATACGGGCGTCATTTATTTTGCATTATTATTGAATAAGATAATAAGATAACGCAATATCTAACAACGAATACTAGATTGGGAATCACAACCTAATCACAACACAAAAAAAATACAACAAAATTAACTTACGTGTTACATGGCACTCATGAGGCGATTTCTTTTAAAATATGTTCGACATGTCCACCACCTTGATACACTTTGATGCACATTTGCGTAATTGTTCACGTAATTTATGTAAAACTTCAGTGTCACTCTTCACTTTTAGGAATTTGCTCCACATTACCCTCCTCATCCTGGATCCTCCACATTAGTACTTTCACTGAAGTATACCAGAGATTTATTACGTCCCCACAAAAAAAGTCAAGAGACGTCAAGTCAGGTCAGGTGACCTAGGAGGCCATTGCACAGGTTCGCCGCGACCTATCCAGCGCTCTCCGAACTCAGCATCGAGATACCGTCAGACATGCCAATGATACATTATCACCACACAGTGCCAAAGTTCTCACCATTTCAGTGTATTTGAATATTCGAATACCGATAAGACATCGCGCGCGAAAGTTATCGAAATATCTACTTAACACTTAGGCTCAATTGCACAAACTAACTTTGCCAATACCTTTGCCCTTGAAACTGTCAATTCCATACATTCGCAAGGTCAAATACATCTCAAATGTATGGCGATGACATTTTCATAGGCAAAGGTATTGGTAAAGTTACTTGGTGCAACTGAGCCTTAAACACAAGTAGACACAGATAACTGCGGTGCACGACTAGATTTTTTTCACATATTCGGTGCCCATTTAGGGATTGCAATAACGGGATATCTGACACACCGGGATTCCGCATACATTGTAGCAAAAATTACAAACCGAATTTAATCACCATTTTAACGTTCCCCGAAATTATTTTTCATAGAAATACCTATTTGTTGTTTCTTTTCATATTGATTTTGTTACATTTAATTTGTTTCATTTAAGTGCATGTATTGCGCGGGATTTGGATCGCCCGGCCTTGCAAATACCGGGAGTAATTTTTTTCGCGGCGCATCCCTATACCGCCGCGCGCGCCATCGTTTGTCGGATGGATCAAATTGCATTAAACAATAGCTGCATCCTGCTCTATCTAGTTGTAGTTAAATGTGCGGAAAAGAGAATATGATAGTTATTTATTTGGTAGCTTATTACGTTTATTGAGGCCTATCGTTGTGTGCGTTTGATTAATGATAGATTGCTCAAATAAACTTTATGACTATCGAAATAAAGTTCATTTTTTGTTCATTATTTAGTTTATTAGAGTATTCGTTTAGTGATTCATTTAAAAATGATCTTATGTGCTGGAGTTACGTTTCAATTTCGTTTGTTCGGAGTACTAAACGAAGGAGTGTCTGTAATTTACTTGGTCTTAACTAATTATTTGAAAAAAAATACCTACCGAAAAAAATGTTGATATCGGTTCAGTAGCTGATTCTGAACGTACTACTTTCCGCTTTTACATTTAAATCTGTTACATGTTGTATTATATCCAAAACCTCTACTTGTAATAATTTATCAGTCACTCGTTTCGCTTTTATATCAAAATTGTTAAAGCTGGAACACTAAAGTGTGGCCATATACAAATTTTACATCTAATGCCAGGATGAAGTTTCGCTAGCCAGATGGTAATAAACTTTGCCATTTTCGACACACAATTTATGGTCAGAGAACAACCTACGCGGTTATTCGTACTCGGAAACTAAAAACGAGATCAAATTAAATAGACTGTAAAAAAATATTCTCAAAAATAAATTTCAGTTTATCTTTTCAGTGAATATATAAGTTAAAATTAAAATTCAATAGAAAATCGTATTTTAATAAATATCCAACATACAATACGACATACAAAAATTGCTATATACAGGGTATATCAAGACTGCTACCGAAAACAAAGCCGGGTGGTAGTTTAAGCGACTTCAGACACAATGCAACAGAAAAAGTTGCAAAAAAAAGCGACAATTTTTTTTTGTTATTTTTTCCTATGGCCATATTTGGGTGGTAAATACATTTTTTCTTAAAATAATAGTATATACCCTTTTATTTATAAATACTCTAAGGTATAAAAGAGTTTAAATTATTATTTTAGCAAAAACTATGGATTTACCACCCAAAAATGACGATATTTAAAAAATCATAAAAAAAAATTGTCGCGTTTCTAGGCGAAATTTTTAATTGCATTGTGTTTGTAGCCACTAAAACTACCACCCGGCTTCGTTTTCGGTAGCAGTCTTGAGATACCCGGTATAAGGTAGGTACAGCTGATTCGAAAACAAATCTTTTATCGTTTACCCATTTAAAACTGTCTTCGGAGAAGTGCCTTGAACATAATATGACGCTATACTTTCTCGGGAACCACTTAGTACCACGAGATGTAGCGTATGTCCATTGGGACTTATCTTTAGCACATTTAGAAAACCTTAAACAGAATGTATTAAAATGTTTTATGTTTAAACTTTTGTTATATGGTTGTAGAAAACATTATATTTCATGTTATACGTTTGTTTAGATTTGAGCTGTTACAGTTAAATTGATTTTAAAAGCAATCGTATCTCTAAGAATCGTATCAATGACGAAAAAGTGCCAAATAGAAATTGTAATAGTCACTATTTACGGTTAATATGTGTAACATTGTAGTAGAATACAATTATTAATATTTATCGGCTCGTTTGCTATACACCACGTCTTCACACACCGTTCCGTCCTCCACGTCTATGATCTATCTCCTTCTATATCTATCTCACTCACCCTTGGTTCGCGTAGTGTATAGTTCGAGACGACAGATGCTAAGAGTATGAATTTATCAATACACTACAGAAATAATTTTACGTATTGGTACTAATATGGACATTAATTAAAATGCATGTGACCGCAACACTGTTGTGAAATGTGTTAGGAGAAGCGTTTCCAAGGCCTTGCGTAAAAAGGACATGCATACAATTACAGTAAGGAGTGAAAGAGATAAATGCGAAAATAACCATTATAAATTGAGCTGTGTGACACGTAAAATATAAGAAATATTTTACCGATGTAAACTTATACCATCTTTCTTGTAACTGGATGTCCTGCTATTGCTCCCACACCACTTGAAACTGCACGTAGTTATATTTCCATATTATTTTATAGACGAAATCCAAGGGAATAAACCGTCAAAATAAATAGACATATTTTATTTCAATGACACTGACAGGTCAAAGACGTGGTCGCTACTGACGTTGCGCGTAGTTCCACAGCGCATTCTACATGCAAAAGCACTAAAGGCATTACACGCGTCAGTTGCCTGTGATGTTAGTCCATTGAAATGTTACATGAGCTTTGCATTGACATGTGTGGGGGTTCTTTAGAAGCTCAACCTCAAGTTTGTGGGCTCGCCACCCTTGTCCCCCGGCCACCATCTTGGAAGAAGGGATGAATAAACTTTTTTTGTGCTAGGCGTAGCACATATGGACAGACTGCCCAATAACACCTTGCGCTCCATAACCAGAGTCAAGAATGTTGCACAGAAATCGGCCGAACTAAAGTGGGATTGAAGGGGCAATGTCACCCGGATGCACCCGAAGAGGTGGGCAAAGATTGCCACTCAACGGGTGCCTAAAGATGGCGAGAGGCCACGCGGCAAGGCCTCGGAAAAAGGTGGCGTGACGATCTCGACCAATTTAGCAGCACTTTGATGGCATCAGCAATTGATAAGTGGGGTAAGTGGAAGGAGTTGAGGGAGACCTTTGCCCAGGAGTGGAACAGAATAGGGTAATAAAAATAAAAAAAAACGCAAAAAAGTGAGTTTTTTTAATGAAAGGTAATAGAGCAAACAAGAAAATTTGTAAATAAATTTACTCACTTTTTTGCTTATAACTTCTTTAATTTTTAATTTAGGACAAAAGGTTATAAAATATTTGTAGGCAAAACAATTAGCTACAAATTATGTTTTTAATTTTTTTTTGTAAGACGCAGTTTCCGAGATATCTCGAAAAAAGTGTTTTCATCCCTTTTTCCAAGATGACGGCCGGGGGACAAGGTTGGCGACCCCATAAACTTGAGGTTAAGCTTCTATTGACCCCCCAAACATGTCCCAAAAATAAAATTGCGTCCTCTAAAAAATGCAATATTCGGTCCTTAAATTGTAACATTTCAATGGACTATGTGGTATCTATTGGGAGTGATCTGTGGCTTCTACTGATTCTTTGATTTATTGCGAAACACAGTAATTGAATTTTTCTATTTAAAATATAAATTTTATTATGTACTTGTTACGGATAAAATAATTCTGCATGCATTAATATAATAAATACTTCTTGATATTGGAGCCTATACCGTCATCAAAACATAAACTAATCAAATAAGTTATGAGATAAATAAGGGAAATTGCAATAACTCTAAGCTTCCGTGTTCCAAAAACTCATAAATATATTTTTAACTAAGCGGTCTGTTTGAAAAAAAAATACGGAGCTAGTGACTCCCACCGCTATGCGAACAGTTGCCAATGGTAATTCCTGTCTGCATCTAACATCAAGCTGACGTATCCAGGCGCAATCGTGAATTCGTGGAGCCCTCGGCTAATGCGACTCAGAGACCTACTAAATATTTAAGTAGTAGTCAATAAAATATTTTTTTGGGTGTATGGTACAGGAAAAATAAATAATACTTTAAAAAGAAAAAAAAACGTTTAAAAATATATATAATTGTTAGTCAGTATAAGATTAGAAAATGTATTAAAATGAATAACACCCAACAGTCACATTCGTAGTCCTGGCCCCACACTACGATCGAGTCTTGTGTCGTGGGTATCAGGGACTACGAGAGACTTCGGTCTCACCATCACCCAGATCCGAAAGAAATATTGAGCTCCACAAATATTTGTTTTTATTCGGGCATCGAACCCGCGGCCTCTCGTTCCACAGGCGACGTCTACCCCTGCGCCACGGAGGCATTAAATACATTAATTTTATGGTTATAAAGCTAGAGTGAGATATGGGATTTGTTTATTGGAATCAGTCATAATAAATGTATATCAAAGAAAATATAATTTACTACATAATTAATTTTTGTATTCTATTGTTTGGGCTTAACAGGCCTTGTGTTATGTGCTCAATAGTCAATACATAACACACTATTACCTACTTTTTGTACCTATATGTATGAATGCTATTAGACATTCCTATTGGTTAAGAATAAATAACTTACCCAATGTACATATACTGGTGGTAGGTCTCTCATATGTGAGATGCCATCTGGGTAGGTACCACCGCAATGTCTATTTCTCCCGTGAAACAACACTGCTTAAATGCGCTGTTGTGTTTCGGATTGAAGGACATTGTAGCCAGAGCAACTAATGGACATACTGAGACTTAACATCTTATGTCTCAGGATGGCGAGCGCAGTGGAATGTTGCTACTGTTTATGAGCGGTCGTATCGCTTACCATCAGGCGAACGGCTTGCTCGTCTCGCCATTCAATGCAATAAAAAAAAAATATTCTATCTAAAAATAATATCATATAACATTATGTTCTACAAGAACTCCCAACTATTGTTATTTCTCTTTCAATATTCAATAAAATAGTTATTCCATTCATTATTTTAATTTTATCTGCTTCCTTCTACCTCATCTTTTAAACTATAGGGTGAGTGGGGGCAACATTGAAAACGGGGTAAGACACAAATTGGTCCATTACACCAGTCTTAGCGCATATTTTGAATCGCTGACAACATTGTTAAGCACGCTTTTCTGTTAGGTCTCACACCTCAATCAACTTTGGGCGCTTAACGTACCTATGTGGTTGTGAGATATAACCAAATTACCAACTTTTTACTGGAATATTTCCTTAATATTTTTAAGTCTTAGATTTGTCATGTTATCAATGTATGGCTACTCTTAGAATTTAAATAAAGAATAGGGAATATGCATATCATTTTTTTATATTTTAATCAATTCTGTATGTTATTACATAATCGGAAAAAATATAAGTCTTTGAAAATATCAATCAAAAAAGTACAAAAAAATAATTAAAACTGCTATCAGTTTCGAAGCATTTAAACGCCATGTTGGTGCGAACTCGCTGTGACGTCAGAGGTCACGATATGAACAACGTAGTATTTGGATTAAGTTTCTTTCATGAATTGCTACAGAACTGTATTTCGTGACAAAATAATCCATTTTATTTAATAGTATAAAGAAAACACAAAATAACTCATAAACAAACGTAAAACAATACACTCAACAAGCTAAAACTTCATAAGAACGTGACCATGGTCGTCACTTTCCTTTTCAAGCAATAGATCGCGTTTCGGAAAAAATGCGCGGCAAATATGAAATGTCATTTTTTAAGTATTTATTTTACCGATTTAGAGTTGATAAATTTAAAAAATATCTTTAAGGTATATTTCTATATTAATAAAGATTACAAAAAAATATTTTGACTTATTTTGAAGTCTGGTGCATAGTCCCTATTATCACAACTTTTTATCTTCCCCCAAATCAATTTTCCGGGGTAAGATAACCAGGGGCGTGCACTCCTTGTAGGCAGAAATGCAGTGCTTTACCTTGCCATTCACAGATATTTTATTATAACGTTGGTACGTTTTAGATGACTTTAATTTATAGTAAATAAATGAATAAACAAATATAATAACTTAAAAACGCCTAATATTTTATAAATAGCACCTATTTGCAATCACGCAAACATTATGGTTGCCACGCGAAAAGCAAGAGCAAGCAAGAGGCGCTGCAAAGCAAAATAATGTACCTAATCAACCAAGTCATGCCGCCGCGTCCCGCATGACATTTGTTTGCATGTGTGTAGTAATGTTGGTGTCCGTGCACAGTCGCAAACGCACACACCCATGAATATTGAAAGCCGCGACTCCTGCGGCAGGCCTCGGGAGTTCGGCAGTTGTCGGGAGTAATCGTAAATGTTCGTTGCCTATAATCCGAGTAAAATTAATAGGCTAGAATCTAATAAATCACCTATGCACATTATGCATTTTTGGTTAGTACGGTTTTATTTGTTTAAACTTTAAATAGAAATGTTTTGTGTTTCGCGGGGGCCATTTTGCTTTCTTTATGAGTTTTTGCATTTTTACTATTTTATACTAGTATGTTTGTAAAAAAAAAATAGGTTTCTTAACGGATTTTTCATTTTAACATTTGAAAGTGTGTACATGTAACAGTTTATTACTAAGTTTCGATATTAATTGTAGTCATTTGCTTTTACTAGTGTGTTTGTTTATTTTTTAAATGTTATTTGATTGCGAGGTTTGTGTTAAAAATGTATGTTTATCAAATGAATGAATGAGGTGGCCGAAATATTGCGTTTATTTACATCGGGATAGGTATAGTAATCTCAACTAACCGGAACCTTGAATATGTGAAAATTTAAAGCTGACTAGGTGAGTTTTTTTTATTTTACTTATTAGAATTTCTTCCGCCGCGACGATCGATCGCTGTTTTGTCTGCGTTGCCGTAGAAGATGGACATGAATAGTGGTACATCTAAGACTTGTAATGTAGGCATGGTTTCCGACTTAGAGATCCGTCGTGTGACTGTAGCTATGCTAAAAAACTATAAAAGAAAAAGTTTTTGTGACTGAGTACTCCGCCGCATACCCAGTGTCATAATCCTGTGCACGCCGCTGAGATAAACATATAAAAATGTCACACTTACCCCGTTGCCAAGACTCATACTAAAAGCCAGACGTTCTCAAACTTTGTCTACTACGTAAGTATGAAACATACTTATAAATGAACTTTCTGTAGGCTTATCTGTGATTGTGGTTTCCAACAACAATATTATGGTTAGTGCAGTATTCAAATACTTAATTAAACACATTTTTTTTGAAAAAGGGGCAAGATTGAACGGTTTTTTGATGAGATGGATAGGGTTCACAGACCAATAAGAAAATAGGGTTTAATTTGAAACCCTGTAAAACAATACTCATTATTCATCATCATCATCATCATATCAGCCACAGGAAGTCCACTGCTGAACATAGGCCTCCCCCAATGATCTCCACAATGACCTGTTGGAAGCGGCCTGCATCCAGCGACTTCCTGCGACCTTAGTCAGATCGTCCGTCCACCTTGTAGGCGGGCGTCCAACACTTCACTTGCCTGTACGTGGCCTCCACTCGAGAACCTTTCGGCCCCAACGGCCATCGGTTCTACGAGCTATGTGCCCGGCCCACTGCCACTTCAACTTGCCAATCCTATGGGCTATGTCGTTATTCTATCCTATGGGTTATGTCGCACTCATTATTGATATACGAAAAATAAAAATATTCGTAAGCAAAGAGAAGAGTACTTTGTTCAATCATATCAATAACATCCTGAAATATATGAAACGAAACTGAAAAAATTGCAATTTAATAAAAGCTGCAGGGTAAAGATAGAAGGGTGACGGGGAAAGACTGGACGGATTTTTGAAATCGTTTTAATGAATGTCACATGTCAGTAATTTTTTTGTCACTGGTCTTTAATCAATCACTTTTAATATCTAGATTATACTAGTTGTGCCCGCGACTTCGTCCGCGTGGAATTTAACAAAAAAGTTAATTAGTTTATTTAGTTTTTTTTTTGTTTTTGCGTTTTTATTTTAATTATTAACCTTTGTAACAAAACCATACCGCGATCTAATTCTACGGTGGCGCCATCTCTTAGCGAGCGGCGGTAAACTCCCGTTACACATTTATTTTCAGTTTTTTGTATTAGCTTTATTGAAAAATTTCTTTATATACAATATTTTGTAAATGTGATATTGATTCGTTGGTGGGAGAAGTGGTGGGAGGCGCCCGACGTGACGGCCCAGTGGCGGCATGCGTGTGAACTGCGCGCGGGCATTGCAACATTACTTTATTTTTCTAAAATAAATGTAGCCTAAGTTACTCCTTGTTATATCAACTACCTGACAAAAAAAGTCCCGTCAAAATCGGTCCAGCCATTTCAGAGATTAGCCGGAACAAACAGACAGACAGACAAAAAAAATATCATTTTCGGCACAGATATCGTGTATATAATGATATGTAGTAGGTAATTTTTTTTATTTTCTCTTTTAAAACAGACACTTCAATTTTATTTATATGTATATGTTATGGGCCAAGTTATTAATGCAGGCAGTATTCACAATGCCCGCGCAGTATGAATATTGCCGAGCCATATCGGGCCAAGTGATTAATTACAATCTAAACTCACCTATTTATCACATTGCCAGGGCATTATGAATATGGCTACATGATGATCGGGCAGTGTGATTAATAGGTGATTTTTTACGTGGTGCGCTGCCGCATTGTCGCATCTGCGATGGACCCATGAATTAGAAAGGTTGAATTGATCTGCTTATGTTTAGTTGCTTTTTAACGTCCGAAACATTATCTTCAGAAGAAAATTAGTGTACCCACTTTATGAATCAGTTAGGTCGACTGTGCCCCAAAACCGACTCGGAACACCCCGACTTCACGTAGTCTTTTGGCTACCGACCCTAGAGAAAGAAAGAAAGAAAGAAAGAAAAACTATTTATTGATACACAGACGCAACGTACAAAAAACACACAATATTACAAAACTTAATAATAAAAAATGGCTGATCGCGTCTGGGACCGGTAGGTGGCCACTCAGCTTTATGTTATGAAGTGGTGCAAACCACATCACAACGCTGATTTTCAGTGGCCACCTTAAGTGACGTACGGACGTCAAACCAATTACTCAAATTTATATACAAAATAAAAAAAGAAACGAAAATAACAGTAATAAAAAAAAATAACTAATAAAATGCACAATATTATAAAATTACAATAACATCCGTTTCGCAATCGACGTTACGTAGGTAGAGTGTATATAAAAAGCCGGAGGCGCGGAGGGAGAGCAGCCCCCGCCCGCTGTAACGAAGGATAGGCAACCGTGCGAGCCGTAGCGGCTGAGGCTGGTCGCCGGAGGTGACCAGCATGCGAGCATGGGTGCCTATCTTTTGTTACGCAAGGGCGAAGGGGCTGAACTTCCCGTAGCGCCGGAGACGACGCAGAAGCTAATTTGTATTAACAACAAGTGTTTTAAGGGTTAGGTTGCTATAATAGGTATTTCTCAGGAATGGTGCGTTACCTTTTCATGGCAGTGGTACCAGGGGAGGTGCGACACTCCCTCCACTCCTCCCAAACCACCCCCTCGTGCTGCCTTATTCTAAACTCTACTACTTCGGCTCATTGTTTTGATTTTGATTCGCTTTACATCACTCTGCCCAATAGGCACTTGGCATTATTCATAATGCCCGGGCAATGTGATAAATTGATTGGTTATAATCACATTGCCCGCTCTTATTGAGCATTATTCATATTGCCCGGGCATGATGAATAATGCCCGATTAATCACTTGGCCCATAACATATAGATAGAACCAACTGTAGTGTCAATACACCTATAATTAACAAAAATAAAGCAAATTGTTTCTTCTAAAGTATCTCAGTCTTACCCCACCGGGGAAAGATTGAAGGAAAGATTCTCAAATTTTCCTCATTAATTACTAAATATTAAATTGTAAATAAAATATCACTGTCAATAAAAAAATATTTTATTGTAAATGCCTAGGTATAATCAACATCATGCCACATTCTCATGCCTGCAGAGGTGTAAGTTGTCCTTAGAGATACGTTGAATGACGGTTCAACGTAAAGTAAGGGATAAAGTTTATTAATAATTGATATACCATGATATTTGTACCCCTGAGCGTAACTTGCTGAAATAGTGCCGTTAACAGCGGCAGATATAACGTACGTTGGTTGTTATAATAGCTGAAACAAAATAAAAAACATTTCACTGAGTAAATATTTTAAAGACAGTATTTGGCAACAAAATTGTGTTTAATTAAGTATTTGAATATTGCACTAACCATAATATTATTGTTGGAAACCACAATCACAGATAAACCCACAGAAAGTTCATTTATAAGTATGTTTCATACTCACGTAGAAGACAAAGTTTGAGAACATCTAGCTTTTAGAATGAGTCTTGGCAACAGGGTAAGTGTGACATTTTTATATGTTTAACTTACCCCGGAAAATTGATTTGGAGGAAGATTAAAAGTTGTGATAATTCTATAAATTCTAAGAGTAGCCATACATTGATAACATGACAAATCTAAGACTTAAAAATATTAAGGAAATATTCCAATAAAAAACTTGTGCCCACTTTGGAATGAATGCTACAGACCACGGGGTAAGATAAAAACACTTAAAGCAGCTTACGAAAACGCCACTAGTTGGTTATTTGCTTATATCACACAACCACATACTTTAAGAGCGTTTATACCTTCCGCGCGCTTTTTGGCTTAAAAACAGGATTTTTCAAACGACTTAATAGCCACCAATAAACAATTTTAAGGAAAAATAAAATAATAAAAAAAAATAATTTCGTTATTTAGGCTTTAAATGGCAATTTAGAAGCTTAAGATATCCGAAATCACTAAATATAAGATGAAAATAAAAATATTATCAGACTAATAAGACCCTTATGGAGGGATTTTGCTGACAAAAATAATCTTTTTGTGCTTAGTTCCTGAAAAATAAAAATTTAAACAATGCGAAATTATTCAGAAACTCTCGTCAAGAACATATTTTTTTTCACCAACTTATCGTACATAATTTTTTATAGCAATTGCATATTATAATAGAAGAACATCTTATCAATAAATTACCATTTTTATATTTCAACAAAATTAGTTTTCATGTTTCCTACAAATATTTTTAAAACCACTATAAAACACGCTGTCCGACCTGCATCAAATCAGACCGCCGCAAGGCAGGTTCTAGAGGGAGGACGTATCGCTCGTCGCTCCGGCCTGGTTGCAGTCGATTTTTGCCGTGCGTAGTAAAAATAGCTACGCGCGGACTGCGATTGCCACATCTTAGTACTTTGGTAGTAAAATATTTTTTTTTTATTACCTACAATTATTTTGTAGTGAGTATAAATTATGTTTCAGATAATATAATGGGATGTAATTCCGAGGCTAAATTATGTTATGTATTGTAATATAAAATTAAATATATTTCGTAATTGTAAGGGGTTGTAAGGCCCCTAACTCTATTCATGTGTTCGAACACGAAATGATTAATAAAACGTCCGTAGTGTCTACTGATTGAACACTGATTTGAATGCTACTTAACAATGTAATAATAAGGAAAATATGATTAGTATCTTAATTTGTATTGTTCATTGCTTGCACAGTAATATTTATCTACTTATAATGCAAATGACAGCCTCCGTGGCGCAGGCGGTTAGACGCCGCCTGTGAAACAAGAGGCCGCGGGTCCGATCCCCGCACCGAGAGAAATGTTTGTGCGACCCACAAATATTTCTTTTGGGTCTGGGTGTTCGTGAGACCGAAAAGTCTCTCGTAGTTCCTGATACCCACGACACAAGACTCGATCTTAGTGTGGGGTTTTTTTTTTTTTTTTTTTTTTTTTTTCGCCTGTGTTTTGTTTTGTAGGGGTTTTGTCTGTGTCGCTGTAAGTGTTGTGTTTATGTGTGTGGGGTGTTCAACCGGCGGGCGAGGGACGCTCCGCTATTTGATACGATTGCTCCCTCGTCACCGGTTTTAGATGTAGGTGTAGGGGGATCTTCCGGAGGGACAGGACTACGGCATAGCCATGCTTTCATCCGCCCCTCGTCGGCCCCCCTGTATAGTGTGTTGGACTGAAGTGTGTGTGAGTGTGGTGAGTTAGGTGTGTGGTCGCAGTCTTAGTGTGGGGTTAGGACTATGTATGTGACTGTTGGGTGTTATTTATTTATTTAAATAAAATATTTTATCATATTATATTACCAATATACTGGGTGGAATCGCTTATCGTCACGA
The DNA here is from genome assembly GCA_009982885.2 of Hyles vespertilio. Taxonomy (NCBI): domain Eukaryota; kingdom Metazoa; phylum Arthropoda; class Insecta; order Lepidoptera; family Sphingidae; genus Hyles; species Hyles vespertilio. The sequence goes on from CM042815.1 coordinate 22,866,111, forward strand.
AAAAAAATTGTGCATGGCAAGTACATGATTTAGAACACTTTGGCATACTTATTTTAATTTTTTTATGTTTTTGTTTATGTAGTGTAAAATTAATTTACCACTACTAGTTACTAATTTAGAATAAGTTATTCATAAAACAACGTTGTTTAGAGAAAGATGACATAAATGAAAAAAATCTTCATAAATACACATTATTGTTACCCTACTTTATACAATATGAATTCGAGTAGAAACTTCTAAATCTAAGTAATAAAATCCTTTGATCGCGCCGCCGCAAGCGCAAGTAACAGTGAGTATGTGACAATAATGACATGCTATGTTCGATCCAATGAAAACTTGGGTCATGCAAGAAGGATGTATGCAGATCCAGAACATCTGCAGTCTTTGCGTAGGAATGGTATCATGAATGATGAATCCACGAGTTCCCAGCACAAGAACTATTTTAACGACTTATCCGAGGCTACTCGATCATGGTAAGTTCAGACTTTCTAATCATGCAAGAATCCGTGACCTTCGACAGCGAAGTCGTCTATTCTCGACATTATTAAAACGTTTAAATAAAAACATATGCAGCTTTTTCTAAGATAGTAGGTACGTTATGAAAATAATAATGTAAATCTTAACAACTTACCAACAACTACATTTACTTAAATGATCCTAACACACTAAAATTCTAAATAAATCAAAATGTCATATGGTAATATTTAGAGTAATAATACCGATAAATAGGCGCAAAGTAAGTTCAAGGTCGCTGCGCGACAGTCAGCTGTTGTGTGGCGTGACTCATACAAGCGCGCGCCTGAGTATTGACATGTCGTTGCACTTTTAAGTATGGGGTGATTTAGATAATATGTGTTTTGGAGATATCTTGTACTGATGTTGTTTATGGGGTTGTTTGTAGTTTTAAATGATAAATATCGTATATAACGTTAATTTCACATACACAATACACTATTAAATTTTCCGGACGATAAGCGATTCCACCCAGTATAAATCATAAGTTGCATTTCAATTGAATATTAGAATTTTGAAGCGCACGGATCAAAGTTGGTTGAGTTGACTATAGCGAGCCGACGCGGCAGCTCTATGCACACAGCTTTGGTCGCTTATGTCATATGTGTCCGTGAAATTAACGAAGAAATACCTATAGTTGACTTTGCGCGCAAGGTGTAAACTGTGGTGTAAACACTCTTAAACGCCCAAAGTTGATTGAGGTGTCATGTGAGAACTAACAGAATAGCGGTCTTAACCATGTTGTCAGTCACTCAAAATATGCGCTAAGACTGGTGTTATGGACCAATTTGCAGTGTTGTAAAAATGAGCGCTGAGAGTCGAGCGTCGAGCGCTGAGTCGACGCTTTGGAGCGTTTTAGACTCGAGCGTTAAACGCTTGAGCGTTTAAGGCTTCCGAGCGTTGAGAGTTTAGACTTTCATGCTCGAGTTATGCGCTCGAGCGTTCAAGCGTTGTAGTTTTTAAATACGGATAGATGAAAAAATTGTGATAAATAAAAATGTTAGGAGTTGTGGGGGGCGGTAGGTACGGTGAGTATTACTTATCTTTTGACTTTGGTCGAATAAGCTGGCCTTATCTATACATATAAATAAAATTGAAGTGACTGTTTGTAATGTGAAAATAAATAAAAATGTCCAAGTACATATCGTTATATACACGATACCTATAACGAAAATGACCTTAGATTTTTTTGTCTGTCTGTCTGTCCGTCTGTCTGTCTGTCTGTTTGTTTGTTCCGGCTAATCTCTGAAATGGCTGGACCGATTTTGACGCGACTTTTTTTGTCAGGTAGCTGATATAATAAGGAGTAACTTAGGCTACATTTGTTGTAGAAAATTTCATTTATTTAAAAAATAACTAAAAGAACTAATTAACTTTTTTGTTAAACTCCACGCGGACGAAGTCGCGGGCACAGCTAGTCATAACTAAAAGAAGGAACAGACTTAGTAACTAAAATATACAGGCCAGTATGTGACTTTTCTCATGGTTAAAAAAATTATAGTGTTGAAAAAAAAAGCGCGGGAAACGTTTGAGCGTGGCGGGTGTTCTTTTTTCCACACATTGAATTTTTAAAATAATTTTGTATATAAAATAGTCAGATAAGTTGTAAATTGTAGATATTTATCCTTTTATTTTATTTAATAATAATATTGTGTATGTAAATTTAGTCTAGGTAAGTTTTTCAAAATTTATTACACATAGAAGGACAATGAAGGAACCTCCAGACCCTGGGGACAATGTCCCTTTGCCATCGCAATTCGTTACCGTGGAGACGGCATCCAGCATGGACACAGATAGCTCTGTGTCCAATTTAACTCTTTTCGAGATCAAAATCAAATTAGGAACATAAAAATTAAAAGATGCATGGTGATCTTTAAAACAAGTTTTACCCTCTCTATAGCATAGTGGTACTTTGCATACTTCGCAGCTCCATATGGTGCGCACAGGCATATTTTTCGTGCTACATACACAGCAACGTCTTGATGTACCCCTTATAGCCAGGTGGTTGGCTAAAGCAGTCCTGATTGAGCGTGGCACTTCAGGTTTGTGCTTTTTGATGGCAACGCAGACAGGAGAAGCAGGTTTGCTAGAAGTGCGAGACAACAACTTTTTGTTATTCACATAAGAAGGTGCCAACATATCTTGGTAGACATGTCGCCTAAAATCTTTCAGGCACAATTCTTCTAAACAAGAATTTGGATCCTTTTGAAGGTCTCTATAAATGATAAAAGCATTGACCACTGTGCAATCAAGAAAATGAAAGAATATGCGATGCCACCATTTCTTTGATTTCCGATTTATTGCGTAACTCCCTTTCAGCTGATCTAATTTTATCCACGAAATTCATATTTTCATTATAATCTTTCAATGCTAAAGGACATGGTATTTCCATCCGTTCTCCAGTTTTTTCAGTCCTAGTTACATGAACCATATTTCGGGGATCGTGAAAGTTGGTCAAGATATGAACACAACGTTTATCTTTCCATTTCATATAGGACACCATCTGATTGTCGCTAACTCTATAATCAACATCTCCGCGCTTCAATTGCCTGTCAGTTTTTAAAGTAGGAAGATATTTAAGATTATAATTAACAGTGCCACAAGCATAAATGTTTTTTTGTCTCAAATCAACCTGCAATTCGTAACTGTTGAAATAATTGTCGAAATATACCCTATGGTGCCTACCCTCCAATCCCTCGCAGAATCTCTTCACAACTTTTTCCCCCCAAGTTAGTCTCCACCTTCTCTCCAACATTCCCAGTATATATTTCAGAATCTAAACAATAGCCAGTAGAAGCACATTTTGTCCACACCTTATAGCCCCTTTTTACCGGTTTTTTAGGCATATATTGCTTCAAAGACCTTTAAATTTTATCATAGATTCGTCAATAGCAAATTTTTCTGTATGGTGGTAATTTGTTTTGTAAGCGTTTCGAATAATTTCTATATATGGTCGGATTTTGTACAGTTTATCAAAATTAGGATCGTTTCGTGAAGGCTGCAGATTATTGTCATTTAGATGTAAATTACCGAGGATCCACGAGAAGCGATTGAGTGGCATAAAAGATGATATAAAGTCGTCGCGCAAGTCAGGTGAAGATGACCAATGGTCTCTGTAACTCGGAGTCTTTTTTATACCCATCACTAAATTCAGAGCAATAAATACCGACATCTCATCTGTGGTGGCAGGACACATTTCCTTTTTGTTCAGCATATAAGTTTGTGTGAAATGTTATGTGCTGCAGAAGATCGTTTGTCCATAGCAATTGAAAAATTCGAAGAGGTCAACTGTTGACGGGCAGCTAGACTAGATATATCGTCAGGCAAATGGACAGAAGGAGTATAGTTATCAGGTTCTAAAATGGAGTAAGATTTCTTCCATTTTGGCCATCTAACAATAGTAGGAACTCGCGGCGGATCAGCAGCAGCAACAGCGGCGGGCTGCCTACGCTGAAGCAGCTCTGCTAATGGAATTTCATCCTCAGACTCGAACTCTTCGTCAGATGACATTGTATTCTCACCTAGCACCATCTCTTGCGGAACCACTTCTTCATTCTCAGGCTGGTCTTGAGCATCCCAGTCATCTCCACCAGCACAGCTATCAGGATCAGAAGGTATATCTTCGAATATTAATGCCCTTTCAATTTCCCGGTCGGATAACTTCTTCTTTGGCATCTCCTTTAAAAAACAGGAAAGTTAAGTAATATTTCTAATACACTAAGTTTTTCCATAAAAAATATACACATGACGAACGGTGGTTACCGCTGCTAACCACTTTGAATAAGTGAATTTATTACAAAAAGTATGGTATCCTGAAGTTTAATTCTGCACTACATTTAATTGAATAGGTATATTGAACAAAACAACACAATAAATAACTTATAAATCATAATATTTACTTACCACACAAAAAAAAACATTCACTTTCACTCCAAACTTAAAAAACGGTAATTTCGATTAAAGTTTTAGTACGTTAGAAAACCGTGGCGCTAGTTGTTTTCGATCGGAGTCTTACCGTTTGAGTTTACTAAAACCATCGTACTACGCGCGATTTTCGTAAAATGGCGCTGTTCTAGATTACGAGCCAAACTATAGGTGGTTATCCCTAGTAACCACTATGAAGAAAAGAGTTAAATAAACGAAAACGAACCAGATTACACAGAGTTTGTAAAACTTGTTTAAATTTACGGGCGAAGATTTTACGTGACAACGTCTTTTTCTCGGTAGAATATTTATTGATATGAATATAATTAAATTGCACAATAGGAACAAGGAATTGAATGAAAATAAGAATTGCACAAATTTTAACTATAGAAATATATTTTGTTTACTAAAACATTGTACATGTAATGACGAATCTAAGCACTCCATATTTTCACTACAGACACAGCTGACGATACTTTAACCACACGTGTGAACTTGTATTGTGACGCTTTCTTGTTTTTCCAACGCCAAGAACGTTCGAGAAAGACAAAGACAGAGACACAAGCATGCGCCGATTCAATGCGCCTAATTCTCTAGTGCTGCGCGCGCACCGTTACGTTACCGGGCGTTACACTTTTTCATAAGTGACTCCCAGCCGCAACCTAATTTAAGACGTTGTCACGTCAAAAAAACGTAAAAATCAAATGGCTGCCGATCCATCCAAAACTGGTTGCACTTGTGTGGATAGTGATGAAAACGCGTCTCCCACAGAATCGCCACAATCGCAAGTACTGCCACCACCAGTTAGCGCAACCCTTCCTATTGCTTCCATTAAACCTGGAAGAAATGAGTATAATAGTACAGATATTTCACCTTTTGTTGTTCATATTATTAAAAAAAGTACTGGAGATAACCAAGATACGAACCTCCATCCTATATGCTTTGGACGATTCTTACATAAATTTAATATAAAGGATGTAATACAAGGCAGTGTAAAACGCGTTGGTCGTAATAAAGTATCCATGGCATTTTCCAACTTTAATTCAGCAAATTCTTTTCTGCAACATACAGCTTTAACATATCAGGGCTATGAAGCTTTTATCCCTACTTTTCACATAACTCGTATGGGGCTTGTACGGGGTGTCCCAGCAGACATGTCCTTAGAGGATGTTAAAGATAATATAAGCGTTCCCTTAGGCTGTGGGCAAATTGTTAAAGTCAGACGACTAAATTATAAAACTACAGTTGATGGTTCTGTTGTTTGGAAGCCATCACAGACAGTTGTTTTAACGTTTGACGGGCAGGTCCTTCCTACTAGGGTATTTATGTGCTTTAATTCCTTACCAGTCGACTTATACATTTATCCATCCATCCAATATTACAATTGCTGTAGATATGGACATACCAAAACAACATGTAGATCGAAACCAAGGTGCTACAAATGTGGTCAAGACCATACGGGTGCATCTTGTGATTTGGACAATGATGCAAGTTATTGTTGTTTATGTGGTGGTCGCCATGTTGCCACAAGCAAGTTTTGCCCTGAAGCAAGTAGACAATTTAATATTAAAAAATATATGGCACAAAACTGTGTCTCATATGCTGAATCGTCTAAAATTCATCCGCCAATAACTAAATCTTATGCTGATTCTGTAAAATTGCCTCGTACGACAAGTTTAAATGCCCAAAATACACCCATTCAGCCACAACAATATAAATCGTATACAAAAACCATTTTCCATAAGCCCCGTTCTCCGCCGAAACTAGGAAAGGGTTACGATCGTGATGCTCACCAAGCTCTGGTGCAAGATTAAAACCCTTCCTACTCTGATGGATGTGCTTTAAAATTAAAAACAGTTACAGAAAATAGCAATTTGACAGAAACACAACACTCACAACCAATATCTGACATAATTGTTGCACTAATTGCATCATTGTCCCACTCGATTTCACCGTCCAACGTTGCCCCTTTACTAGAAAAGATTTCACATATTTTAAACAACAATGGCTCAGATAACCAAAGTCTTGCAGTGGAACTGCAGAAGTATAATAAAAAATAAATGCGACTTAATATACTTGATAAACAAATTTGAACCCAGCATTATAGCTCTTTCTGAGACATGGCTAAGACCGGAGTTTTCCTTTAAAATTCCTGGTTATTCATGTCTCCGCGAAGATAGAGCTGACGGGTATAGCGGTGTTGCTATACTCATCAAAAATTCCCTTCATTTTTCCAATTTTGACCTTCCATCTCACCACAATGATTTTTCTATAGTTTCTGCAATAGTAAATAATATCTGTTTCATTTCAATATATATTCCTCGACCTTCTCCGTCAATTTTTCGGGAAATAGATAATATAATTTCTATCTTACCTAAGCCTTTTTTGATTTTGGGAGATTTTAATTCCCATCATCAATCTTGGGGATGCTCGTCCACAAATACAAGTGGAAGAGATCTGCTAAATTTAATTGATATCCATAATCTCTGTGTTTTAAATTCTGGTTTACCTACTCGCCGTACTAACCCTAATGAAGGTCTTAGCGCCATAGACCTAACTTTAAGCACATCAAATCTAGCTTCTTCCCTTACTTGGAAAATTCTACCTTCTACCTATGGAAGTGACCACTTCCCTGCTGTGATTGGCTTTCCAAGTAATAATAAACCTTCCACTCAACCATCGCCTCGTTTGAAGTATAATTTAAAGGATGCGAATTGGGATCAATACAAAAAATGTCTGGATGATAAAGTTTGTCATCTTCCAAACATTCAAGACGAAGAAGAAACAACATGTGCAGCTGCTCTAGTTAAACTTTTAACAGACGTTGCTGATGAGGTTTTCCCTATTAAAAAGTGTAGGAGTACAAAGATTCCCTCCCCACCTTGGTGGGATCAAGAGTGCACTGAAGCGGCAAAAAACAGAAAACAAGCTGAGAGAATATATTGTCAAAATATGACAACGGAGAACTTTCAGCATTACCAACAAGTTTCTAAGAAGACGAAAGTCTTATTTCAAAAGAAAAAGACTGAAGGATGGAAATCTTTTTGTTCCACCATTTCTCTACAAACACGCCCTTCGATTGTTTGGAGCAATATTAGACGCTTTAGATCAGCTTATAACGAAAACTCTATTGTTACTCTTTCTCCTACTTTGACCAATAACTTTTTAGACCATTTGGCTCCCCCTTCTGTCCCTGAATTTATTTCCAAAGTAATAGTCCCAAAATCCGATAATTTTTTGAATTCCATATTTTTACTGTCTGAGCTCAAGGGTGCATTGAGTGACGTTAAGGACTCTTCTCCAGGTGAAGATGGCATTCCGTACTCTTTTCTTTGTAATCTCAGTGATGATGCCCTCCTCTACTTTTTAAACATTATTAATTCTGTTATGTTATCTGGTAACATACCGAAGTCCTGGAGATCACAAATTGTGATTCCTATTTTAAAACCTGGCAAGAGTCCATCCCAAGTTTCATCTTACAGACCCATAGCCTTGTCATCGGTTCTAGTTAAAATTGCAGAACATTTGGTTAAAAATCGTTTGGAGTGGTATCTGGAGAGCAATCGTTTATTAACAGATAGTCAATATGGATTCCGTAAAGGAAAAAGCACCATAGATAGCATTAGTATATTTGTATCTGATATTCGGATAGCATTTTCTCAAAATGAATCAGTAATTGCATCATTTTTAGATATCAATTCGGCTTATGATAACGTAATTCCTTCAATTCTGAACAAAAAACTTCGTGACCTTAATGTTCCTAGCATACTGATGAACTTTATTACTAATTTATTATCTGAGAGATACATTACTATATGCTCAAGTGATGATTCCAAGTTATCCAGACGTGTGTCAAGAGGGCTACCACAAGAATCTGTACTGAGCCCTATACTTTACAATATTTATACATCTGATCTGGAAGCCACCTTAAACGATTCTGTTAAAATTCTTCAGTATGCCGATGACCTTCTGCTGTATACCTCAGGAAATTTGATTGCTAATATGAATTCCAAAATGTCAGCAGCTATGGACTTATTATCATCTTGGATGACTTCAAACGGTTTAGACCTTTACCCCACTAAAAGCTCAATAGTATTATTTACTAGAAAACATATAAGCCCTGTAATTGATGTGAAATACAAGAATTGTCCCATTCCCGTTAAGAATGAGGTCAAATTCCTTGGTGTTATCCTTGACTCGCGACTTACGGGTAGCGCACACTGCGAATATGTTGTTACGAAGTGTGAACGGAACTTAAATATATTAAGATGCCTTTCGGGAGTGTGGTGGGGAGCTCATCCTGTTTCATTGCGACTCCTGTATAACGCATTAATTAGAAGTATTTTAGATTATGGCACATTTGTTTTGGAACCATGCAACTTAGCATCATTTAAAAAATTGGATACTATTCAAAACAAAGCACTCAGATTAATATCAGGCGCAATGAGATCCTCCCCAATTAATGCCCTTCAAGTCGAGTGTGGAGAACCTCCTCTGAAATTAAGACGACAGTTTCTTTCAGACAAATTTCTGTTTAGGCCTCTTCAATTCTCTCATCATCCTTTATTTCCAAAACTTAGAATTCTTTCTGACCTCATTCAATCTTCTTCATATTGGAAAAGAAAAGTACCCCCTTGCTTAGTATTAAGTTTTCATAAATCTCTGTGTCTTTCATCCCCTACATTTCGTTCTGAGTCCCTTCCCCTGTTCATGACTAATGTAAAAGCCCTTCTATTCTCTCCTAATATTAATTATTCTTTGGGTATTGTTAAAGACCATCCTGATGCAAATTCTAAATTCCTAGAAGCAGCAAATAATAAATGGCCCGATTTTCACCACATTTTTACGGATTCTTCGAAACACTCTGTAGGTTGTTGCGGTGTAGGAGTATATCACCCGCGCTATAAAATTATCCAAAAAATAAAACTACCTCCGGTAACTTCAGTCTTCACTGGTGAATGTTATGGAATTTACAAAGCTTTGGAATACATCCTTCTTATGAAAATTAATAAATCTGTTATTTTATCTGACTCATACAGCGCTCTTCAAGCGATCAAAAATTCCCTTTTAAGTTCAAATCTTTCCATGCTGTAGTGATGCAAATAAGAGAAAAGCTTTTTGAATGCCATTCGAAAGGCTTTTTTGTGGTTCTGTCTTGGATTCCTGGTCACTCTGGAGTAAAGGGAAATGTTAAAGCTGACCGCTTAGCTAACGAAGCTATTACAGATGGCGATATACATCCATACATTAATTATTCGAATGACCTAGCTGCTCTTCCCTTAACTTTTCTCAGAGAGTCTTGGGCTAAGTCTTGGGAAGACAGTCACCGAACAAAAGGACGAGTATATTCAAAGATTCAGCCAGATATTCCTAGAAAACCATGGTTTTGTGGATTAACGCTTGGGAAGAGAAGTACCAGTTGCTTAATACGAATGCGCTTGGGTCATGTTTGTTTGCCTGCTCACCTTGCCAGAATCGGAATAATCGACAGTAGTGCTTGCGAATGTGGTGAGGAAGTGGGTGATCTGAATCATTTATTCTTTTCCTGCCCTCGATATGACCGTTCCTCTTTTATTAGTCAACTTATATCCCTCCGGGTTCCTTTCCCAACATGTATTTCTTCTTTACTTATATTTAATGTTAAAATATATAAAACCATATCTTTATTTATTGTACATAACAATATTAAATTATAATGTGTCTTTATTTATCTATTGTATTGAAACTTATCTTGTAATTTTATTTCATTTATTTATTTTTATTTGCTCCATTTTACCAACTTGCCTGACTTATCTTGATTCCGATTTCCGAACATTCCTTTTTCCTTGAACCACGTTTCCCTACCTATCCGCAACTTGTCATTGGCGTAGCACAGAAAAGTGCTTGTAGCCACAAAAAAGAAAAAAAAAAAAAATTATAGTGTTTCCAAGGTGTGTGATGATTTTAAGTAGGTATTTAATTTAACTTAGTTGCTAAGAAAGATCAGTAGGTAGTCAGGAAATGTACAGCAACTTCAGCTATATTTTTTTTATTGCATTGAATGGCGAGAAGAGCACGCCGTTCGCCTGATGGTAAGCGATGCGACCGCTCATGAACAGTAGCAAAACCAAACAACACCTTGATTTACAAAGCAATGCTTGGCATTCCACTGCGCTCGCCATCCTGAGACACAAGATGTTAAGTCTCAATATGTCCAGTAGTTACTCTGACTACAATGTCCTTCAATCCGAATCACAACAGTGCATTTAAACTGCTGTTTGACGGGAGAAATAGACATTGCGGTGGTACCCACCAAGACAGCCTCTCACATATGAGAGACTGACCACCAGTAAAACACAAAAACCAAAAACAAACAAAAAGCTAAACCACACTTGTAATGTAATTTGGGCCTTATGGCGTAGATCATATGGCATATTGTATACTAATAATAAATATGTAAGTATTTTTCTACTATTATAATATAAATATCGTTAGAAATAAAATTGAAATTGCCTTATTTCAATTATACTACCTTTTTTACGGTGGTCGCGGGTTCGAATCCCAGGGCACACCTCTGACTTTTCGGAGTCATGTGTGTATTGATAGTCAATCACCACGCACTAAAACGGTGAAGGAAAACATTGTGAGGAAACCTGCATACCATAGTGATTTATAAAAATTTCTATGGTATGTAAGTCCGCCAACCCGCACAAGGCTAGTGTGGTGGACTATATGACCTAACCACTCTCAATCGAACTCTCCATTGTAGAGTAGGCCCGTGCCCTGCAGTGGGACTTTTACAGTTTCTCTAACTATGTAATCTAAGCGCGCGCTCAAGCTCGAGCCGAGCGCTCAAGCCACTACTCGAGCGTCGAGCGCTTCAGTCGAGTCCCGACTCGAGCACGAGCAATCTGCTTGAGCGTCGACTCGAGCGTTTAAGCGCCGACTCGAGCTTTTTTACAACACTGCCAATTTGTGTGTTACCCCGTTTTCAATGTTGCCCCCACTTACCCTAAAGTCCTTTGATAACCGAAATTATATTTAGATATTATCCTTTTAAAACGAGTCTGATAGGAATTAAATAGCTCAAGACTATTTATTTTTACTTTTCTTTTCCAAGTAATTCATGCATGTTGAACAACTTGTCAAATATCAGCCAATAGCAAGGCAGAAAAAGGTGGCCCGGCACCACCATTTTTATTTACGTATTTGAAGTACCAGCGCTCCCTCTATATTATAGATACTCGTAAGCAGTATAGGTACACCGCATTGATACTATATCATTAAGGTATTAACGCTAAATAGGAAGCTGGACAGAGCCGGCGCGGCGGCGTCAGGGTAGAGCGCGATTGGGCGCCGAATGCCGGAGATCTGTATAGATTTTTTATTAACCTATAGTGTATCGAGTTAATCTATTTACTGTCATTACAGAATGTTAGCTTTTAGTTAAGAACCTGGTGACTACTTTAGGCTTATGAATTAGCATTCATCATCATACACAATATGAAATGAAACAATGATGTATTGATAGAAAAAAAATTTTATTTTTCAACATTTGTGCTTCCATCACAACAAATGCACATGTGGGTAATCATGGTTTTCTTAACATGAGGTACTAATTGTTTCATTGATTTCATCACCCAAAGACAACAGTTTCCTCCATTGTTCAGGAGTTAGGCTGATGCCTTTCTTGCCAGGTAATAAGTCACCATTCTTTTCGTAAAATTCTCTTATATCTACATAAACTTTACCTTTAAATTCTCTTACTTTTACCAACTTTTTACCCTGTAAAACCCATGTTGGTTCCTTATCATTTGTTTTAGAACTTGTTTTTGCTTTCTTTTCTGGCGGTTGATTTCTCTGTAAAATAAAATAAAGATCCATTTATTAAAATTGGATTGCCAAAATGTACTAAAACTATAAATTCAAAAATTAGTTTTTGAGTTTACATTATCAGAAAATAATAAAAATTGTGTAATTTTACATCCATAAATAGTATTAAGTATATATTGAGACATTAATAAATAAAAAATTGGTTTCAATATTTTAGGCAGGATTTTTCTAAAATATTGTGAATTGATCGACAATTATATGGAGACTAACATACAGCCGATGAATAACGTACTTTATAATCCCTCAAGATTACTGCGAAGCGTGTTTTATTGCACTACACTGAGTGGGTACATTTGTTATGTTTCATTCACCAGTGTTTAACACAATATTAAGGCACCCATGAATTAAAGATCAAATGCCAGCTGGGCCAAGTTTTTCTTAACTTAATATATTAACATAGCATACCAGCAAAATCCCCACAGTGGCCCTCTTGAACAGCGCTTGGATCGTATGGCAAGAGAAATCCCGGCCTCTCGGAAAGCATACTGGCCCAGTGCCGCTGTGCAATCCGTTTCTAAACTACTGGATAGGAGGGAGGCCCACTCTAATCTAAACGCATTGAAACTCGTCTTTGGCACATACTACATCAATAACAGATTCAATCTATGCGTGAGGCCCAATTTGCAAGGCGTCGAATAGCCGGCTATAACGAGCCTTCCACGTAGGCGAATGCACTCCACGTGATCTCATACAAATATACTACTTTCTCAACATGTTAATGTAGGTATTTCGGAAATACTAGCAGACCTCTGAATAAATAAAGTTGATAAACTTTGAACTTACATCAACGGGCCCATCATCACTATCACTGCTTGAACTCTCTTCCTTCTTACTCTTATGCTTAGGCATGTCTGATCAGCTTATCTGTAAAAAATACTTTTTACTAGTCTAGTAATTACTCTAGAACCTATTGGTTTTATAATTGCATATTTAACAACATAAAACAGGAAACACTAACCTAATTCTAATTTCTAACCAACAAACAACAATACCGACACAAATACTATTATAATGATTGATCATTGAATACCACAGACGACTAAAAATACAGACGGCCAACTCCATACAAAATTTTTAACACGTTATGAAAACTCACACATCGAAACCAAACATGCTTTTCTACATATATATTTCATTCAATCTTCATCGGATCTTTCTTTCATTTCATTGATAATTTTGTCACTGACCAATAGTATTAAAGAATTTTGTTCATCGTATTTGAGCCATCTCTTTCGTACGTTATACGTATATATATTTAGATGCGTTTCCGACCAGGGCTGGAAATCGGTACTTTACCGAAATTACCGATTTTGAAATATTTAGGGATGTACGTTATACTTTCAGCATACCGATTTTTACTACCAGAAATTTACCGGTTTTATATTCGGGTTTCATGCTTATATATTCAAATTTATGGATTTAAAATAAAAATAACAATTAAAACCAAGTTATAATTCTAAACCTTTACTCAACAATATATTCTTTGATTTATTTGATGTTATATTATTATATTACAACACTTATTTTAACATTTTTAACCTAATGAATATTATAACCTACAATATTTTTTTATACATTTTCAGATTAATTTAAACATTTTCAATTTGTTAATATCGCTTAATTTTATCTCTTAATTTTTGGACCAATAAAACAATGCCAAATGTAAGAACATGACTACAGAATTGAAATATGCATTGACAAATAAAAATTTAAATGGTAACATTAATTGTTGCAAATTATATTTTACAATACCATGAAGCAGCACAAGATTGCTTTGTTTGTAAATTTTATCTAAGAGACAATTAACATAAAGTAAATAACAAACAAAACGATTTAGCTTACTTTTCGAGAAATTGAAATGCAAAAACAAGACAAACATAATTAAAATAAGCTATCAATTAATGAATAATTATTTAAATCATTGAAAACATTAAATGCATCATGCATTACTAAATACTAAAACTTTTTTGATTCATTATTATAATATATTAAAGGAATAGGCAAAACATATGTTTGAATATAGTCATTTTAAAGAATGTTATTGCTATTACTATTATAGTATGCACAATATAGGTCTATAATATACTTTTATAAACTACTGCATTGCGCTGGATTTGAAAATATAACCAAAATCTTTAGCAAATGCATTTTTATGAGAATCTTAATTATATCAAGAAGTATAAATATTATAAACAGATTATTAATGAACATAATTACTTCTGTTGTGATTTAACCTTCGCCAATATTAACATATAAGTCTACATTGTAGTGATCCTGCAGACGCAGTAGATACCTCCTTTGTACTTCCAATGATGAACCCATTTGCCTGCGAATTGCTTGGACTGGAAATTTGACCCGAGTCTAGCCTAGAAATTATACAACAATTAATAAAGAAATAAATACTATAAGGGCTCAATCTGTTGAAGTTGACTGCTTTCTGACTTTACATACATATAACCATAAAACATTGGATAGTTATAAATGAATATGTTATGAACTTGGAAATACCTATACCAAAAAATGGCTTTAATCTTACACTGTACTGTGCTGGGACGACTCATTTACTTTTCACTGCAGAGCACTAGCCTCCTGTATAGTCGAGAGTACGAATGAAAGGAGTAAGGCTACATAATTCATCAACTCGACACTAACAAAAAGTTAACCTTATCACATGTTCAGAGATCTAATAAATCGGTATTTTAATGGGTATTTATTTCAAGTTATTGTTATTTCTTATATTCCTGTAGCAGATTAAACTAGAAATAGGGTCACAGCGGAATAACATACTATTATATTTACCTTAATTATGTCAGATGAGGTTAGATTTATGTTTTTCAATAATTTGGTATTTCTTGCTCCGCCAACGTAGCTGTTCACTTATTAAAGTGTTTGTATATTTTGTTTGTGAAGGCTGCACAGATATTTCTATGTTTTTTTCGTTTGTGCACTCGGGAACAAAACACATAACTAAAATTAATAATTATCACGTAAATCAAGTCTTTAGATACGGTTTACACAAACAAAACTATATCATGTTTGTACTGCTAAATATTTACGTTACTGATTACAAAACATATGAAATAACATGCAATTAAAAATAAAATAAGCAAATCCAAACTAAACAACAATCGACTGTTGAAAAATATGGCAGCAATATGGCGGCGACAGGGCACGCACACATTCATAAAAGTGGCGGAGCGTGAAAGAGATGGGGCGAAAACGGCATATGAGAAAGCGAGATAGAAATTTGCGTCACTTTTTAAGCCTGAGTTAAACCGGCCTGTTGAATACCAGTCGATGAATCTAACACAGATAACTATCAGTGTTGCCAACTGCTACCGAAGGCCTGTTGCTAGGAATTTTAGAGCAAGTTGCTAGATTGAGTAATTTGTTCGTCCTGAAAAGTAGCTAGAAATAGCTAAATTTCTCAGTAAAATTAAATGCCGTTTTACATGATTATTAGAAATCACACAACTATCTTTTATTAAAGGCTTTAATATTTATTGCATTTAAAATTTTATTAACAAAACAAACTATAATAGTAATATTAGACTTTACATTATATAAGACAATTTAAAAAAGAAACACATAACTCAATTAACTACTAGAGGAAGATGTAAAAGGTTGTGAACACTGGGAAAATAATGATAAATCTTGTGTATCTGAATCAGCTCGTCCACTTGATTTTGAATATTTTTCTACAGTACCCATTTTGTCAAGTACGGACTTAGGAAAGACGTAGTTGTGATAACATTGGCCGCTTTTCCTAAGTGAATCTCTTATACAGAGGATAGAATTAAGAGTTACTAAACTCATTCTATTCTTTTATTTATTTTTATTTTAATTCATTTGGGAGAATAATCTTTCTACCTCAGCATTTGAATGTGGAAGTGAAAGACATGCTATAGCAAGTTCGCTTATATCTTCAAGTATGTTATCTCCAGAAGCATTTTTATACTTTTTAACTTCCACCCATTTGAACGAATGAAGAATATGCCACTGTTGCATTATCTTATCTATTTTTTCTGGTGTGAATCCCAAAATTTCAGTAAGGTTCATAATATCGTTTATTTTCACGGGTTTTACTGTTTCTTCAGGACTTAACTTGACTTAGTAACTGCATAGATTCTAATTATTGTTTATAGTTATCTGGAAGTCTTTGTTGTAATTCGGTAACCAGGCGCATTAAAAGTGTGACGCAGCGTAGTCTTATGGCATTTGAAGTCTCGGAATCAAATGAATTATAATTATATTTTTCGGGGGTTCCCAGCCGGCGCGTTTTATTTTCAGCGCTCTGACCAACAACCAAAAGTTGCCAGACAAAGTAGCTAAAAAGTTTAGCTACAAGTTTCAAAAAATTGTAGCTGCCTGACATCAAAAAGTTGCTAAATCTAGCTATAAAGTAGCTAAGTTGGCAACACTGATAACTATAAACTAGTCAGAGAGAATCTAAGAACAAAATATTTTCTATGGAGTTGGCATGGCAAATAATGGTGGAATAGTGCTATTGCGCTCATTTGGTGAGCTTTCTCTTTCTGACTGCAGCCGTTAACACCAATGATTAAAGAGTAGAGAGGATAAAGCATAAGGTCACGTAACGCGGGTCACTTTGATATACAAACATGGCGGCGGCTCCGCCCCTAAAAATAGTGATACGCTAGTACCGAATTTTCTATCGATATCGATCATCAACAGTGGCATACGACTAACATTAATATAACATTTTTAATTTTCGCTTTACATGTCAATTGAGTATATAAATCCGATGAAAATAGGTCAATGTTTTGATATTTTTTTCATGCTATGATTTATTTCATGGGTAAGTTTTACCTGATGATTGGATTGGATTTGTCAAATATTACACACATGAAATAAAATACAACTTTATTAATATCTAGAAATTGCTTGCGACTTCGAATAGTATTACCACACTTTTTTCCTTAAGCACCAATTTTCATCATGTCAATATTTTTTTTGCCAAATTATAACTAAAATCTAAAAAGAAAACAGACATTTAGCAAACAACAATGAAAATATGTACACTAAACTAACAACTTAAATATATAAATAGAAAAAATTGAGAGGTGTCAAGGGGCACCCGAATGGAACGAAGTTTTTTTTCTATTAATTAGTGAAGGAATTGTAATAAAATTTTAGTTCTTTTAAGTTATAAAATAATACCTTTCATTATTAACAAATATAATGTTATATAAACTTAATCAGTAAGCTAAATTTTAGTAATAATTGGCAAAGATACATTATCAAATGAAGGGTTGATGATTGACAGCAGGATAACAAACTAAAATTGTAAATAATAATAAATTTATTAAGGAGGATCGAAAATCAATGTATTACGGTTTTATTATGTAATTTTAATTATATGTCACCATCAAATGAATCATTTGGGTATCACCATCATTATGTTTTTTTTCACATATTTATGCAATTTATGTTTCTTTTGTACCAATTTGATTTATGACATTTGATGAAAATTAGAAATTGTCGCAACGTTTCCCACTTAATTTTGGGCTTCAGCGTATTCTTAGTTTATACTATAGCCATTAACATATTAATATGTATATGGATATTTTATTGCCTCTATTAGAGTTAAATAAAATGTAGGACATCATTTTCAAATAAAGAAATAAAAACGATTGTCAAATGTTTTAAAGTGTCGTTACAACTTTTCGAGAGTTTTTTTTTCCGTTTAGCCCCCTTTCACAACGCGCGATAAGGAACTTCGTTTCAATACAGCAATTTGACAGCCTCCGTGGCGCTGGCGGTTAGACGCCGCCTGTGAAACGAGAGGCCGCGGGTTCGATCCCCGCACCGAGAGAAATGTTTGTGCAGCCCACAAATATTTCTTTCGGGTCTGGGTGTTTGAGACCGAAAAGTCTCTCGTAGTTCCTGATACCCACGACACAAGACTCGATCTTAGTGTGGGGTCAGGACTATATATGTGCCTGTTGGAAAAAAAAAAAAAAATATCTACACAAAATTAACAATTAAAATGTAAAAATAGAAATTAAACAATTAACTAAATAGACTGACATTATTGTTTTCTGTGACATGAACCATAGTAATTTTAAAAGGCGATATAAAAAAAAAAGAAGACAGTTGGTGTTGCTGACGAAGTTTCTTGCGCCACTCCTTCTTCACAGCTACAACACGTTCCGAAGCGGTGGTAGCAGAAATGATCAATCCAAATGATCTTTTGAAAGACTATTTGAATTAAGAATATTTTGATTTTGAATAAAGAAATTGTAGCGGACATCGCGAACGAAGGCAGGAAATCAGCACTAGAGAAAAATATTTTTCAAATAAATCAATCAAACAAAAAATACATGAGGTACATACATACATAAACATACAAGCGGTGAATAATGTGTACTATAGATTTTAATTTATGTATAAATATTGACTGCCTCGGTGGCGTAGTTGTACTATGGTACGGTTACAAAGCTGAGGTCTTGAGTTCGAATCCCGGGTCGCGCAAAGTGATATCGGCTTTTTCTATTCATTATCAGCACAGTCAGGAATTTGTGCCCGATATGGCGATAGGCTCGCCACCTACAACATCGTAGGTGGCGAGCCTATCGCCATATCACTTCCCCTCTGGCGGGGGCACGGTGATGTGACGTGTTTACGTTCTCCTCATTTTAAATTGTATTTTGTGTGTTTGGAGTGCATTTATTCGCTCGTGGGTTGCTTATTGTTGTATGGTGTAGTATTGTGAGCAACGGTCTGTAAGTTTTTAAATGTTTTATTGCGTAATTTGGTGAAATTAAGCAATTAATCCTCGGTAAGTACTTTATATTCTTTTTAGTGTGGGTATCGTAAAAAAAAATATCGCTCGGCCGGCATACAATCAGCTGTTGTTTCTTTTCAAAGTAATATTTTATATTGTTTGTGTCATTTTATAAGATTAAAAATAATAAAATCTTAGTTTCATTTCGGCAAAATAATGTCAGCTCAAAATAAAGTTCCGCCCGACCGTGGGCCCAATCCTTTCGGTCAAAGTAAGCTAACACCTAGGTCACCTAATTCGGCTAAACGACTTTTTAGTGACACGACTTCACCAACTTATGTTTCCCCCGTATGTTCCAAACGTTTGCAATTATCGGAATCGACCGAGACTTCATCTTTAGATAACGGCAGCGACGCGAGCCGCGCGGACTATTGTGATTTGGTGTCAGATGTTTCCAATTATTTGTCGAAAATTAATGAGCTTGTTAATGATCAGGGCTCGCGTATGAATGTGGCGAATAGGTCGGCAGTGTTAGATATAACGCAACGTGTTACATCCATAGTTTCGTTACTAGCATTAAAATCATCTTGCAATGAAACCAAGTTGGCCAATATGCAACGCGAATTAGACCAATACAAACGTCATGATATTGTCGAGAATAATAATTCACTTTTCTCCGATCGACTTAAACTCCGTTTACCGAAACCTGCACCGCTAGTGGAGTCGCGCGCGCCACGGCCGTGTATTGTTGCATGTCCGACGGATGAGCGATCAGCTGATTTGGCGTCATCGTCCGCAACTAAACAGGCGCTTTTTAAGGCAATAAAGCCAAGTGATGACGGATTCCAAATTGTAGGCGTGAAAAAAACCACGAAGGGTCGCGTCGTGCTTCGTGTTGCGAATGAGAAACAAATTAAAAAACTCGAATCTGTCGAGGCAATTAAATCGGCGGGATTACGTCTCGAAAAACCCAAGGGGGCCGCCCCCGTATCCTCGTTAAGGATGTGCCATCCTCTATGGAAGACCGCGCTTTTATTACCGCACTGTATCGTCAAAATATCAAGGACGAATTGCCAATAAAGGAGGATGATTTCATTAAATCCATTAAAATAGTTCGTAGACGTAATTTAGATAACGGTCGTAAATGGATTGGCATTGAGTTAGATTCAGAGATAAGGAAACATCTGGCGGACACAAAAGAGAAATTATTTATTGACTGGGCCACCTGTCGATTCATTGACGACTTAGAAATAGTGCGTTGTATGAATTGTCAATACTATGGGCATGTGCAAAAGTTCTGTACAGTAAAAACACCTACGTGTGCCGTCTGTGCTGAAGCACACGAGACTAAGGCGTGTCCGCACAGTTCAGACACAGATTTTAAGCCAGTATGCGCACCTTGCAAGCGCTTTAAAAAACCCCACGATCATCGCTGTGGGTCTCAGGAGTGTCCAACGTACAACTACAAACTCCAACAACTATTTCTCTCGACCCAGTACTAACACAATATGAATAACTTTACCATCGGACAGTTAAACCTCCATAATGATAGGGTAGCAACGTCGGAATTAGATACGTTAATTCGCGAGTATAAGTTAAATATCGTACTAGTACAGGAGCAATATCAACATGCGCGTATATCTAGTAAGGTCGTACAACTTGATAGCAACTCACGAGCAGGTATTTTTGTGTCGGGTTCAAATCTTACCGTAACCTCTGTGCGTAATCTTATGACGTCACACTGTGCTGTCGCTGAGGTGTCTAGTCCGATTTGTAAGGTTTATGTTGTGAGCTGTTATTTCAATACTCAGATCCTGTGGGTCCTCACCTGTGTCACCTCCGCTATGTCTTGCGGTCCCTCGCTGGACATAAAATTATTATAGGTGCTGACGTTAATGCGTCATCTGTCCTTTGGTATGGCAAATATCGCTCCACTGATACCGAGCGACGTTGCGCTGTAGAAGATTTCATTGCAGAGATGAATCTCGAAATACACAACACCCCCGATGCACCACCTACTTACAGTAGCCCTATGGGCGAATCTTCTATTGACGTCACACTTTCTAGTGGAGACGTCCGTATTGATAGGTGGCGCGTCCTACCGGACGCGTCGTGTAGTGACCATCGCCTGATTGTGTACGGCTGCGGGCACGAAACTAGCGATGGCGGAGCGGTGGCGGGGCGATGCGGCGGCGGAGCGGCGGCGATGCATTCAAAAGCATGGACAGTATAGGTGACGCGCACGAAACACGCGACAGCGGGGCGGGGCGATCGAGCGTTGCACAGGCGGCAGGAGGGCGACAGCGGCGCGGGTGTGACGAATAAGATTAATGTTACGGACAAATAGGTAAAAATCGAAGTTTTCGTTTATTTACATACATTGGGAATTGTAAATATATGTTTAAATTAACCATATTTTTTTAAACAAAAGTATAATCTAATAGCGTGGTGGATTATACTTATAGCCTAACCACTCTCAATCGTACTGTCCAACAGCCCGTACCCTGCAGTGGGACGTATATGGACTGATGCAGATATTCTAGTAGAATACATCAATTATAGGTACTGTTGTTTTTAAAATCTATCTAATATTGTAGCCTTAATAATTAAAAATTTATAAGTTGTTAAACATACATTATCATATTTGTTTTTATATTTTATTTTACATTATTCTGAAACAGTAGGTAGAAATGTAACAAATATATGATGTGTAGTATCTGCAGCAATGCCGACTTGATCTATATTTCCCTGTAATAACTAATAGACCAAGAGCCCGTGGCCGCCAGACCTTCGTTATTTTATAAAAGCTGAAAGTTTGTGGGCGCATGCCTCTGACATAAGCATCACACGGTCAGACGCTGACAAAATTGCATTATGTTAAAGTTTGAAAATAGCGTAATATTTAATAACATGTAATTTTGCCGAAGTTATATTATAAAAGCCGAATTTTTTACTGGTGGTAGGTCTCTCATATGTGCGAGGCCATCAGGGTAGGTACCACCGCAATGTCTATTTCTCCCGTGAAACAACACTGCTTAAATGCACTGTTGTGTTTCGGATTGAAGGACATTGTAGCCAGAGCAACTACTGGACATATTGAGACTTAACATCTTATGTCTCAGGATGGCGAGCGCTGTGGAATGTTTCTACTGTTTATGAGCGGTCGTATCGCTTACCATCAGGCGAACGGCTTGCTCGTCTCGCCATTCACTGCAATAAAAAAAACGGGAGTGCCGGCAGAAGTGAAAACTTGATTATTAACGTTGAGCATGTTTGATATTTTGGAATGGTTAGGGAATAATTTTGCACCAATTGCTTTATCAGTATAAAAGTACTATCATTTATGTGGTAGAATACAATATTCATTTATTGCGCTATCGTACACAAACATGACAATTTATATTACATTAAAAATTTAACACTTTAAAACTATTACAATTATTTTACATTAAAAAGTTTATCTCTCCGAAAAATCAACTTTCATCCATAATTTCAACGACTTTTTTCACCATCATCATTACCAGAACTATCATCGCCAATCTCTAAAACTGATACGATAGGTTTATGGTAGCTGAAGTAAGAAACGTAACAGTTTTGATTCGAACCTATTTAAATGTCTAATAAAGACCGCATCAATAGTAGTTTTGTATTTCGTTGTGCTAAGATTGCGATCATTCGACATAGTTAAACCAATTCATTATTTAAAAATTCAATTAATAGTTGATTTTTATCGTCTGCGAAGTTTATGTTGAAATCTCCACTCAAAATCATTGGCAATTCATCAAAGCTTTATAAACTGACAGCTAACTGACAGCTGTCTACTCTCCATCCGTCTTACACTTTTTCGATCAGGTCACGTGTCCTGACGCGAGTTTAAGATTTTATACCCATTACAGAAAAAGTGCTCAACGCCGCCTAAAGAAGTTTTCACTTCAAAAATTTAAATATGTTATTAAGGCAACTACAACAAATATTTCCTTGGTATTCAGACACTTTTGATGGTTCTTTCATCTTGCCAGAAACATTAAAGCTCATAACTTCCAAAGCAACCACGATCGGAACTTCATAATAGGTGATCGTGTGATGCCTATGTTAGAGGCATGCGCAGACAAACTTTCAGCTTTATAAAATAACAAAGGTCTGGCGGCCACGGGCTCTTGGTATATAAGCGACTGATCGACCCGTCATGTTTCGTGCCCACGCGAAATACTACTCTTCATCGCCCCGCTCCGCCGCCGCATCGCCCCGCCACCGCTCCGCCATCGCTAGTTTCGTGCCCGCAGCCTACGAGTTCTTGCCTAGATTGACGCAGGGTCCGGTACATAATAATTTTAATTTTAAATATAAATCCCGAGGCGCAGACTGGGATTTATTTAGCTCGCTATTTGCTCGGCATGCTGGGGACTTCACTCGCAATGATCTGTCAGCTGAAACCTGTGCGGAGATTATGTCGGACACGTTTACATATTGCGCAGACGTTACCATCGGTCGAGGTTCCATCACTAACGCTCGGAGGTGTGATTGGTGGAATGATTACTAGTCCAACTACGTCGGACTTTTCGCAGAGCGCGTAGGCGTTTAATGGGCTTAAGAGACGTTCTGTCACAGGGGAAGCAATTACATCTGCTTTAAATAAACTGAGAGTTGCCAGATCGCATTATAAAGCGGCCGTCCAAAAAATCTAAGGGTAATTTATTACGAAAAGTTGTGGCTCGGTTAGATAGTGAGGGTCCGTGGTCTCCTTTATACCATGAATTCAAAGCGAATAGGTCAATCAATTTGGCATATATTGAGAATTTAAAAATTGACAACAACTACACCACTGGTATTGAGGAGACAACGGACACTCTGTTACAATCGTTAATTCCGGATGATAATGTTGAAAATGACACAGAATACCACAAGCAGATTAGGATGTGGGCCGGGAACTGCCGAACTCTATTCGGATTCAATCTGTCGTCGTTTGATGAATTTAGTGAAATCGTACGATCTTTTGCCCCTAAACAAGGCTTCCGGTGACGATAAATATCGAACAAATGATTAAAGAGGCGTGTAAAATCGGCAGGCGATGCGTTACTTACTGGTTTATAACAGATGCATTGCTGAAGGGGTATTTCCGCGAGTATGGCGTACCGGTTTCATTCGGATAATAACCCAAGAGTGGCGATAAACCTCCACATGATCCTAAGTCGTATAGACCTCTTACACCTGCCTCGATAGGTAAACTTTGTTAGAGCGCTTGTCGTCCCTCGAGTGCTACCGGCGGACAAAATTTCACGAAAAATCAGTTCGGTTACTACGGTAAGGTCAACTATCACGCGCAGACATTTCGTTAGAAGAGCGGTAATACATCGGTGTGTAAATAGTACTCGGTATTTTTCGGACATCTCCGGTGATTTCGAAACGCTGGTGGCCAATGATGCTTCTTAGTTAAATTACGAGGTGCTTAAAAATATATATCCTTATTTCTCGTTTTCCTCGCAGGACAAACAAACTTACTTGGACACCCATAGCAGTGTCGAAACCACGACATGGGTTTGTCCACAGGCTCGGTCTAGGTCCTTATTTTGGAATTTAGGCTTCGACGATTTCTTACATCCCATTACCGTCGGTGTTCTTACACGGATATGCGGACGATGGCCGATTGCGAAAAGTCAAACGAGGTCGGGATTAGAATATGGCAACGCGGTTGAAAATTAATATGTCATTGGGGACATCGAATCGCTTACAGTTGCCACCACATAAACGTCCAATTACTTCTAAAAGGACTTTAAAATCACGCGCGAATAAATTAATAGTACACTGTAAAGAAAAAAATCGGTTTGTTATCTCGGTTAATTTGGAAAGAAAATTTTTCCTTTCTGAACAAGTAAGACGTCGGGAAAAGTCGAAGGACTTTTTTGCTTTGAACAAGAATATCGAAATCAACGTGGGCTATCTTTCATACAATAAAAATCATCTATGAGCAACTACCTAGATGTATGGTATGGAGCCCCGTATGGGCTGATAGGGTACTACGTGCGGTGCGAGAAAACTGCTCAAAGCCAACGTTTCGCGTGATATTGTGACAAGGCATATAGAACTGTGAGTACCGAACTTTGCCTGTCCTGGCGGGTGTACTTCCGTCGATCTGGAGGTGCAACGCAGCGCAGCCATGTATTAAGCTACTAGGGAGAATATGGATAAAGAGTTAAAACTGCACGTGAACTATTAAAAGGCGACAGAGGATTGAAACGCTCCTAGGGTATAGAGCGAACTATAGAGATGGCAAAAAGATGAGGTATCGGGAAGGGACGGCATTTAAACCAAGAGTTCCGTGCGTGCGTGATCGTTTGCGAAGACTGTAGATGTCGATTATTGCGTATCACATTCCTCACGGGCCATGTAACTTAAGGCAAAATGAGACGCTTTAAGCTTGGGAATCGCCTGCGTCCCAATGTTCAACAGCAAATCGCGATAGGAACAATCCGCGCATCAGATACTTTGGAGTGTAGTCTGTGGCAGAATGAGCGAAAACCATGCTGGATATATGCAAATATCACTGGATGCTGTATAACACACGACCTTGTAGAGACAGGCGAATTTCCGGCTTCCGCGTTTTTGCAATACATATTACTGGACTCAGTGAACAGCTCAAGATGAGGTCCATTTAAATGTATAAGATTTGATTCCGTGGTGGCTTTAACAGCTGGCTTCTCCGGCTGTAAAAGTCTGTTGCCGAGGGTATTACCCTTTATTCAGCGTTTTGTCACCCGCTTTGCACGGAGGGAAGTGGACAATAATTTATGTTCCACTCCTCCTATTACGTTACTGTCTGGAATTGTATTTCGTTGCGGGTTAAAGACAAGTTAGAGCATTCCCGGGACTCGCCGAGCTTCAATGCTCGGTGTCAGTACCGTGCGGCCCTGTTGATCCGGTTACAGTTTGATAGTGGTGGGTGTGAGGGCGGGACAGTCTCATCGTAGACGGAACATACAAGGCGAAATGTGGGCTGTCCTGGTGCACTCCCACCCTTCTCGGAAAAAGGCGAGTTTATGTATGCTAAATATACTAAGGATAATGTATTTGTAACAGAACTAATCAAAAATGCAACTGTCTACTATAAACAATAGTGATGTGAATGTATTAACCATTTTGATCTAGTTGGGTCAGCTAGTAAAATGTAACGTTGTTGTAGGTTACTTTGTTTTATATTCCTAATATACTTATACTTTACAATTAGCGTTAAATTTTAAGCCTCTACCAGAATATAAATAGATACCAACGAAGACTAATTTACATTACAACCGTTAGAAAGCAGTTAGACCTGGTGAGACAAACAGCCAGGGGCAGCTCAGACATTTCGTTCATTATTACGTTGCACCATTCTTTGCTCTAAATCAAAAGTACCATCAGGACTTAATACATACTAAATAAAATGAAATAACATAGGTAGTTTTATTGCAATATTGACTGAGGAGGACGAAATCATTAAGTCTCACGGTAGAATTCATCAATGATATGAAAGTGTTGTTTAAGATAAACAGTTATAATTAAGAATAATAAATATAATACCTATTTCTGTTCATTAAAAGGTTCTTTTTTTTATTGCGACGAATAGCGAGACGAGCATGCCGTTCACCTGATGAGTAAGTGATACGACCGCTCATAACTGTAGCAAAACCAACATACTGAATTACAACAGCAATGCTTGGCATTCACTGCGCACAACCATCCTGAGACATAAGATGTTAAGTCTCAATATGTCCCGTAGTTACTCTGGCTAGCAATGCCCTTCAATCCGAAACACAAACATGAATTTACACTGCTGTTGACGGGAGAAATAGACGCTGCGGTGGTACCCCTCCATATGGCCTCGCACATATGAAGACCGACACCAGGCAAACAGGTCCTCCAGAACATTAAGAACAAGAGCACTACGACTAAGGGTCCAGTGTAGGGGCATGTCTCGTGGGTGCTTGATAACAGCTCTATTATACTAGGATGATTAGATAAATCTCCCAATTATTACAATTTTCACTTACCGGAACTATTTTTGGGAAGCTGTTTTTTTTTCAAAATGTAATTGTTGCATCCATTTCGTCCTGGTTTGTATGTTTATAGGTAATCTAAAAATATTAAAGTTCACTTTGTTTGTCAGTCTGAACATTATTATATTTAAATTAAATACTATTATTTAAAAATCATAATATCGCTATGAATAATTTCGTAGCGATCCACTATCCCCTAAACCTGAGTGTAACACAAACTATCAGCGTTATTCACACTACTTGTTTATATAAACGCCTAGAAAGAGTCTAAAATGAATCAACAAGAACAAATACAATATTAAATGATAAAAAAAACAAACCAAATGTAAATTTTGACACATTATTTGGTATTATTTCGTAAAAAAAAAAACAGTTACTAAACCTATGAAAGTTGTGTTGAGTCCCTGTTTGCTTGAACTCGACTTGAATCCTCTAACAAAAACACTGAGGCCAAAAACTTAAAAACTACAATTAAATAATAGCTGAATCTTAACAAACGAGATAAACATAAATAATTCGAAATTTTGATTTTGCATGAGTTGTTTACTTCGATTGACAGATAACGCCACAGTTTGACATTTCATGGAGTTTTTGTTTTACTAGTCTGTGGTTGCGGATGAGCTAAATAAAATGGCGCATTTGGTTCTAGGGTGGTCTAGGGGCGGTCTCAGTGTGGTTAGCTGAAACAAAAATATGGCCATATCGAAAACAAAGGAATTATTATTGGTCTCTTGCATTAAGGGAAAAGTCAGCTTTGTGTAAAAGGAGACCGATCGATAAACGTACAGTCACGCGATATCCTAACATACTATAATGGGATCTTTTTTATATATATAAAGAGGAACCTGACTGACTGACTGACAATGACGGACTGACTGACTGACCGTATCAACGCACAGCCCGAACTACTGTGGAGCTAGGAACTGAAATTTTTAACCAGGTTCTATTGTGACGAGTAGCACTAAGAAGGGATTGGTCGAAATTCAACCCCATAAGGGGGTGAAAAAGGTTAAAAAACTTGGTTTGGAAAAATCGAAACTGGTTAAGTTCAATTGGCAAACTGTCAGTTGTGTTAGCCACTTAAAGGGCAAATAGACTGCACTACTTAGTTTTTCTAAAATTAACCCTAAGGGGTTAAAATAAGGGGGAGTGTTGCGAGAGGTATGGGTGGATTTTATGACAAAATATCTAATCATGCGCACAGCCGACACTCCTGGAGCGACAATGTACTTTTACACAGAGTTTCTACCTATAGACGTAGTAGCACTAAGGAATGATTTTTGGATATTACCCCTAAAGAGTGAAAAGGGTAAAAACGGTTGATATGGGAAATCTAACCATTAAAGCTAGATTCTCAAACTTTGCAAGTTAGTTAGCCTATCAAAACAAAATATAACTGCTACTTTAATTACCCTAAAAGTACCCTAAATAGGTAAAATAAGGGTTGAATTTTTGGGAACCGACTATCGATCAACGCACAGCCGAACTATGCGTTAAAAGTGTAAATTTGCAACCACACATAGGGTTTCCTATTATGATGTAGACGTAGCACTAAGAAGAGTTTTTTTTGGGAATTTAACCCTATATGGAAGGGAAAAGGGTTAAAAACCGGTGTGCCACATGAAATTGTAACCGTTGAAATTGCAAATATTAAACTGGACACTGTAAGGTTATTCCTTAGAACCAGAGTACTGCATATTTTTTTTCTGTAATTCCTCCAAACCCTACATGAGTTAAAATGGCTTGAAGGGTTGTAGCAATACGAAACACGAAGTTACTTGATATCAAAATTCGTATTTCACACTTTTTTTAAACGAAAAATAATGGCGTGGCAACGTTTAAGAAAAATAGCAACTAGGGGGGGAAATAAGGGATGACATTTTCATATAATGGTATAACCTTTTACGGTCCGTATTATGATAACATAAAACGCAGACGAAGTTGCGGCAAAAGCTAGTATTATATCTAGCGCCTTTTGTGCTAATCCAGTCTATTGCTTTCATCATGGCACCTCGCTGACAATGTGTGTCTAAATTGCCAGTGTCCAAACAATTTTTCTCGAACTATCAGTGTGCGTGCTACGCGATTCAATTACTAAGTCGTTGGTCTCGTATTGGCCCTTAACTGGACTTGATTGTATTCCCTGCGTTTTGACCTCGCGTCCTATTGCTGGATTTGGATACTACTTCTCGATTTAGCGTTAGTGGGACTTGAATTTCTACAATAACAATGGCCCCTAGTTTTCTGACAATGCTACTTTGAATGCTTATGTACTTTTTTCCAATTGTGGGATTCGATAGAAGTACGATGAACCTGCCTCGCGGTGCGGGGTGGCGCCAAAACCAACGTTGCCGTGACCCCTTCATTGAATGAGTTACTACATACTAATCCTACAAATGAAGTTCATTCTTGTAGACATTAGTATAGGAATGAAAAGCGCACTATTGCACCATCTGGCTGGCGGATTTTATTCTAAAATAAATATGTCCAGCGACATCTCGACATCGCAGAAAATTTGTGTTCCTCAAATATATTGAGAGCTTTGCTCATCTGTTTCCTAGATACTGTACTAGCTTTTGCCCCCGACTTCGCTGCGTGTACACAATGATATAACGCGTGAATCTTAAATTGTATCCGTTTGGCTGTGCTTGAATTCCGACAGTTCACTTGCTACAAATTGTATTGTAACCTTACTTCAACCATGTCAGGGTTAATTTTCGGAAACATAAGTCCTCAGAAGTTATTCCTTTTTCTATGGTAACGAAAATGCCAAGTTTTGATAATTCTAGCTTTACATTTCCAGTTTCCATGCAACAGTTTTTTTACCCTTTTTTCCTCCCTGATGGGTTGAATTTCCAACAAATCTTTCTTAGTGATACCTGACTCATAATAGGAACCCTAGTTGTGGCGAAAATTTCATCTTGTTAACTCCAGTAGTTACGGCTGGTGCGTTGATCCGATAGTATCGGGTCTACAAAAATTCAACCCTTATTTATATTCATTTAAGGGTTTAATTTTAAATAATTTCAGTATGCATTTATTATTGTTTTGATAGGCTAACTAAATGCAAAGTTGTATAATTCTAGCTTTAATCGGTTTAGATTTTTCCATACAACCGTATGTATTTACCCTTTCAACCCCCTTAGGGGGTTAATTTTCCAAAAATCCCTTCTTCAGTGCTAACCCTACGTCCTAATCGGAACCCGGTGTATAAGTTCCATTTTGATAGCTCCAGTAGTGTCGTCGCCTGTGCGTTGATCGATAGTCATAAAATCACCCGACTCTCGCAACACTTCAACCTTATTGTTAACCCCTTTGGGTTAATTTTAGAAAAAACCTAATATGCATTTAGATTTGTCTATTGATTGGCTATCGGGAAACGTGACAAAGTTTACAATTGTAACTCTAACGGTTTCGATTTTCCATCCACAGTTTGTTTAACCCCTTATTCAACCCCCTTAGGGGGGTTGGATTTTATCCAAAAAAGCCCTTCTTAGTGCACCCTACGGCTATAGTACCCTCTGTGAAAATGTTCACGTTTACCTTACTCCAAGTATATTCGGGGCTGTGCGTTATAACGTCATCAGTCAAAATCATCAGTCCAGTCGTCAGTCAGGTTCCTCTTTTATATATCAATTATCTATGATACCAATTTACCATATGTCATTTGTTTAT